>CM046532.1:5851983-6297195 GCA_024713555.1 Spirodela polyrhiza
GCCCGGTCGTATCGAGGAATCATGGCAAAATTTTTAGAAATCACTTCCGAACCACCGGGTCTTCAAAAAAATTATTAAAAGTTTTTTCAAATCGGATCCAGGAGCTTGGTATTACTGTTTTTGAATGTGGGTGGTGTCAGGATATGAATATGGAGGGAGATCAGACCCAAAAAAAAAAAAAAAGAAAAAAAAAAGGGGGGGCGGGCTGGGGGGGGAGAGGTCATCATCTTACCTTGGCGACAAAGGAAAGCAACGGTTCGACGACCAGCTTTGTGACGGACATGATGAATTCCTCGCAAGTTGTTTTGAGAATCTTCTCGAGATCCTGCATTAGAACATGATGGCCCACACGCCAAAAAATTAAAAAAAAAAAGGCCCTATCAGCTGTTTATTTTTACCGGACAAAAAAATTATTTTTTTTCAGAGGATGATTCTTGCATGCTCAATTATTTTCCATCGATCGAGATGATCGGCTACAGCATTCAGTTCCACTGCAGATGGATGATTGCGGTATAATTTTATTAACAACGAGTGGTGCCATTAGTTTTTATAACTGTTCATGGTAATGGGGAAGAAATCGACCATGTTTATTAAAAAAAACATTCCAAAACGAAAATCTAACGCTGGAGTAATGTTTTCTAATATTTTAAATCCAAGTTAATTTATTCGACATTAGGATGATAAATTAAAAAAAATTAAAGGAAAATGGAGGGTCTCACCTTCTTAGCATCTATCTGGCTTTCCAGCACCCGAGGTGATAAAGTTCTGGCCAAGGAACTAGAATTGGCCCAGTTGAACACCGACGCTTGGCCTCTCAGTATTCTTCTCAGGTGCTCCTGCAAGATTAATTGCAACTTTCTTTAGCGCCAACAACAATAAGTTTATTTTCCTAATTGGGAAATAAATAAATATATATATATATATATATATCTGACATCTCATTTGATTTCTCACTGCAGCGGGAGTGAAAAGTCAAACACTTGCACCCAGGCTGCAGGAGTTTTAGAAAGTGATGAGGTTATTTCTGGTGGACCAAGCCCGCATGGCTCGCACCAACGTGCGCCAACACCACCCGATCTATTATTCGACGAGTCTACTGAATCAGAAAGTGATCCAACATAAGACAAGCATCGGATACACTAACTATGTCGATCAGAATCGTGCAAACCAATATGGAATCCAAATAACTTGTCTATTTTTGGCAAAATTATCAAGAACACGGGCAAAGTGGCGGCAAGTTTCCAATCGAATCAGCCATTATTTCCAAACATGAGAGTTAAATGAATCATTCAGAACATCCAAGTTGGGAACATTTCCACGACTAGCATTTTGGATCGAAATCATAGAGTAAACCTGTTTTAATCAAAATGCATCTTCAATAATGTTATTGTATGATAATAAATGGGGCAAACATAGTTTAAACGATCGTAGCCAAAACAAAGAGTTCAGGTACCTAAAAGCAAACACATTTGTCACAGCCCTACGGGTAGGACATTAGCAGACACTTGGAAATAAACTAACTAGTAGATTAATTAATGTAGAAATGATGACAGAAGATTATATAGAAAATTAATGGAATACGGGCAAGAGATTTTCCATAGAAAACTAACCAGAAGATGAGAGAAATCCAGCTCCTTGTGCGTGACAGAGAACTCAATGTCAAATGGTGCAATCTGAAATTCGAAGAAATTATTGATTTGTGTTGGAGTTCAGCTGACCTTGATGATAGTGGATTAATGGAAAAAATAAATTAGAACAATTAGCCACCTGTTCTCTTAAAATAAGTAAATGTTTTATGAGGAAAAGCTGTCCATCCATCGGGGATGATCTTTTCGCGATAAGTTTGCTAGCATTCTGTGAGAAAAATAGAAAGCATGGATAAGAAACGAACAAGTAATTAGTCATATATTAAAAAAATCTAGATCACGGGAGAAAATGAAATAAATGGAACGCCAGATGATGAGGCCTCATACACACCTGAATAGATTGGGAACAAACTTCCACTGATGTCTGGAAATATTGCAGAAAAAAATGTCAGCAACATGCTGGGATAGGAATGCTTTCATACCGAAAAAAGAAAAAATGTGAGGAGAAATTGTAACAAATCTTGCACCTGACCTGAGCTAAACCAGTAAAGACTGTAGGTTCTAGATGTTGGTACAGCTTGGATAAAAGTGAAACTGTCTTCTCCAGAGACGGATACCAAGTTCTGAACGTGCTAGAGTTCTCGGCAACCTGCAGACAGAGTTCTCTTTATTGCAGTGAAGGTAATTAAAGAATCTACAAGACACAACGCCATATATGGAATTAATAAGACGCGTTCATGATCAGTTTTTTTTTATTACTATTTTGGGATAATTTCTTGTGCGGTATCGCGTCCAAGTGAGTATGGTGGTGGTGAAACATGCAACAGTTGAATTTTACAATTACTTTGTAGATACCTACAAGTAAAATACCTAGAAGAAGCCATGCTAAATGAAACTAGAAAATGTACAATATAAATACCGAATTATCTCACAATGAAGTTTTGTTTGTACCCTTCCTTTTTTTGGCAACACTTACACATAGGATAGCTAGTCCACAGCCTTAAAGTGAGTATCCAAATAATAGACTGACAGGCTTTTAACCTTGAAAAAGGTTAGAGAACTAGAAGAATAAGAAGAAAAGAAAATGACAACGAGAAGGCACAAATCATCACGGAGTAATAGGGATTGTATTTTCATCAGCCGGCAAGATGGAGTGGGAATAGTTATCTGAATCCTCCAAAGCATAACTGGTTAGCTCAAACAGAACAGGGATAGATTCAAAAGAATGGCAAGAATCAGCAGCTAAAACAAGGGACAAATTTTAATATTTTATTGTACCAGATCAAATGAAGGAGAAGAATCACTTACGGCTGCTTCTGATTGTGTCCCGGCAGGTCTCTCCAGTTTTGCAGGGTAATCCAGGTCATCGTCAACTGGAAAGTACTTCCGTATCTAAAGATAGAAAAATGAGGATCTATATCTTAGCACAGTCCTCATCCAGCGAAATTTAGTTGCCAATAAAATCACTCTTCAACATACTCGCAAATCAATTTGAATTGCATTTAACAGACAAGGAGATCTTAGTACTCTGCAAAATATCACAATGTAACAACATTTTTTCTCCCGATAAACTAATTTTTTATAGATCTTGAAAAACAAGACATAGAAAATCCATTCCTTTTTCCACTCCATCCATTTTGTTCACATCACGAGCAGACAAAAATGTTGTTCATCTTAAAGTAACACAAAGAGGAGGATGTTTTAGAGCTTCCTAGCCTATTGGTGCATTCAGCAGAAAAATGTGCAAAGTCGTAAATATATGTGACCATACTAGTAAGGATTTCCGTTTGGATATGGCTCCTGCAACACCGTATCTCTATTCGTTGGAGGATCTCAACAGAAATCCAATAGATATAAAACTTGATTTGGCAATATCTGGGGGAGCCATAACTTAATAAAATAAAGCAATGAACTTTAGGATACCAAGAAAGATATGAGACAGAACCAAAAAGGAAAAGAAAACTTCCATGGTACCTCATCTTGAATATATGTCCGAGCGCGGAAAGCCAATCTCTCATGAACATCGCCCAGAATTCTTATAAATATGGGATGCAATCCTGCTAATGATTCAGTTCGTCTGCTAAGCTGCTCTCCTAACATTTCCACTTTAAGAATATCAACAAGCTCACAAAGAGAATCGATATTCGCTTCATAAACGATTTTTGGACGCAGAGTATCATACAAATGTGTGCACCTGTAGAAAATTAACGAAGTTTGTTAGCCTAATTATAATTCTTTGATACAATGACGAGTAATTCTCTAAATATTATAGCAAACAGTAAACTCGCTGGAGAAAACAGTTGGAAAGAAGAAAAAAAAGGTGAGAAAACAAAAAAAATTCTTTTCGATTTGGACCACCTTTCCTGAAGTGGATTGAGTTAGATAAATTGTAAGTGACTTTTTTAAAAGTGCGTTCGAGAAAGTCATGAGAATAGTTTAGTAAAAACGGTATCCATCCTGAGAGAAGTCCTCAAACTATGAAAAGAATGGTCATCTCTAGATGCTGAATACCTCTAATATATGCAACAATACTTACTCTAGAGCAGTGCCACCTAAAGAATTAATTATCCAGAAAGTCGGTTTTAAATTTGAGCAGCAAAAGAAAAAATAATAAGATTCACTGACTCAGAATCTCAATTCAAGCATGCATCAGTCAAGAGATAAAGATACAATAAAACCAGGAAAATTAACTCACAGTGGATCCATAAGAGCAGCCATGCTCGAGCCTTCCTTTGAAGATGATGGAAAAAAATGATCAAAAAGCTGGTGCTCAAGTTGACAAACCTGAAAGTTGTAGAGCACTTGAAATTAAGTCATTCTTTCAAAAACAGAGAGATACATTCCAAAGTTAAAGCCCTCAAAGAATTTCAAATGCAGATGGTAAATTTTGAGTCATATTTTCCACTTCCCTGCTAAATTTAAATACGAACCTCAATTTTTGCACAACATAATTTCGATTTTATATTGGCCTAAATGGAGAAACTTATTCCAAACTGTTTGTAACTGTATTGATGATGACCACTAGAGCCCCTTCAACTATTAAGATGGGCATTACCTAGGTTCTAATCAATATAAGACGAAACCATAACGTTTAAAGCTCATCAATCAGCGTGATGATGACGAAAAAAGTATTCTATTTCGTATTATCATCCCAGATGCATATCATAAGAAATCCTGTATTGGGTAGCCGGAAACCAACTAACCAAGAAAAGAAAAAAAATCAAGTTAGATCCTCATATCTACCTGTATTAGGTAACCACAACCTGATCTTGTTAATGATGGCAGTGCTTCTTTTTTAGCAAACTCAGAAATCCGCTGCTGTACAAGGCCTTTTATCTAAATGCACGCACATAATTAGTGATCTCACATGGACCAGCACTTGGTTTAAAATGAAATGTACCGCCCACAAACGTCAAATTACTGATTACGCACCAATGAAAGTCTCTGTTCACAGTATATCCGATGACAATCTGCAAGAACTTCTTGATATTCTTTCCTTGAAGATCTACCTTCGATCTCCTCCAGCACAGGCTTTAGCTGAATAACAAAACAACTTCAATACTTTATGAAAAATAACACAAAACTTCAGAGGTCAGCAACAGAATGAGTCACAATTCTACTCACCAATAACAGGGTGAAAAAGAGATGACGACAATTATTAGATCAATGACCGCTAATATGTTCGTTCAAACAATTATCTCAAACAAAATCATACAACTAGAAACATTTCCCAGAGGAAAAAATTTATGGCTAACACAATGCCAGAAACTACCTCACCAGAAGCAGCCTTGAAACGAACATAAATTACTGAGGCTTCAACACCTTCCGAAATACTTGCTGCACTCAAACTACTGCCTTGAATTGCAGACTGTACCTGCATATTCAAGCAAAAAAATCCATATCAAATATCTACCAAGCACAATGAATAGTTTTTGAAACACTAGGAGATATTTTAGAAGCATACCTGAAAAGATGCATTTTTAAGCACTGAAAGCACATGATTTTTTATCATCCCCAATGCTCGAGACTGCAAAAAGTTGAGAAAAAATGCGGCTCAAAACTGAAAAAAAAGTAAAGAAGATCGTAGTTTCATTATTAATGTAGAAATTATGTGTCATGTGAATCTATGAACAGTTGTAATAAACACAAAGGGCATCAAATGTTCTACACAGTCTTGTTAAATAAGTACCTGATGCTGTCGAAACTTAATGAGGTATACGCCAGATTCTGCATACTGTGTATTATTCTCAACATACCTAGGCTTGACAACAGAAATGACATTCACTAGAATATCACAGAGGAAAACATCATGGAAACTTTGTTCTTCGGAACCACATGAAAGGGGATTCTATGGAGAGGAAAACTTTCATTCATGAAATTCAGAAGAAATCTTTTTAATAAGTATACTTACGAAATGCACTCGTCAAGTCGTTTAAGCAAAGAAAGAAAATTTGCATTCCCGACATTCATGCTAGGAGAATGGAAGGCCTTGGCAACCTGCATATTACACAAATCATTTTTGTAATTACAGATAAACAGAAAAAAAAAAGTAGAGAAGAAACATGCTCAAATATTTCAAGCAAAAATTTGGGGTCAACAACGAGTTTTCATTGCTAATCTTCATTAAAATAATTTCTATGAATAAATTCCCGAAAACCACCACAAATGAACAGAATAAGAATACCAAGATTTTCAGATATACATGAATAACGCCATTATCAGATATTATACGACCAAAAAAATCCACATTGGGTACTCCTAAGATGGCGAGTTAACCGGCACAATTCAAAAACATTACACATGACATTCAAACCTTACATTCTCTAGTTCATCAAAATATTCGAGTTTGATTCGAAGTGCATCAGCAAACTCCACCAGTCTTTGTTTCTCCATCAACTGCAGGTAAAAACAAATTAGGACAACATAATCATAACTAAAATTATGAAATATTTACAAAAAAAGGCAAAAAGTTTCTGATGGCATTACTAGGATATGCTAATCAAAGGAGGGAAAATTCCAAATTTCATATGAAAAATGAGGAAAACGAAAAAAACGAAATCTTGAACGGCATGCATAAGTAGCGTCAGAATTATGTTTTGAAGATCTTCACACTCGGACCATACAAGCTTTCAAATTCTTTTTAAGAAGGATACACTCTGAAAGTAGGCATTCGCAAAAGAGAGACCATGATGTAGTAGCAGGTCTCACATGACAGGACAGAGGGATCAGGTCAATATTTGAACTGCCCATAATCAATTACTACACATATCACAAACATAGAGGATCAGGAACGAATTACCTGATGTGCTCATTCATGAGGAAATGGAAAAAGATAAGAAACGAAAAAAGTAGAGAAAATAGAGACACGAAAGAGGAGGAAAAAAAGATCACAGAGAGTGTGTGTGAGCGTGTGTGTGTGTGTGAGAGAGAGAGAGAGAGTGAGAGAGAGCGAGAGACATCAGACAAATCCCTGATGCAGAAAGTATTAATTGAATAATAAATACGATTTCAGTCAGCATTGCACCGTGGGCATCACATGACTCCATTCCCAGGGTACTTTTCTGACAGATACGTGCCTATGCTCCTGCAGCTTCTCTCAACTTTACTTTCTCCTCAGTTCCTTCTTCTGTACTAATGTACTCTTAAAATAACAAGAGCATGGGCGCAGGACCCTTGACTATGTAGGTCAGACAAGGTCTGCCTAGTCTGAACCATATAGTATAGACATATTATACACTACAAGTTCCATTAGTCATCGAAGGTCAAAAACAATTTACTTATCCTCATAGAGTCAGCGAATGCCAAAGCGACAAGAAAATTCATAGAGTCAGCCAAACATTTGTGTCCTTGGAAAGTAGCAAATTGCTTTCGTTCATTGTCGAAATAAAAAGGCATGTTAATATAAAAACATCATCGTGTTATTTTATCCCGACATGGCCACCAACATTATTAATAGAATATCCCAAGTTTTTCTCCAGACAAGTCTCTTCCGATTATAGAAGGGAAAGAAGCAAAATATTCCAGCAACATTATAAAAGTTATATTGATTCTGATGATTGTCATCAGCTTGTATTGCTCTTGTATAACAATTCTTCCCTTAGCATGAGGCAGGGTGGACCTCTGCTACAAGAACTGAGATTCGCCAATTAGTCTTAAAGATAATGATAGATGAAACCTAGCAAAAACATGGGAAACTAATATTTGACAGGATGCAAAGAGGACCAAAAAAGTTTGTAAAAAGCGATAGTTATCTGTTTTTCAACTTCTCATCGTCATATCTACCAAAAAAAGACAAAATCCAATAGATAAATAGAAATTTACAAAGGAACTCACTTGTTTAGCTAAATAAGTTTACAATAGTATGAAGCATGTACTAATCTTTGGACACCATATTTTTTTTTGCAAAAAACGAAGAAATACAATGTTTAGCTTGAACAATGTATAAAACGTACCAGTCGGTCACATGCATCATGTAATGATCTAGTTTTTGTCGCAACTGCCTGGTGCTGCAGTTGCAATTCATCAAATAGGTTGAGAGTGTCATCCACCTGCATGCCAAAGTTACTCCAACTTTAATGTGATGAAAATTATAACGAATTACGAACAGGTAAATTTGTATATCTACTCAACCAGGTTTATGAAATTCAGATAAAAACCTGCATATATTGATTAGGGAATAGAGAACAGCATACCCGATGGAGAATTCCATCACATATCTCCATGCGTTCAGTCAATGTATTCACATAATGGCGATACTTTTCCTCTGTCTGTAAATAGAAAAGGAAAACAACTAGCATTTGTGAACCATGCTGGTCATCTTAGAATTAGTCCAAAAGCAAATATTTTTATACACAAACCTCGGACTTCATTAAAGATTCCAAATCTGTGAACCATTTGTAGAACTGCAAGGTATATCAAAAATAATGAGCATTGTTGTCCCATGTTGCATCATAAAACTATGAATGATAGATTTTTCGCTCTTTTGGAAATTAGAAAGACGCTAGAGTAAAAAGGGAAACCCACCAGACAACTTACTTTACGAAATTGTTATAATGTTTGTGTAATATCTCATGTAAAAGCACTTAAGCAAATCATGATGGGAAAAAGTGAGGTAATCACCAACCACCAGAATGAGCAAACAGGAAGATACACATGTTTCATGTTAATTTTAGGAGTATCTTACCAACACCACGCATTATACTAAATTAAACAGAGTAACACGCAAACTGAGGATCACAGGGAATAATCTTGGTAGAGAAGGAACTACACAAAGGATAAAAGAAAAGTCGGCCAGAAACATAAAAAAAATTCAAAATACATTGTACAATGGTTTCTGATCATTCCTCAAATAACCATCAGATTTAGACATATGTACTAGTCTAATGATAAAGCCTTTATCCTTATTTTCTCAAGGGTAAAATTAGATTTTGTCTCCAACTTCACTATAACAATTGATTTTGTATGGTGAAGCATTTCGAGAGTTGATGATACAGTGCATAGGCTTGTATCTCATGTTTTTTTACCTTATGAATTCGAAGCACTGTCCACTTTCAAAAACACATACATCATCCTCCATATTGTACAGCGGGCACTCCTTCCAAACCATCAGGTACGGTTGCCGACTGATGAGTTGGAGAATTCTCTGACCCAATCACCAAGAGATGAGGGATCCTCAACTCATTTCTCTCTGCCAAAACTGTTTCATCCTAACGTTTCTTCATGCCAACTAGAGCATGATCTCACTATCCGTATTCACATCATTATGACTAATCATTATTTCTGAAAAGGGTGATAAAATGGCATTAAAATGGATACTCTTAATTAAATGAATCCTTCGACCATGTCACAGTGATATTGAAAAGGAAGCCATATGCAATAAAATGCATACAACATCTCTGCTGGGAAATTTTAGCATAACAACATGAGCAAGTGAAACCAAATTTTCATAATCTCTAACTGGAAGATGCAAGTCTACAATGTCTAACTTTTCACCAACTTATATGGTCTTATAAATTCATAAATTTACCCTAGTTGACATTAAATCTTCAAACAAACCTCATGAGTGCTGACTAAAACTGCATCTATAGCACCAGAATCTTCTGAAGTTCCATTGCTGAGGGACCCAGACAAATTATTAGTATCTCCTGTGGTCTGCTCTTGGGACTGCATTAATCCATCAAGAAAGCGTCAATAATACAAGCAATGGTCTTTATTAATGAATAAAAAAAATTGCAAATCATCTACAGCTCAAAAGTCA
The DNA here is from genome assembly GCA_024713555.1 of Spirodela polyrhiza. NCBI lineage: Eukaryota > Viridiplantae > Streptophyta > Magnoliopsida > Alismatales > Araceae > Spirodela > Spirodela polyrhiza. The sequence goes on from CM046532.1 coordinate 5,861,827, forward strand.
AAGCACTATTAAGAAAAAAAATCAGTCAAATTTATGGAGGAGAAGAACCTCGAAGTAAAGAAAAATCATTCAACCTAGACAGGTTGAACTTCTGCATGGCCTTACCAGTTTCTCTGGGAAGGGACGCTCAGCAATAGCGTGAGATAGTGATATAATTGTCGTTTGCTGTTGCTCTGTTAATGGAGCATTCTGTAAAAGATTGGAAAAATAATATTTCCTGTTAATTACCACAAAGATAAAGAACAAGTTGAAAAAACAGACTGTTATATTTTATGATAAAAAAATAAAATATAATGAAATTTTAAAAGCATGAAGTACGAAAAAAAGTATGAAATAGCGACATGATCACGATACAAACTGTCATGATACAATGTTGATGTCTTAATGTTCGTGACCTCATTTTTTTTTGAAAGTTATTTTGGCAATCCCTCCGGGTCAAAAATGAGAACAATGTGGTAACATAAGTAATCTAAGAGTTCACCATTTGTTGGGAAGGTTGCAAATGCACAAAAAGAAAATTTGACAACCATCAAGCCGGTTATCGTTGATCCTGGCCTTGCTAACTTTATTCATGTTATTATCAAGTAGCAGAGTATATCTTGATCGAATTTTAAGATATAAGAGGACAAGAACACCCCGCTGACAACTAAAAGAAACCTAACAGCGTCAACTGTGATACAATCGTTCGACTAGAGTACTGATGCAGAACTCCAGAACAAATAACATCTTACAGCCTAATTTCTCACGATTCATAATAATAAATTTTAATAGATAATAAAGAACGCAAGAATTTACGCAAAATATTGCGGGATAACTATCGTAAAAATCTGATCTAGATGCAGAGCAGCGATAGAGGACGACAAAGCTAATTCCACATTGCTCCATACTCCAAATGCTGAACAATTTGCACATTTGGAAACTCTACATTGAACCTCCACATCACGCAGAAATTACAAAACTCTGGTTAAATTGATAAAAGGATACGAGCCTCTAGATCCAGGTCCTTCCGTGGACTGATCTCACCATTTAAAAGAGAGATGCGTATAAGCAACACCATCTTTCCGCTAACTTTATCTTTTCTCAATCTTTCCCATTCACTCTGAATTGTCTCGGATCTCACCGCTCGACGTAGCAGAAAACAAATCACCGACGCATATTATTCCCACCAGGAGTCGATTCAAACCACGAGGTCCGGCAGAAGACAGAAGCACAGAGGAGAGAAATTCTCGAGACAACCGCCTGGAAAAGGAGTCGGTCGGTCGCTCACCTGTTCCCAAGTGGAGGCAAAATTGTAGCCCCTTGAGACAGCTCCCGACTTGACCAGCTGCTGCGGCGCCCCTGGCCCCGTCCTCGCGGCCGCCGCCGCCATCGGACGAGGAAGACGACGAGGGAAACCACCAGATCCGTATATGGCGGGGCTTCACGCGCAGCCGAAGCTCCCCCTCTCGAGCGTCGACAGTGGCGCCTTCAAGCAGCCAGGAAACCCCGCAAGTTAAAAAAAACCAGGAACGGGGACACATCAGCAACCAATAAGAGCCGTACACGTGGAATATAAACGAAAATTACGCCCTAATTTTTATATACTCTTTTAACTTTTTTCTCACCTGGGTGGGGGCGAGTTGCTAGCAGGAAAAAAATTAATATAAGTGGGGTATAAAAAAAATTAGACCCAAGTCATTTTAATATGGTCTAAGCAAATTATTTTCCACCTGGATGGGGGGGCGAGTTGATCCCACGAAATAAATCAGGAATCATATAACCTAAATTGCTATTTTTAGTATAAACGAATATTAGACCCACATCATTTTAATATGGTCAAAGCAAATCATTTCCCCCACCTGGGTGGGGGGCGAGTTGATCCCACGAAATAAATCAGGAATCATAAAGCCAAAATGGCTATTTTTAGTATAAACGAATATTAGACCCACGTCATTTTAATATGGTCTAAGCAAATTATTTCCCACCTGGGTGGCGGGCGAGTTGACCCCATGAAATAAATCAGGAATCATAAACCACAGATTACTGTTTTTAGTAGAAACGAAGATTAGACCGGACCCTCAAAGGGTATGCCATGGAATATACAGAAAAAAAAGCTTCCATCTCCGTATTTCTCGCTCTAGAATCCATCATCTCTCTCTCCTACAGGCCAATCATCTCTATAGTTTCTAGAACCCTCAAATTATCACCAACCAACCGCAGCTCTCTATAATTCTTCAGCTCTCTTACTGCCAGGAGGGAACCTTTTTTGGATGATCCAATCATGCCTCTCTGCCGGATAAATTTACTTATTTTCATTTTTTATTCAAAATTGTCCCTTAAGCTTGCCTTATAGTGATGAATAATTTGAAGAAAATAATTATTTCTTTTACCTGTTGAAGAACTGAATCTGGTAAAAAAAAAAGGCCATGGGATCAGAAGATTTAGGCTGCAATCAGTAATGTTATCTTCTATAATCGAACCAAAAACCAACCAAAAAAAATGGTTAGAGTGAGGAATTAATCACTGATTTTTTTTTATATACAAGAGGAGAATCTTTCAATCCTTTTGCCGCTGGATTGACGGCTGCAGCCGTAGAGGCTAGCCCCCTCCTCCCCACATCAAATGGGAGAAGATGAGAGTTCTGAAGAGCCCCCCACCTACTTCCATCCGCCGCCAGCTCCAGTTTAAAAGAACTTGGAGGTCAACGAAGAAGATGAACCCAATGGCGTTTGCCCATCTCCACACCACGAGAAGCCCGAGAAAGCTGGGTTCAAGATCTCTGAGCTAGCTCCTGCTCGAGGCGATCTCTGTGAAGAGTTCCTCCAACAGAGCGCTTCCCCTGTAGCTGGTCTGGTCAACGGGCTCGAGCTTCAGGCTCTCTGGTCCCACCTGTGGGAGCCCGGTGGGCCCTGCGGAGGAGATCCTCGCGTCTCTGAAGGCAGGCAAGCACTTGTCCCTGGCAAAGCGAGCGCAGGGCCCCCTGGAAGCCTCGAGGCACGCCGCCATCTCGCGCTCTTCGCACCTCTCCCTCTCAGCAAAGTCAACGCTACTGAGCCCCAGCAGCGTCTTCCACCAGGGAGGGCTGCACTTCTTCGATGCACTGACGGAGCAGCCGACCCGCGCCCCGGCCTGGATTTAGAAAACAGAGGCCGCATGCCATTTGCAGACTTTGATTATGCCAGAAGAAAAATATTAGCAGCTCAAACTAGAAATTTTTTGTTAATAAAGATCTGCTCGAGGGGTGTGCTCATCAGCTGGCATTATCTTAGCTCTCAGTGGGTGGAGCTGACATTAGAACAGACGAGTCAACGGATGATTCTGGAAAAAGCGGCTGAAGAATCATGAAAGACTACAATAACCTGAAGTAGAAATCTGATCCTTACAGCTGATACCTGACCAAGAAAAGAAAAGAAAAAGAAATCTGTCTACATTGAACATCGAGCACATGAACGATGGGATATGTGGAGCATCATCAATTCCAGTAGCTCAGACTAAGCAGCCGGAAGCTGGTTTTGTAGCTCGACTTGATCTGCGCCGCTGATTAACTTGCTGCCTGGCCAAATCTCCAGCCAGCCAGCTCGGCCAGCTGCGGGTAAACGCCACCCGTGTTCTTCCCCAAAACTGAAGCCATAAACCCTACCCTCCGTCCTCCAGAACCAAGAACGAATCGAAACGCGGAACAGGGAGAGAGATGGAAACCTCGCATTGCTCCACCACCTTGGCCTCCGTGCTCCGAAATGCGGCCCTCCATGAGTCGGCGTCCCGGAAGGCGAGCACGAAAGGGCCGGCAGAGGGATCGTCGGAGGCGCCGGCGAGCAGAGGCACCCTCAGGAGAGGCATCGGACGGTCGAAGTGGACCAAGGTGGACGAAGCCGACAGATCCTCCGCCCCCACTCCCTCGTACTCATACTCGCCCATCCCCCGCCGCTGCCGCCGGCGGCGGCTTCTGTCTTTAGGTTTTCCTGTTCCTAGACGCACCACCGGCTGTGCTTCTACTTCCTTTTAAGGCAAAAAATCTCACGGTTCCAAGACATCCATACTAATAATCATCTAATTGATTAATATTACGCCATCAGGTTGAAACCATATTATAATCGAGCGAGACTTTGCATAATCTTTCTATATTCGATTAAACTTAGTAGCACGAATACGAGTGACTTTGCTCAAACCATATCCACATCTAGCAATATCTAACTCTATTAAGCCCAAGGTCCCAATAAATTATAATAATAATTGAGTGACCGAGGGACAAACCTCATCAATCGATAATTACTAAATTAAGTACGAATTTAATGGCTCATTAAACTGGTGGGTTTCAGCTCCCCAAGACTATATGACATTGGTCAATGCCTTAATGGGTGAATGACACCATAAATAGTGTATAGGAAAAAAGGCCTATGTTGAAATTATCATTATATAAATTATTGTTTTCTGAATATAGATTTTTCCTGCATATTTATGGTTTTTTCTAAATGTGATGCAATATTTTTTAAGATAAATATATTTGTATATTTTATCCTCTGTCCGTCGTTGGGGCCTTTTTCTCATAATAACTGTGTTATGTGTGGTGTTACTGCTAACTAGTTGGGGTGCCAGAAATGGACATAGGGAGTAAATATCACTTTGATACTTTTTTGGGGAGTTCTATGCAAAAGGAAAATCGCATAAATGTGCTATTCTCACCCCGTGATTCCGCCCGGCTCACGCCCATTCTCTAGCATTCGATTATTTTACTCCGTTTTCTTCGCGAGAGTGCTGTGTACCTGCTAACGCTCAGTCAACGCTCGCTGCCGAGGCCACAGAGTGTAGCGAGAGAGAGAGAGAGAGAGAGAGAGAGAGAGAGAGAGAGCCCATGTCAAGATCTTCGAGGTTTCTGCCGGTCTGGGTCAAAAAGTTGTGCTCTTGGCTTCGCCCGCTCGTTGATTTTTGTTTAGTCTCTTCTTCCTGATTCGTCGTAGGAGTCCCGATAGGATCCTGCTCAGAAACGAAGGCGCTACCGGGAAAGGGCCAAAAATCCCGCGCTTGCGACTAATAAATACGGCGATAATAACTGCGGGCGACGCTTCTCAATGATGCCCGTAGAACCCTATTTTGGTTATTTGTCGGCAAATCGCCCGACGGCCCCGGCGTTCTGATGCCATTCCGTCCCCCCGCCCCCTATCCGGTCTCTAAGCATGTGACGTCTAATCCGCCTTTTTAAACTTGTGAGGATATTTTTGGATTTCTCGACTGGGTTCTGGTTCCCGGCTCTCGTTCCGTCAATGGAAAGCTTCGCCCGATCGTCTTCCGCTCCTATTCTTACCACTCTCTCTCCTCTCTCTCTCTTGTTCGCGTTCGACTCGTGGGCGCGTGGTCGAGGGTTTACGCAAACGTCCGCACATCCGCGAACCCATTCGTCGCCGTTCGAAATAAATAGAAAAGGGGGGGCCTTGTTTTATTAATTACGGTCTTTGTTTCTTCGGATCCGCGTTCCTGTTATTCTTTCCGTCGGTAGATGGGATGCATGAATAGTGGACGAGATGCGGAGTTGGATGATGATTGACGAGCGGTAGATCGAGGGTTGCGAGAAGAGGAGGGGGGGGGTGGCGCGGCTTCTTTGAGGGTAGGAAGGGAAACAGGCTAATGCTCCCCTCACCTTTCTCGAAGATTATTCTCTATTAATTTATTTCGAGGAATTTTTCTTCCCCTCTTTCCTTTCTGGTTTGTGATTTTTAACGAGGAGCTGGGGAACGTGTTAGGGTTCCCTAGTTATTGTCGACTTTACTCTTTTTCTTCTTGTTCTTCTCTCTTCGTTCCTGCTCCTCTCCCTCCCACCCTCCCCCTCTTTCCTCTTCCCTTGCTGGATTTTTGGAGCTCTCTTTCTTCTCAACACCTTGCGGCAGCTCGGGCACAGGGTCTCGGAAGAAGGCGTTCCCTCATCTGGGTCGCGGTTTTTCTTCAGTTTTTTCTCACGATGGGAGGAATTCGGGGTCGATTTTAAGGGACCCTCCCTTGTTGGGGCCTGCGGCGGCCGGATCTTGGGAAGGGTTTCTGTCTCGTGGGTTTCTCTGGTCTCGGGGAACTCTCAGGGGACCTGGTGTGAATCGAGGTTCTGCGGCCGTTCCAAGCTCAGCGTCGCAGGTCCTGGTGTTATGTGGGGAAGATGTTCCATGCTCATGGCCTCTCAAAGCAGAACTGTACCCTCCTTGCGGTTCTATGCGGGAAGATGGCTGACGAGCCAAGGGAGGGCGTCAAGCGGAGGTCAACGTATCCCTTCCCCGAGCTCACGTCAGCTGGGCGCCTAGAGGTGACTTTGGAATTTTTTTTTTTTTTTTTCTGATGCAAATTTTCAGCTACCCATTGAGGGGGCTAATTGAGTGAAGCTGCCCTCCGATTCTCTGAGATTTGCAATGCCGGGAATGTGGGTTTTGTTGCTCTGGATCTTCCCTCTCGGATAACCTAATCGGAGCCCATTGAGGAGTTTCATCGGCTTCTTCAATGCAGATTCACACGATCACCAATCCCACAGTCGACAGATTCCGGGAAGTTCTCAAGTCCACGGACCCAAACATCATCTACTTTCAGGGGGAGCGGCTTGAAAATGAGGAGGAGATCGGCTCCCTCGTTTGGGATGGCAACAACATGTGGGACCCATCGGCACTTTGTCCTCTGATCACTCCTCCATTTGCCACCATTGTAAGGCGTTGATTTTGTAAATCGGTTTCATATTTACATGCATATTCTTATATTTATTTATTTATCTGTAAGATTATGTGTTCTCTTCAGCATGTGTTTAGGACTAGTTAAAGAATGTATTTCTGAGGCTGTTGTTTCTACACCAGATGACAGCTGAGGTTTCTGCGTGAAGTTTGCTTTCATCTTGTGTGTTTTGCCGTTGTCTTTTGATTAATTGATCACTGCGAGGGCCCATATGTTTGTGAGGGATTTCATGCCTTCGCTCTCCGTATCCTATACGAGTAATAAGAAGTCATCTTTATTGTTTAATTTTAGTTCTTGAAGTAGTTTCACTTGAGGTTATTGTTGTGATCAGGGTTCAGCTTTTATCTTTCATATATTGGTTTTGTTGTTAAGACCAATTTTATATATCAATTAGGCTAACATTCAATAGTAATAGGATTTTTAAACTCTCAAGTGCAATGTTACCATACCTTCTTCGTTTCCCTCTTAAGGAGCAGAAGTCCAAAGTTATCATAGTTACCATTGTGCTTGCTTCATATAGAACTGATTGTTGATGTTTCATCTATCATGTTGAGGCAACATCCATAGGTAGGAATGGATTTTAATATGAAATGTAAATGTTACCTGATCGGTTCGGTGGTAAAAATGTCAGGGGTGTTCAGATCGACATGCACCTACAGCAATCATACATTATGGCTTGATACATCAGATATGACCTCAGCATTCCCATCATGAGTTAACGAGTTGGCAAATTTATGCCCGTATTTTTTTAATTCAGATCTAATTCAGATCTCTTTTGCTTGATGTTTTCCTACCTCTTGAGGTTTTTGCTTATCTTGTACTATTGAAATTTTTAATGAAGAAACTAACCATGGTTTTACGCATGTAAACTCCAGAGTTTATATAATCTGTCTATTTAATAGGAATATGCGGGGGATTTAAGGACGTTTCCTTTGCCTTGCATCAGGATTATAACTTATTCTGTTTGAGTGTTCGATATTTTTGTGTTTCTATAAATAATCTATATGGCAGTGCATGCACATCCTGGGTAAAGGAAAATGTGAACCGTTTTCTGAAATTGTGCTGACAATTCTGATGTTACAAACTATTTTTTTTTCCGTGAAGTTTTTCTTTTCGACCTATGTGAATTGTGGGGGAGGGGGGGGGGCAGAATGGAAGATTACTGCTAGTATTTAGAGGATTTCATCTCTATGAATAAGCAATTGTCTCGTTGAAAAGATACACCTGAGAAGTGTGGGGTTTTTGAGAAAGATGCACATCTGTTGCTATGCTCTGTTATCTTTCAGTTTCTTTTATAACGTTTAATTTAATATCATGCTGTGTTGTTATAATTTTATTTTTGCTTCTTTCGTTAATGTTTACTATGATATTTTGTTCCTGTTTACTCACTATGAAAATCTATGATTAGGTTTACTTGGAGGTTCCCAATGGTGAAAAAGTTGCAGAGGCTCTTCACTCCAAGGTGGTGCTCTTATTACTGATTACTGAAGATGATTATAATTGTTTGTAAAGAATGAATTCGTTTTATGACAATAGTTGCCTTGTTAAGGAACAATATCCCATCCATTTGTTATGGTTTTAAACGTTTGGTGGAAGGTGCTTGTAGTCAAATATTTTTCACCGTATATGATGCTAGAGAGATTTTGAAGTGTTCAAAGTAATGACTATCATTTTAGTTCTCAAAGCCTACCAATGCCACTGGGAATGAGGACGACTAATTTCTGGTTCTTTTTTTATTGTGAAATAGAATATAACATCATTAATTGTGACGACATGTTGAATCAATAATTAGTCGTGCGGGGTGTGCTCTTTTGTTTGTGCAGGAAGATACCATTCGTTTTATAATTCTTTGAAGATGTCAAAAAACTTTGTGGATATACAAAATATATTAGTGTATTTTTTCCTCTGCCTGCAAATGGGTTTACTGATTTCATAGAACTGGTTATCCATTGTGGATCATCATCTTTTCTTCTAATTACCCTGTAACACCATTGTGTTTCTATGTTTTGGTATTTTTTCTAAATAAAAATTGATCTTAAACCATATGGTTAAATTTAACTATTTTAATTCAGAAAACGTTTACTTTATGTATAATGAAGGATACGCGTTGAAATCAGGCTGTTGTTAAAGTAGAAAGAAATTGACATATAATACTTTTACTCGTATTGAAAGTTCTTTTATTTCCCAGGGGATCCCGTATGTGATTTTTTGGAAGAATGCCTTCTCATCCTACGCTGCCTCACACTTTCGCCACGCGCTCTTCTCGGTTCTGCAGAGGTACATTTCTTTGACTTTTTTTTGCACACAGCGACTCAGTAATGAAGCCATGACTCTGATCGCATGCCTTTCTATGGATGCAGCTCATGCAGCCATACTTGGGACGCATTTCAGCTTGCACATGCGACCTTTCGGCTCTACTGCACGAGGAACAGCCATGTCACAGGAGCTGGCGGCCAAAAACTTGGTGGCAAGGTTGAGCCCTGCTTGCTCGGGGATGTGCCAAGGATCCACATCACGCCTCCAGAGAGGTATCATGGTGAAGAAGAGGTTTCATCTGACGCTCTTCCCACCATCAAAGTATATGATGATGATGTTGACGTGGGGTTTCTCATCTGTGGAGTCCCATGCACGCTGGTCAGTGCTCATATTTGTATATCTATATATTTTTCATGTCTCTTGGGATCTCTCTTGCCTGTTCGTCAGTCTAAATTCCCTCCTGTTACTGTGTTCAAGGATGCGTGCTTATTGGGTTCTTTGGAGGACGGTCTCAATGCCCTTTTGAACATAGAGGTGAGCACGATGTGGAATGGATGAACGTGATTCTATTCCTTTACTAAATTCTGTCATCATCCTCTGATTTCTGCGGCAGGCCTTTTTTTTTTTTTTTTTTGGGCCGCTGGGTTAGGAAGACTATCCCCAGCCCATTGAAATAAAACTCTGTGATAGTGTTTTGAACTTGTTAGTAATAGCATTCAGAGAGGACAATCTAGGTGCCACCTATTTTTTGGAAGTCAATTCCGATGACTAATTTTGCCTGCCAGATTCCCTTAAGATCCGGGGATAACCCTATTTTTTGTTAATCGATGGAATTTTGATGTTTTTTCTTTCCAATGTGATTTATCCAAATTTTTTTCTTTTGGGGATTTGCTCTTGCAATCTGATGTTCCCGTCAAAGCTTCAAGCTCTATTCATCCTTCTTTTATGAAATTACTGTTTGGCATGTGCTTATTCTCTCGATGTTCGTTTCAGATCCGCGGAAGCAAGCTCCAGAATCGAGTCAGGTATGTTCTTGACATCATGATCAGGTTTCGTTCATGGTGCAGTTTAAAATTTTCATTTCCTTTGCTTCTATCTTCCTTTCGAACAAATATGAGATTTTCCCTCCACGTATGACCCAACTTTATGGTACTTGCATTGCGTCTTCTAGTTTTTTTTTCATTATCCCATGAAGAAAATAAATTTATCTGCTGGTGGAGGTCCAGTGCATGTCTCAGAAAGAATTTCCATTAATATGCATATCAGTGCAGATCCTTCCTCATTTGAGTAACCAATGCATGGAGCCCATATGTCCCTATGAAAGATTCATGGTTAACTTAGCAATGATGAATCCCATTTGAAGGGGTAGTGGCAATCAAAAAATACGTATTTATTATGATTTTTTTCCCTTCCCCACTATCTATTTAACGATTCACTTTTATTTTACAACTATGGATTTTTCTTCTGCAAAAAAAAAAAAAGTGAAAGAGAAATCTGATGGGCCATTATTGGATGATTTGGCAGTGCCGCGCCTCCGCCTCTGCAAGCTGGAACATTTGCTCGAGGGGTGGTGACAATGAGATGCGACTTGACCACCTGCAGCTCAGCTCACATCTCCCTCTTGGTCTCGGGGAGTGCGGAGGCTTGCTTTGATGACCATGTACGTGCTCGAGGTTTGACTTTCTTGGGCTCCTGCCTGGGTGGGTAAGTTGCGCTGACGGTCACTTTTTGTCAACGCTGCAGCTTTTGGAGTCCCACATAAAGAATGAGCTCATCGAGAAGAGCCCGCCAGTCCACGCCCTGCCGTCCTGTGAGGGGAGCCAGTCGAGCTCATCCGAGCCGAGGAGGTCTTCTTCGATAGCATGTGGATCGTCAGCTTTTGAAGTCCACATGAAGATTCCTTCTTGGGCTGCCCAGGTATTGCCTTCTCATCTTTAATATTCAAGGCCACGTGGCTACTTTTTTTTTTTTTTTTTGGCTCTCTTTTGTTCCGGAGGGGCTGTGGATATTACACTTTTCATTCTGTTTCTGGTAATTGCTGACGGGGTATTTAAATATTCGCATTATTTCAGGATTTATAGTCCCTGAAACCTTGTAGATGTCCGTCTTCAGGCTCATCATCGATGCATTAAAAATCTCATCTACACTCGATAATGCATACATGATGAAGAGTCTCATATGGATGCCTTTTGAAGAAAAATAAAAAAATATAAATAGTAGAAAAACTGGTGGGTACCCATTAGTCATCGAAGATAATGAGAGCTGTTAGTGCTCTATCTATGGTTATCTAGTCGCTAATCATGTCAGCAGAAGGTTAAGAACATGAAATGGGGTTATGTGGTTTAATTTGGTCAACGGATACTAATTCTGGCATGGGTGGTTTCTAGGTGTTGAAGCAGCTGGCGCCGCAGCTTTCTTATAGAAGCTTGGTGGCGCTTGGCATCGCAAGCATCCAGGGATCTTCGGTGGCTTCATTTGAGAGAGAAGATGCGGAGCGGCTTCTCTTCTTCTGTGCGAGACCGGGGAAGGAGCTGCCTGTCCAGGTTGACGATACCGTCTCTTCTGGCCTGCCGGCCTGGTTCAAGCCGGCGACTCCCACCCGGAAGAGGCCCAGGTCAACCCAAGGGGTGAAATTTCCCACTTCTGGGAACAGGGTCGATGCGAATGGAGGGGTTGACTTTAAGCTTGCGGAAGACGGCAGGGGGAGGGCGCTCCTTGGAGGAGGAGGGTCCAGGATGATGCCCTTGTTGAGGGTCAGACATCGACCGAAAGTCGCCGCCATGAGGCCCATCCCCTATGCTCGGCGGCAGAAAGCTCTGCCCTCGTCGGCGCCGCCAATGGCCGACACCGGTGACAGAACCCTGGCGAAGAGCAGCTTGCACGCTGTTCCCATTGCGAAGCATAGCCTCATGCCCCCTGCGATCTCTCACCGGAGATCCCTGTCAAGCTCCTTCCACGCCCAGCAGATCATCTCTCTGAATCCGCTTCCTCTGAAGAAGCATGGATGCGGCCGAGCTCCGATCCATGCCTGCTCCGAAGTGAGTCGCACCAGCCGGCCGCTTCCATTTCCTCCGTCTTCTTCCCTCTGATCTTCCATTAAACTTGCTAGTGATGGGCTTCTCTTGCAGGAGGAGTTCTTGATGGATGTGATGCAGTTCCTCCTCCTGAGGGGCCACAGCCGGCTCGTCCCCCAGGGCGGGATATCGGAGTTTCCTGATGCCATTCTCAACGCGAAGCGCCTGGACCTGTATAATCTGTACAGAGAGGTGCGACCCACGCCCCCCCCCCCCGCCCCTCCCCTTGTTTCTTTCACCTTCTATTCCGAGAAAGTCAACTCATGATCCGCTCTCCTCAGGTCGTTTCAAGGGGCGGCTTTCACGTCGGGAATGGCATCAACTGGAAGGGCCAGGTGTTTTCCAAGATGCGGAACCATACGATGACGAACAAAATGACCGTATGTTCTTCATCTGCACACCCCATGTGTTATGTTTCAGCATCAAGTCTTCAGTTTTACCAATTGGGCAAGCATAATAATCACTTCTTGCTTGGAGCTCTCGATGATCTGTGTCATTAATTAGCAATATGGGGCGTAGAACTGGAGCTTCGGCCCGCCATTAATGGGAGCTTCTCCCTTTTTTTGCTTCAGGGCGTCGGCAACACGCTGAAGAGGCACTACGAGACCTATCTGTTGGAGTACGAGTTAGCCCATGACGACGTCGACGGTGAATGCTGCCTTCTGTGCCACAGGTTCCTTCCTTTTCTTGGCAAGATTCTACATTTGGCGGCGCTCTGGAGTTCGCCCCACCTCCCTTACGGTGGACTTTCCCTTTTGACCTTCCGCAGTAGCGAGGCCGGCGACTGGGTCAACTGCGGGCTGTGCGGCGAGTGGGCCCACTTCGGCTGCGACAAGAGGCAGGGCCTCGGTGCCTTCAAGGTACCCCCCCCAACCCATCCGCCGCCATAATCTCTGCGTTCGTCGCCACTGGACCAAAGTCAACGCCCGTGTCGCTTTTCTTTGGCAGGACTACGCCAAGATGGACGGTCTGGAGTACATCTGCCCCCACTGCAGCTTGGCCAACCACAAGAGGAAATCCCTGAAGATGGCCAATGGGTTTTCTCAGGAATCCGCCATGCCGCAGCATCTTTAATCTCTCTCTCTCTCTCTCTCTCTCTCCTCTCTCTTTCTCTCTCTCTGTGGGTTGGCTCGTGTATTAGCTCCTCGTTAATTATTACGTGGGAAGTTCATCAGGCCCAGGCGAAGGTGTGGTACAGTTTTTCTGAGAAGTTCGCAGAGGAGAAGTTGTGGGATCGGGGTGCATGACGATGAAAGAGCTCTGTATTTTCCCCAAGTTCGGGGCAATCATGACTCCCACTTTCTTCCCTTCCTTTTACGGAAAGGTCAACGTTGACTTCGTGTAAGGCTGTCTGAAGAATGGAAGCCTAATCACGGCTCCTCGTTCCCTGATTTGATTGAAGCTGGGAAGAGGAGCTCTGATATCAGCGGTCAACCCATCTCCCTTCTCCTCTGAATATGAGTGCCCTTAAAAGAGTTAATGGGATTGGGGGGATCGTGGTGCAGCTAGTGGAGTGAAATTCCGCAGTGGATATGGTAAATAATATATTTTTTACGTCGATAAAGTATTTTTGTTCTCAACGCTTATTATACGTGGTATTCGTTTTTAAAATAGCTTATGAAAATTCTTAAAATATTTAAGAATGAAAAATCCTTCACTACTTGAAGGGATTAACTACAGATTCACGTAGCTAAATAGCAATTTTACGAAAATGCCACTTTTACGCAGATCATGAGAAATTAATTTTAAACTAATTTACATCTTGGAGTCACATTGGTCTGAACATGAAATATACATAGATAACCCACACACAAGAGCTCTCCATCTCCCAAGACTCCCAGCCAATATCCTGTATATTAATTATTCTTCATGTTTTCAAGAATAAATGGGGCAAGTGTGACCAAATGTACCCTTTGTGTATATATATATATATATATATATTGAAATCCACAGCCTTGTTCTATCTGTTGGACAGTAAAAATGAATGACAGCATGTGCCCAGCAGCACCTATGAAGCAGAAGCTACGAGAGGCCATTGAAATCAAGCTCACTGGGGCATTAGACGTACATGTACTCCCCGCCGCGGAGGGCATTTTCTGCGCCCTTCCTCTCCTCCTCGGCTTCCTTCTCCCTCTCCTTCTGGCTCTCGTACTCATGATCGTCTGTCTGTAGCTCGTGCCTGCAGATTGGACAAGAGTTGTGCTCGTCCTGCATTGAGAGAAAAAAAAAAGAAGAGAGATTCAAATTAAATTAGTTTCAATCAGCAAGGCCTTGTTCATCCCAAGGTAGAAAATTAACTGTATAAAAGGAAACTGGGATCGCCCGGAGTTCAGTTGCATGCCCCTGGATATGGAAAAGAGGATGAATAATTTACCAGCCATGGCTTCAGACAGGCGGGGTGGAACAAGTGATTGCACGGCAGCTCCTGCATGCTGTCATCTACGACCAGGTTCTCTCTGCATACAGCGCACTCCGTGTCGCGTCCCAACCTGGCTATTGTCTCATGGGTGACGTTGATGATGGGGAGATTGGCTACAACTTCTCTGGAGGCTGGGGGCTGTCTCCGTGGTCCTGCTCCAATTTCCTGCGTACAGAGAGTCTCCGCTTACTATGACAAGCAGAAAGGAAGAGAGGAGAATAATTCCCGCTTGACCTGCTTGGGTCAAGATTATTGGAACAAATCGCAAGACTCGAAATAGGGGAAAAAAATCCAACGTGGGAGAACCGAAACGTACGACAGTGGAAAGTTGAATTTTCAAGAGTTCCCATGGAAAAAGTAGCAGCTTTTAACGTTCGCCCAGATCAATTACTACAACCCAAATTGCTGATAGCCAAGTGGGTCTTTCATAGACAGCTTAAAGTCATGGTGGAAGATTGTGGGGGGAAGCTGATTCAATCAAACACAATCAGAATATTTCATTTTGAAAATCACGCAAGTCAGGTTTTGATTGTATTTGGTCTTTGAGGTTTCTTGCTGAGGTTGGCACTCTTGTGGCAGATAGCAACAGTGGCTTATAGATTGGTTTAATTGTGAACCCAAAAATATACATCAGGCTCAGATAATATGATCAATTATTTATTAACTAGCCAACAGGAAGCAAGGTTTACTGTGCTGACTAGGTTCTTGTGGTTCACATACCTGGCACAAGTTAGAATTGGCAGTCCAATATCGTAAATATTCCAAATGATTTATATTGTTTTAAACTATTCTGAACAAAAAGGCAGCAAAAGTTCAGCTTTTTGTCCAGCTTTCCAAGTTTCAACAGAGACAAACAAAAAAAAAGCTTTCGAGCCAGATATTACTATAACTATTTGCTCCTTGGGCAAACCCTAGAGTATCGTCTCCAAGAAAAAAGAAGAAGAGAAGTTTACTTTAATTTGAAATAAAATTAATAAGAAACTGGAATTCAGTGCATTGATACAAATTAGGTATGGACAAGTTATGCGATCTATTAAAACTGAGACAGTGGAGAGGGTTGTATTTGACTCACTTGCAATGAAGCTTCAATAGCACTCTCAAGGTTCTCGAAGTTGAGCTCAGGGACATTGTTTATTAACTGCTGTACGAATTCAGGCACCCTGGAACCATCAGCCTCGTTACTATTGTCATCTCTTTGGCCTTGAGAAGATTCTGCTACAGCATTCCAATCTTGTGAAGCAGCAAGAGTCGTCAATACATTCTGTGCAACAAGCCATGCAGGAGGCGGGGGCTCTGGTCCAACAGTTAGATGCCCTTCAAAAAGATATCCGGAATCTGGGCAAAAAAAAAACAAGATTAACAGGGAGCATCGTTGCATTATGCAAAGCTTGAATAATGTTTTATATTTCAACATAAATCATAGAGCTGCTATCGAAGGCAGTAAATCATATTCTCTCAGCGTTTTTCCGATAAACAACATCCTGAAATTAAACACCATTGGTAAGTTTCAGTTTTTATTTTTATCATTCAGCATTAACGTTCACGGATTAGTCAATCTGAAGACAAAGTGTCGTAATAGGTAAAGCACAATAACTGTTCCTTGATTACTTTCCTCTGAGGCAGTCACCTAGAATTTATCAAAATTGGACAAAGCTATTTGCGTATGGAGCATTTCTTGTCAGACGAGAACAATCAATATTCTGATCACATAATGATCAAAGGTCCCCAAAAAGCACATAGCAATGCATGAAGAAGAGCGCGTACTTTCAAAGCTCACGGTAATAAATTCTTCAGAGATCACAAAGATAGACACCTGAGTGATGTCAAACGTGAGAATTGTAAATCATCTGTAGCGCTCAATATTGCTACAGCCTCAAGTCGGATATTATTATCAGCGGAATTGACGACAATAATCACAAAGAGGATCAACAATCATATATGTGGACGGGGGTGAAGTTTCTTGAGACGTGACTACCTAGAGTACACAGTTGCACCTCACATGTAAAATCTATATATTAAGATGAATAGCTAACAACCGTCATATTACATGTTATAAGGAATGGTGTACTAATTTTAACTTGTTTTCTAGGCACAACCTGAACACTGCACATGCGAAAGGACAACTTGCATACCCTAGGTCAGGAGGTCCGAAATAAAATTTAGCCAAAGAAGTAGCCGTTTTTTCTTGCATTGAGAATCTTATTGAAAACCTTGGTTTGAGAGGAGAAAGCTGCACCGTGATCCCTAACTTTCATCTGAAATTAGCTATTATTATTTCAAATTCAGAAATATTCCATGGATTCATAATGAATTCCATTCAATCTCATCAGGGATGCAACCTACTCTCCTATAAACACGGCACAAGAGCAGACATTAGTATCCAGTCTACTTTCCAACAGATAGATTAGAAGAAATAAAGCATAGTAAAAGCCTACACAATCTCAGAGCAGAGCATATCGATTTAAAAATCAATCGTGAACTAAGCAAGGCTGCAGTATGGACAACGACGTACGCCTATTATTCTGCGCAGGAAGCTGCTGGGGATTTTCAAGCTCATGGAGTTGCCCACGGGCCTGTCCAATGCATGAATTCAAGTGTTCTCTCTCTGATGACGTTGTTGCCAAACGCTCAGCCTCTTCAAACAGTCTCAACCCGGCGAGCCAGAATCCAGGGGCTGTGTACCTCGTCCGCAGAATGGTTGCCACACGACAAACAGCAGTATATATCTGCAGAAAAACTTTGAATCAGAAAAATTCCTAATTACAAGTTCATAATGAGACAGGCAATCCACAATTATCCTTACGAAAATAGACTAGACGGCGTTCAGCCGCACAATCCAAAATGAAAATTCACGGCAGACGGAAAAACGGTGCGTAAAAAGGAGGGATACGGATAAATTATAGAAACGATCTGCTGGTAGAATTGACGGAAAGTTTCATCCCTTAACGCTACCATTCCCTCCTATAGACACATGTCGGAGAATACCCGAGGAAATCATTGAAAGGGAGCGCGAGAACTTCACTGATTTGTGCAGTGCCGGGGATGAGGAAGTGTAGCGGCTGCGGAGGATAGAAACGATGCCGGCGACGGCCCCCTCGAAGGAGTGCTTCTTCCCCAGTTGCCTCTGCAGGTTCTGCAACTCATCCATCATGGCTTCCTCCTCATGTGAGCCCATCTTCGTCGTCGCCAACCGCTCGGAGAGGAAACCGCTCAAACGCTTGAATCAAAATGCGAAATTCCTCACAAAATTCCCAATTCCAAATAAATCGGCCGGAAGAACAGAAATACCTCTCTCTCTCTCTCTCTCTCTCTCTCTCTCTCTCGACCCCAATTTGAATGCCCGGGTTTCTTGAGACAGGGGTCTACCCCAGTTTCTCATTTGTTTTTCTATAAAACATTTATAAAATTCATAATTAATTTAAATCTTGACCGTCCATTTTCCGATCCCGGGTTCCCGATCTTAGGGTCGAGATGTGTTCTGATCTGTTGCCCTTTGCCTGATGCAATCCAAACATCTTTCTTCGCTTCACGGGATTTTGAAATTCGGTGGGGTCTTCAAAACTCTCTTATAAATAAAATTAAAGCACGACAGTCGAATCCTCTATTCGAGAATTCCCAATTCCATGCGAATCGGCTCCACGCGATGGAAAAAAACGAAGGGGAAAAAAATTCCAGCTATGGATGTAATCTAATATGAAAAATGGCATGAAAAAGGATGTTTCGTAGACACCGATAATTTTTTAATAAAAATATAGGTACTGTAAAGAATAACACATATACATATATTTAAATAAAAATGAATAAGTAGCATAAAAAAGTGGATCAGCAGAATATTTAAATTATTAAAATTTATAATTATGGCAAAAATATAAGAGAATTATAATTCACCACACTCTCTATTTTTCACTAAAAATTTATAATTTTTAGATGATAAAAGGGGAAAAACATAAAATTGGCTTCAAAAATAATACAAAATTACATTTATGAAATTTTTTTTGGACACAGATGTATTCTAAATAGATTTAGTAAAGCCTTGAAGTGGGTCCCAAGTTGAAAAATTTCTCCAGAAAAATATATTCTTTAAGAAATATGGAATTTGACTCTAGCAGTCGGTTGCCACTGACTAGATACTTGGAGAGCCATTTCATTATCATCTTGATGTCCCCCTCTCACAAAAGAGGCTGACTTTCCCTTGGGGAAGATTTATTAAAAAGAATGGTGTCAAATGACGACATAAAAACTATTGATTCACCAACTCTCTTGCTTCTTTTGACTATGTTGGTAGAAATACTAAATATGAGAGTCCTTTATTTTTGCTAGGCATGGAGAGATAAAGACTCTCCCCTTTTGGAAAAATATCAAGTAAGGTTAATCTTTATCATGTTCTCTAATCTGGTCATGGTATGAACATAATGTCAAATGAATAAAAGCCTAACACAAGTTACAAGCTCAAGAAGGAATCGTCAAGAATCTAACGTCAAATATTGGAGAAAAAAGAATAAGAGGTCAAGTAGGAATAGTGATGAGGACATCTCTTGCTTTAAAAAATGAAAAAAATCTAAGTGGTGATGAAGACCCATTGAAGAAGTCAATCCAATGGAAAGTTAAAATGGAGCATGGAGATGGCCAAAGTGTGATCTAAGAACTTGGAGCTCAAGTTCAAGCCCAAGAGCATGCCCAAGATTAAGCCCAATACCAGCCCAAAGAGGAGAAGGCAGTGGTTATGAAGCACTCCACCCTCTCCCTCCTAGGCGTTCACCAAAGAGGTGCTTACTATGGGACACTCCACCCTTTCTACATGTAATACATATGTGTAACTATCATATCAAATAGACACCTATAAAAAGGGCCATCAGATTTGAGGGAAGCAAACTAATTTGGTGAATAATTGACAAGTATTGTCACTTTTATTTTCTTCCTCACTTGGTTTTCTTCTCCTTCTCTCTACTGATTTGATCTCTCTTGATCAAATCCTTTCGTCTTCCCTACTTCACCTCCTACTTCTCTCTACCCCTTACTCTATCTACTTCTCTACTTCATCATTTTTTGTGGATCATTGTCATCAAGAAGAGTTGCAAAAGCATCATCAGATCAAATATTAATTAGGTATTTCATAAGATATCAAAATTCATTTACTATCTCAAATAGAGATTTAATCTAAACTTCAATTATCTTGCTTTTGATCTTAGTGAAAAACATATGGTAGCCACCAATTTATATTTTTGTTGATCAATACTCTCTAAACAAGATCTAATATGCTCGATTAAGATTTGAACATTTCAAATTAGGGAAAATCAAGATCTTACTTAATCAAACTCATAGGAATAGTTGATCTAGAATCCATCTCCTTCTATTGACCTTATATAGTGGAATATTCGATTTCAATATCTGAATAGTATGATATTAAATTCTAAATTTCTAATTTTTCTTCATTTTCCTACATAAAAGGGAGTTGAAGAAGGTATGAATTCAAGTTGGGTGACCTTTGAGCTTCTCCTTTATATTATTTGAGGAATTGCCATTTTGGAGATCTCTTATTTAATCATTTTTGATATGAAATATCAAAAATGAAGATCAAAAATTTGGAGGGAACTTCCAATTGCAGGGTTTACCCATCGATTAGAATTATCCTTTATTTTTTCTTTAGATTATATTTACTCACATGTGACAAATTAATATTACCATGAGAAGGGAATCAACAAAAATACAATACAATACAACACTTTCCATAATAAGTCAACATATTGATTGAAATAAAAAGTTAACACCTTAATTGATGTGGCACTTAATCAAGTAAATTTTGAAGTAAAGTAAAGCTAATAATGACTTCTTTTCTTAAAAAATATTTTTAATAATTAAATAATTTAACTAGAAGTCATATAGTTGAAGCCCAAGTTAAAAAAAATAGAAGTATGAGGTCGTCTTGCAAAATTAAAAGTACCTTAAAATAAAAATACATCTTTTTTATACCATTTTTCATAAAAAATATTTTCCATTAAAAGAAAAAACATAGAGTCCTCTTTGCAAAATTTATTCTAATCTAGAATGTTTCTAGATGGATAAATTAAATATAAATACTGAAAAATAAATATAACTATGATGTCAGAAGTGAAAGAAAAATGATTACAAACTTTATTTTTACACATGCTGTTCAAACATATATCCAAAATTATAGAGAGATTATGACTAAAAGTTTTTCTTGGTGAGAAACTATGAATAATTAACTTGAATACAAAAATGATGAAGGACATTTGTGATGCAATCAATTTTCCTAGTGTAGTGAATGAAACCTAAAAGATTCATTGTAGATCATTCAATAGAAATATATATTTTTTCTTAAACCTTTGCTTTTGATGTAGGTGTTGTCATCTAGTAGTTTCTTTCATCGACTTAGTAATTAGAGATTAAGAAACTAATTCGAAAACTTACTATTTTTCAGAATACACTATAATGACTGTTGATCCTTTTGTGATTTAAAACTTTCTATTATGTTGCTTGTTTAATTTGAAATTTGACGTGTATCTCTTCTCTTATGGACACAATTTTGTTGTTAATGACAAGTCCAATTAAGTATGTTTGATTGATGTAAATTATGGATGTGTCACAGTCTAAATTTTTGGCTCAAGATTTGTGAGAAGTATGTGTACTTTATATATTTGTAGATATCCTCTTGTGGTTTAAGTTTTTTGTGCTTATAAATAAGGTCTAGGTTACTGCATTAAGAAGTTAGTTCATATATATGTAAAGAGTGATAAACATATCTTACCTCTTATCATTTTCCATATGAATACCTTTTTATTAATAAATAATTCTTTAATGAGTAATATTTACTATTATCATATTCTTATTATGAAAATATCTTAATCTCAAGGATAATAACATTGAATTAAGTTTTTAGTCATTAGATCAAAATAAATCATTCATGATAAATCATCATTACAATTAACATAATCCTTTAGAAGTTTATTAACTTTATAGTAAATAAATTTCTCACATTTTAAATATCAGAACTAAGGGTATCAACAATGGTCATTTACAAAGAAACTAAAGACTAATGAAACTCTATTTAGACCATCATGAAATCCACCAAATCAGCAACACGATTGTATTTATAAATGGTCACATAAGATGAAGAAATATATGTTGATAAACATTATAAGTATGTATGAGCAATCTGTATGATATATTGGCTCACATTTCAAGTGAAGGTCATAACTTGGAAGGACATCCTTTGCTCATAATAAGAGAAAGTAGAATGAAAGATTCACCAAGTGTGAAATACTATTAGACATTAACCGCTTACACGCATGCATGCACTTGGCAAAACCATTGTGCTTAGCATTTTCTGCTAGGTAGGAACATAAATTTATACATAGTAAATATCTTAATGACCTATGACAAAAACATAACCAACATGGCATGTGAAATTCGATAGCCTTTTGTAATATGCCTTGAAAGATAATGATAGTTTTAAATGCATATATTTTAACGTTGAGAATGTTGCAAGTATGGTTTCATATAGTTTGTAGTCTCTAAGTTGTAACTTAGTTCATTTTCATGTGGAAAACATTGCACAAAATTTCATTTGACCACTATGACTTGAAAAGGTTTGAGGCAGTGCATCTAATTGCCCATGGGATGCACCATTGGGATGATCTTTTCTATTATTACTATCATTGAACACTGTCACCAGTTTTTCTATTGATGGTAAATTCCCAGTTGTTTGAGGTACAACTGGCTGTCTAGGATACGGGTAGATCTTTGACCCTCCAAGTAGAGGCTAGAGGCGGGAGTGTCCGTATTGAAGGCTCACGCTCACTACGGCAACGGCCGAGCTGATGGGCTCTCCCCTACTCTCTTGTCGGCAGCAGGCAAAGATGCCTGACGAGAGTGATATAATATTAAAGTCAGCACGAGGGTGCTTCGGGTCCTTGTCTCTCACGATCTTTTATGCACGATCTTATGCACGATATTTTATGCACGATCTTATGATCAGCGCGCTTCTAGCCTGCCACATGGTCTAACATTGTCACCAAGTTTTTCGTTGATGGTGAAGCCCCATCTGTTAGGGCCACACGTGGAGATAACCAGGGGAGCCGTAGATCTTTGAGCTCCCCACTGGTGGATAGAGGCGCGGTGCCCGTATTGAAGACTCGCACTCACGTGGCGCCGACGGGTTCTTCGCCGGGCCCTAATTAGGCACAATGAATGCTCTTCAACGGGGAGGGGCTCCACATAACTATAAATTGCCCCCGCCGCTCCCGACATGTTGAATATAGATCCACGTGGCATCCGATCCGGGGTGATGAGCGGTTTCAGATGCATTCAAGAGTATGGATTCGATAAGGTTTTAGCACGAAGAACTCGACTCTCGGGGCCATCGCGGTCTCTCGGACGTAGTTGGCATGCACAGCCAGGGTCAGTCGTCGCACACCTTTGAGCAAGAAGATCAGTACAAGCTCCATAGAGGCGAGGCAAATGGCCTGAGGGGTCCGTGGATTCGTCGCAGCGTGGTCCTTTCAATGCCGAAGAACATACGAAAAATTTTCATTTATTTCAAAGCCACAAGTTCATTTCACTCAACGAGCTTCCGGCTAGTCGGGGCAGCGGAAATCGAGAAAACGCTTGGGAGGATTTTTTAAGTGGAGTCTTGCTCCAGGTTCAGAGCTTGGGAGTTTGAAGTCCAGCGGCGATGTGATCTGTAGTCACCGGAAGAGAATGAATGCACACGGAGAGTGCAGCCACGAGCCTCCTGATATCCTCAGTGGTGTGGGCGGCCGTCAGCGTTAAGCGCAGGCGGCAAGCATCAGGAGCAACCGCCGGGGGCCTGATCGCCGTCAGATGGAATCCGCGGTCCATCATGTGCTTGCTAGCGTGCAGCGCCGCCGCTTCCGTGCCGACGACGAGGGAGACGATGGGGCTTGATGCTCGGATGCCGGTCATGGCAGAGAACTCTTGCACCCTCCTCCACACTGCTTCCCGGCGCCAGGACTCCTTCTTCGCCACCATAACAGCGGCTGCGTTCCCACACCAGAAAAGATTAGATCTTTGTCACTCGGCGGTGCTCACTACTCCATCGATGAATCAACTAGGGGGAGGCGAAATGGACGGGGAACTACCGCAGCAACCGGCGACAACGGGTAAGGGCGACGCCGTGGAGAAGATGTAAGGGCGGCCCTTCGCTTGGATCAGTTTCTTCCAGTTCTTGCTGCAAGTAATGAACCCTCCCAAACAGCCGACGGCCTTGCTCAGGGTCCCAACGCATATGTCGATCTGGTCCTCTATGCCGTAGACCTCCGCAATGCCGCCCCCATTCTTGCCGCAGACAAACGTCGTATGAGCCTGGAAATTAAAAAGACCGATGACTAAACTGGAGATCATTTATAACGAAGACGGCGCGACGATGTTTGCTCACATCGTCAATGACGAAAAGGAACCCGTGCTTCTTCCGGAGCTCAACCAGCTCCAGCATAGGGGCAAAGTCTCCTTCCATGCTGAAGAGACTGTTTTACCGCAGAGAGAAACGAAACCCTAATTAGGCTGTGCATGGTGGCGGTTGGCCTATGGATTCAATCCAGAGAGAGGGAAGGGGTCCCTTGTGCTTGCCTGTCGGTGTAGACGACCTTCCTCTCAGCGGGGGAGTTGGAGAGGAGCTCGTCGAGGTGGCCCATGTCGTTGTGCCTGTACACAATAACGTCGACCTGCTGGTTGTGATCCACCATGCGAAGCCCGTCAATGATAGACGCGTGGTTTAGGGAGTCGGAGAAGATGGCTATCTTCTCGTGTTTGGCCGGCCTTCTGCTGGCGGAAGTGAGGGAGGCGATGCTCCCCAGAGCCGCGAGGAAGGCCGTGTTGGCGGCGAAGCCCGTGGGGGTGATAGCGCAGGCCTCTTTCTTGTGCATCTCCGCCAAATTGCGCTCCAGCAGGCGGTGGTAGTCCGTGTGTCCAGTGATCAAAGCCGACGCTCTCGGGCCCATGCCGTATGCTAACGCAGCCTGCATGTCCTCAACGAAGGCGAGGGACCATTAGGACAGAGGAGAGAAAGGAGCTTCATCGAAGAAAAAGGGTCTTTTTTTTCGAGCCGCGGAGACCTTGGCGGCGGCCTGGCGGACGGCTGGGTGGGAGGCGAGGTTCAAGTAGTCGTTCGCGGAGAAGGCGAGCATCTTCTTGCGGCCCGCCGCGAGGTCCGCGGGATTCTCCACCTCCATCTCCAGAAGGGTCCTGTCCCAGGGCCCCGGACCATCAAAGGTCTCGAGTCCTGCCAGGGGATCCTCCGAGGGCCCAACCTTGGGGAGGCAGACGAGTGGAAGATAGCGCAGGTAGTCGTTCCTGTCGACCTTATCCAGGGACCTCACAACCAAGTCCTCCCACATGGCCGGAATATCTGCCATCTCTTTCTCCCTGAAAGTGAGGGCAGGTCTTCTAGGGAGGACGAGAGGGTCGTAGTCTTAGCTAGGGAGCTGGGGGAACTGAGGGCTGTCTTGCAAGACTTTCGAGATCGTATGCGCGAACCTCCTTTCCTCCTTGAAATTTATAGCACCGGCATTGATCAGAGTGAGGAGGAGAGTAGGGAGGAACCGGGAGACAGATGGAAGGAGAAAGGTGGGAGGAGGAGGAATGGTGCCATCTTGGCCTTTATTGCGTTGGTTGGCCCGAGGGATGCGCCTTCTCGCGGGCGTAAAAAAAAGGGATGGCTGTCAGTAGCCGGGCGGTAATGCACGTTTGCTTGACCATTATATAATTGTTGGATGTTAAATGTTGCATTGAATAAATACAGCTCATAATTAGGTGAACGAATTCTTTTGATGTGGCTGGAAAAAGTGCAACCCGTGGTCCATCCGGGTATGAATGTTCACCAATCACCTACAATGGGGGTGACACTAGGCCCTATTCCAACACATCGGCTCTCCCTCCTTCCCCCTCCCTCCATCATCAGCCCCTTTTTTCTCGTCCACTGCGTTGCCTCGGTCTATAGGCACATGATCACTAAATGTGGTGAAATATAACTCCATTAATCGGCGAACTGTCCTTTGTGAGTCCGTTAAATAATCACATTTTACTTAACCACTAATTGGGTGGAAAACTGATTTACTATACCATGGTAGTTGGGAAGTTAATGAGGACATAAATGTTGGCCAAGTGAATTAAGATGGTCTTATGTCTTATCAAAGTGGTTCACAATGAGTTATAATGGCATAAACTAACAAGTTTTTTAGTCAATGAATAAATTCCTTAGTGAAATATTGATTATTTATAATTCCAAAAAATCCATACTGACTGAAATTGCAACTCCACTTGATATTAACTTAAGAGTTTGATCAAAAAACCTGCATAGAAGTCAACCTATTCTTGTGATACCACTATATGAAAAGTGAATAAAAATTGTTAGATGAATGGGTTGCCAAACGAAGTCAGGCCTCTAAAGCTTGAATAACTTTACAATGCTTCACATAGTAAAACACTTTTAAAACTTGGAATGTGCTCTAATACCTTTTTTATATCCAATTTTTGTCTAATCTCAATCAAATGTATATTTATAATAACATTTTATGATTTTAATTTAAAAAATATTATGCAAGCTACTAAATCTTAGACAAAAAGCCACCTAGTCAAAGGTGATAAAAGTAATTTTGGAATATTCTACTACCATTAACTTATTTTATTTACTTTTTTATAATGTTAATAGAAACATGTGTGATATATTATTTGATATTGTAAAATAAACTTTAGTAACAAAAACATCGTAGAGGTTATGACTCAATAGTACATTTTAGAGTCGTTAAAGGAGCTCCATCTTGGCATATCAATACTTATACATTAAATGACACTTTAATGTCCACTTGATGCATCAAACCACATATTTGTTAATTCTGTTTTCCTCGTGAATCTTGTGCCCCACAAGACCTTCAAATTTCTTCATTCACACCTATCCATTAATTGGCTTGCCATTCATTTTCATTAAAAACCTACTTTTCTTAATTAAGCATGAAGATAAAAAAGCTAGCATCAGCATTTTTAAAGGATGTTTATTAGATACATACATTTTTCTTCATTATATACCATACATTATGTGAAATTATATGCTTAGGTGTCATTTGCTTTTGTGTACTCTAGATTATGTCATATGCTATACTAAGACAATCTTCAACAAATAAAGTAGTAAGTATTTGAATTCCAACTGTTGATATTTAGGACTCCATAAAAGTCCCATCCCAAGAGCTTTTAATTGCACCTCAACAATATATCAATATAGTCTAATTTTGCTACATTCTCTCATCAATCTCCATTGCAAATGTAACTTCACCGATAGCTTCCTCAAAGCATTCAAATGCCTAAAAAATAGAGTTTTGAACCATATGTAAGTAGATTGTGGCTAATAATGTATGAATCACTATAAACTTGAGTTTTTATCTCTTCTTTTTAGTTAATGTGTCATGTTAGGTTTTAGCCCATGTTAAGATTAAGTATGAGATGTTGAACTGATCTCTTTTATTTACTTATTATCTCTTCTTAAAATAATATTATATCTTTATGACTATAGATTTTTTCATTCATCTTCAAGACCCTATACTTTTATAGTGATTTGACACATTGCTTACATCTATTGTCCATAAACAAACTTGCTTTTGAATTCCACTACCACTTTACATCCAATAATAATAATTGATTAATTGGTTTAACTTCTTTAAGGATTTATCACAAATATTTTTTCAAGATTCATGACTCTTCGAAGCGTACATTGATGTTTGACAAAGACAACCACTCAAAATAAGGGAACTTTTATATTAAGATTTAATCAACAAAAACTCATGGATAATATCACGACGCTATCCATAGGAGTAATGACAATAGTGACAATTTTAAATGTTCTTTTATTCTTCAATACAAGTTAATTGTTTGTCTAATATGGAGTTCACTTCAATTGATTGTGTGCTTGAGAGACTCCAAAGATATTTGATGCTAAATGCTTGAATAAATATTTTTCTTGTGCTTCAACAACCTCTTTTCTTTTCACATATTTCTCATTGACTTTTCACTATAGATATTACACTCAAGAGCTTAACCTTGTGGTAAGAAGATGGATGAGTGCATAGATATTTTTTATTCAAGGTCTTATTATTTATATATGAATCATTTGGAGAAAATCTCTCATATATCTTCAATCTCCAACATCTATTTTTTGTAAAAAAATCATAGATTCAAATAGGAGGAGATCGAATATGATGTGCATGTTAAGTTCTTTCAAATATTCTTGTGTAAAACTGTTACTACACAACATTAAGCCATGACATTTATATTGTTTCATAATGATTCAAAATGGTTCAATAAGAATATAATAAACTAATTTCACTATTGATGACATGATTTATTAATATAGTGAGTTTAACTAGTAAGCTTTTATTAATCTGTTCAACAAGTATTTCATTCTCAAACATATTTTTGGATTCAAAATTTGTATGTGTAATGATATACGATCAAAATACAATGTGTGCAAATTGATTTTCTAATCTAAATATCATGATATACACAATCTCAAATTCAGTTGATCATTTTGATATTCAAAACATCCGAAAGTAATGATTTAATAGTATGAGCACTAAATAGAGTAAATAAGATTTTATGTTCCTATTTTTTGGGTAATCTCACTAATTTAGATGTGCTAATCTATAAATATTGACATATTCTAGAAAAATATGTAATATGATAGTTCTCGTATAATGAAATGATCGTTGACATGGATTCAACATTACCATTCAAATGTGAGTACAATAGATATCACCTAATAGTCACCAATATTATAATCATCTAATTTTGAATATATTTATATTTACTCTCATATTATTTAATTATTAAGTAATGATATAATTTGATCTACTTGGTCAACTTTGTATTTGATTTGTCAATATCAAAATAATCCTTCAACAAATACAACCTTGCTATTTTAATTCAATCAATATAAGATTGATAAAATACCTAAAAATATACAAAAATAATATCAAAAAGTAGTACACTATCACAAACTAACCGTTGTAACTAACATTATAATTTTTTTCTTTC
Organism: Spirodela polyrhiza; assembly: GCA_024713555.1. Taxonomy (NCBI): domain Eukaryota; kingdom Viridiplantae; phylum Streptophyta; class Magnoliopsida; order Alismatales; family Araceae; genus Spirodela; species Spirodela polyrhiza. The sequence goes on from CM046532.1 coordinate 5,890,312, forward strand.
TTAACATTCAACGTTTAAAACTAAAAGAGAATGTTGTCCTTTAAAAGGAATAACCTTTTTAACATTCAATATTAGATTATTCACTTTATAAATTATATTTTGATATCTTTCTCATCTGTTCAAAACTATGGCACAGTAAAAAATGATGCTTCCACACCTTCAAGCCAACATGTCAACAATAATAAAAGTCACATAAAAGTTGTTTCTAAACCACTATAAACATTATTTCTAAATTTTAAATGTAACTATAAATTATAAAAAATAATAAAAATCAATTCTTCCATCTATTAACTCCTCTTGTATACTTCTAAAACCTATTTTTTTCAATAATTACAGATCAACATTAGATTTTACTAGAAAAAATCGTACATCAGTCTAAAAATTACAAATGAATTAACTAGGTGTAGTGGTATAAGAAAAATCATCCACAAGTTACCATTGGAATAACACTGACTTTGGTTTTACTTAACCATTGAAAGGAAAATTAATTGGGACAAGGTTTGTAAAAATTAGAAGAAATGCAAAATTTAGTGTAGCAAGTGGTAAGAAGAAGTCAATGACTCTAAGTTTCAGCAAAGATATACCTTTAAATGATTACATATCTTAGCAATGACAAGTTACTATATCCAAGATGGATATCCATCGACAATTTTTCAAGGTGTTGAAGTTATAAATATAATTTTTTTTTCTATATTTTTGTAAGCTGGAATTGTTTTGTTTACTGTTTTTTGTTTTATTATTTTAGATGTTTATCATTAACCACAATTACCATGTCAATATAGGTATTTCTAGGGGTGTGAAGCTAGCATCCAATCTCTAATGTTGGCTTCTACTAGTTGGATGTTAGAATTGGATTTCAAATTTCCCCCTTTTTATATGAGGCTTACTCTAATTCATATAATATATAACCATTAATCAATACTATAGTTTGTAACATTTCAGTGATAACAAGTGAATATCTATAGCATGTTAGTTTTTTTTTTAAAGTTTAGAATGACCTTAGATTCTTAGGCTTTATATTGATTAGGTGTTAGTTTCAAATTGTTGTACATTTCTTATGTTATCATGACGATTTTATATGACATCAGAAATAATTATGGATTGAGATATGTGACTTTATACATTAACTTATGATGCAAAATAAAGTTCATGTGTTTGGAGATTTTACTTATGTTGTTCTAGAACATAACTATCATGTTCTCAGATATTTAGCATGATATGTGGAGACATTTACATAATAGTCTTAACTTTAATTCATGTTTTTCTTGATGTAAAGTTCATATATTGGTATATAGTGCGCTTTATACTATATTATTTAACAACATAATTATGATGGCCTTAATAACTATATATAAACACAAGTACAATTGAGTTTAATAATTGTGCCTTCTCACAAAAAATTCTATTTATTGAGATGTAGGATTTATATAGTGTTATTATTCAGTTTAATTCTCATGTACAAAGATATTGAACTTGATAAATAAAAGTATTTACTACTACATTAGGTTTAATACTCCTGTATTTTAATCTATTGAGGTAATAAGCTTGAAATGCTCTATTAGTCAACTTAAGTTCTCATATATGAACATATTAAACCTAATATATTTTTCTGACTATATGACATAACATAATATATTGAAATATCAACCTTGACAAACTCCAATATTTAGTAATGTAACTTAACATACATTAATTCCATGTGAACTTTATATACTAGAATATTAATCTTGATATACTTTTATTCCACAATATGACTTCTCATATATTGATAAGTAAATAACGATTTATTTTGAAAAATAGTCTGCAACGTATATTGCAATATTAATCTCGATACTTTGCTATTTTTTTAAAATAAAGTTTATATATTTAACTGTCAAATTTGATTATTCTCTGTTATCCTTTATAAATTGAAACATTAGCTTCAGTATACTCTACCATTTTAGGTAAAATAACTTTGTTATTGCCATGATATTTTGTCAATTTCAAATGTTCTCTCTCTCTCTCTCTCTCTCTCTCTCTGCTCACTGTAATCACCAAAAAGTAATAACAGTTGTAAAGGTATCACGAGGATGACCCCTTTGATTCATGCGTGGAGGCATGAGAGTGCTCTTCATCCATCTACATGAGAGAAAATTCCGGAAAACCGTGAGAACTGTTTTGCTGGTGACATTATTCAGAAACGGGCAGTGCACTTGCAGCATAATCCTGTAAGAAAGGGAGCATATATTCAACTTGGCAACATTATTCACAAACGGGCATTGCTATTACATTGTAATCTAGCAGCTGCAGGCACCCTTCAGCACAGCTCCAACTCCATATTTACAAAGGAGCATGGGAGGAATAAACAACAATAAATGTACATAAAGTGCGACGGGGCCTGAGCAGATTGACTGAGCTCCATGGATGCCATCATTCAGAGGCTGTTGAAGAGATCATCAAGAGCCAAGTACAGGGGCTCGGCTGCTCTGGGCTTCTCCACTGTGCCCAAAAGAATGTCATGAGTTGCCAAGTAGGCATCCCCATAGAAGCGGGCATTGGTCTCCAGCCTCGTCATCACCATGTTTCCTTCAAGCGATGCCCCCACAAAGACACCTGCTCAGTATTATTAGGTGGCTTTCATTGGAGATGGAATGAAAAACTTGAATTTATATAATTTTATTATACCAGAAGAACGTGAAATAGAAAATATATATGTACAGATGGACCTGGGGCGACTATGTCTCTGCCTTAGCACTGATGCCATCTTTCTTCTCCCCCCCTCCTTAAAGGATCTCCCATCCCTACTTTCTCCTTCCTCTACATTCCCCCTCCCTCCCCATCTCACATCTATGAATCTCTGCTTTTATCATGTGCACTCTTTTTTTTTTTTTTTGGGCTGCTGAATGAAAAATTCCCAATAAAAACTGATGATCAGAGCATAGGGGAGATCCACAGGCAGAAATTCACAACACTACTGTGGGGCAGCTGAAAAGAATCAGCACGCAAGGTAAATATGATGCGTTTTGGGTTTTTACCTTTACTGCAACTATATGTATAACACATTCCAGACCCTCGATCTCCGGCCCGAAGATCTGCCTCAAGAACTCTTCCGACAGGCCCCGCTGCAGCACTCAAACCAGCCCCAAGAGAAAAATGCAAGTGGCTGGTAAATGTCCTCACAGCTTTCGAACCGTGAAGTACGAGTATAAAATCCATTAGCTCACCACCAATCTGGGCATATAACGTGGGAAAAATTATGTCAAAATATTATCAGGTAGGAAAAGATTGGAAAGCTTAAAAGAATAGGCAAAAGGTATCCAGCCAAAATATGAAATTGGGAATAAAAGCGTGCACATGCTCAAAGCCACAAAATGTTCGTCAACACTTGTGAGAGGTGTTTATTCAGAAAAATAAAGTATTATTATAGCATAATTTCTTCCTAAATATTTTTATATCTGCAGAAAGTCTAGGGTAAACAAGGAACATCAATAGATACCACACTAATTTGGCAGATGAAACGCGGCTATTCTTATACATATTTTTATATCCCGTATTTAAACTCAAAAGGAGTTTTTCAGCTAACAAGATTATGAAATACTTCTCATCAATAGCCCATTCAAGTTGACTAAACTGACAGGACTGGAGAAATATACGTGCAGACATTTTCCAATATTTTGGACAAGTTTCAAGAAAAAATATACTATACACAAGCAATAACATCACCTGTGGTCCCCATCCTAAACCAACTGAGAGAATAGCAGATGGTGCAGACCATGAACCATCTGACCTCCGAGCAACAACCAAACCAGTACCAACTTTGTAAGTGAGGACAGCACCAAATTTTGCGACTGTTAAGATAGCAAGTCCCTTTGCTCCTCTCAGGACAGCCGCTGGGATGGATTTCTCAGGATCCAATCTAGAAACCTGCATGTTCCCATTGTCAAAGAAGCAAAAATTGTAATAAATGTCCGCACAGCATTGAGGCATTTCAACTGAAGACTTCCACAAATCCAATTTTATAAAATATAATTCGATAATGGAAGAGAAATACCTGACAATAACTCCTCAATGAGTTTGATGCCTTGTAAATTTCGTATTCCATTGATAAACCAATAGGCAGATTTAACCACCCCCTAGAACAGGTCCAGTCCATAACGTCATGTTTTGCAGTCTGCATTGCATTGCTCATAGATTTTATCAGGATATCCTGCAATGGCTCGAGCCGGTCATAGCAGTTGTCACACACCCTCTGTGGTTCTCTCTGCCGGAACTTAACAGGCATCAAGCATCTTCCTTTGGTGCAGGCCCAGCAGAAAATACCCCCACAAAAGCGGCAATGGTGCCTCCCACGCATTAGGGCCTTGAATGGGGAACCACACTGCATGCAAGTGGAGGAATGGCTGTCTGGCAGCCATTCTGGCGGCTCTGCTAGAAGAACCTCTTTATAATCGCAGAATTTCAGAGCATCTGCCTCATGCAGCGAAGGCGCGCTTGGTGCATACACAGAGGAATGAAGGAAGCTATCTCCGTTTTTACTGGATTCCAGGAATGTTACGTTTGAGTTAGAGCCACCCTGCGCTCCATTATGAGAGGTGGTTCGATTTTTTCCAGTTATTATTGCAACCACCCCTTTCAGAACATTTTCTAAATTCACCTCCGGGAGAGCATCTTGCTGCACAGGCCTAGCGTCATCTTCGACTGAACTGTATCCACTTTGGAAATTTCTGCCATGGGAAAAATTGTATGGACCACCCTCAGCTGCAGCCCAGACACCAGGCCCAGGGTCATTACAATAATGGCTTTCTCTGTCAATTATCGTGCTTTCTGTGTCAAACTTCGGGAATGATGAGTATGAAGCTATTTCTTTGGATTTCCCCATGAGCTCAATAGGAATTGAAAGTGTGTCACAAAAATATTCCCACTGCATAATAGAGGTTTACGACTTGCATCAGCAGGAAAGCCAAAACGACAAAGAATCTACAGGTCTCAGACGATTCTATTCAAGAACAAGATAAAGGTATGATCAAGCACAAAATTGATGAGATACCTTCAGTAGGGAGCTAGGTTTGCCATCAATGACTGGAAAGAAGTAAAATAGAGAGCGAAGAATGAGGGAAAACAGTGTACAAACGGAGGTGTTTTGTCTGAAAATAAATTATGAATTGAGAAGAACGTTCTGAGGTAGAAAAGATAATACAAAACTAGGCACATAGGAATATTTCCTTCACACAATATTGAGTATTTCCCACACAAGATCTAACAGTCTGCTACGTTTCATAGATAACGCACAATAACAGAAAATTGGCCGCCCGCCCCTGTCTGCATCTTCAATGGAACGCCAGATGGGGAAAAGGGACAAGGCTATAAAGACAAACAGGAAAGACAGACTTTTCTCCATGATGATGAATCGAGCGACCCGATATAAACACGATAATCAGTTCCTCGGGGAGGAAAATCCATTATCCAGAAAAGGATGCAGAATTTTTTTTAGAGAAAACTCTTTTCTGAACGCTTCCTTCAGGGTAGTACCCAGAGAACACAAGAGCAACGCAAGAAAAATCTCAATTGCAATTCAGAAATTAGGTGCAAGTAGATGGAGATTAAACCCGACAAGCGATTACAATTCAGCCATGCAGAAACAGCCGAGCAGGGAACCTTTCTAGGGTCGCCGCTCCGGGGAGGCACCACACCCGCCTCCCATATGGGTCGTAAATCCATGAGAGGAGCATAGCCATTTCTACGATGGATGAAATCGCCCACCGACGGGAATCCCCCAGAAATAGATCAAAATAGCTTCCCCAGTCTGTTACCAATCCCTAACCTCATCAAATTACAGCATAGAATCCGGGGGAAGGAAAAGGAGAAGCGAGAAACGGAACCTGGCGAGACGAGTTCCTCCGGAAGAGAATCCACCTCGCCCACCGCTGGCCGCTTCGGCTGCACCGTGTTGCAGGGGGGAAAGGCAAGATACGAAATACCAATTGGAGAGGGAAATCGAGAGAGAACGAGCAAGAGAGAGAGAGAGAGAGAGAGAGAGAGAGAGAGCGTGACAGGTTAGGTTGCCAGCCGTGGAAGAAAGCCGCACTCCCCCCCGTTAACGGGTAACCTCTCAATTGGGCCCACTAAGGCCACACCGGGCCCATTTAGGCCCAAAGGTCCAAGCCAATTCCGATCGGGCTGTCGCATCCAGCTTCGGCGCTCGAAATGCTCACTAAAAATGGGTAAACGGGTCTGAAAGCGTCTTAATTGCCTAGCGGAATTATTCCATAAAACATCCCATTCTTTTTTATAATCCATCTTATACCCTCATAAAACCGGTTGCAAGAAGATAAGTCCAATACATTAAATTATAAGGTTTATATATATATGCTACAACTTCTGAGCTAGGATCTTCACCACACCTAATGGAGAATGAGAGGATATTTAGTCCCATACCGCTAAAATAGAAACAACCCATGAATTTGAGCGCTCAGGGCAACCAAAACAGGAAATAGGAGCAGATTCTAAAGGATAAAGCTGAAGAACACCATGATCATGATTCGAGCATCTTCCACAGCTTGTTGCAGGTCTCAAATGTGGAGGAGGGTGCGGATTCAAACCGGAATTTCTCAAACTTGTTCTTCTCGCTGTCCACAATATCTGCACCCAGTCCCTGTAAGGAAACCAACCACAGAAAAAAAATTTCCAACACAGATGAAATATATATGTTCCCGGGATGAGTGGAAGCTTCTTGGAGGAGGATACAGCCAGAGATGCCCATCTGATTATCTAACTCGGGGATGATCCGGGTCACCTGGGTGCACATACAGAGCATGCTCCTGGAGGAAGAAGCAGAGATCTTTGTCGATTATTCTTTGGTAAGTTATATTATACGTAGAAAAGGAAACATATCCATCGAATATTCCAAAAATGATGGGCAGAAAATATTGTTCCCACATGTTGTTTTCATTGGTATAATGAAAAAATGCAGAAATAATTTGAAGGAGGAGGTGCTGCAATTGAAGAGAGCAGAAAATATTGTTCCCAAAAGAATAAATATGGGCTCATAAAAAAATGCACAAAACAGCGTCCAAAGAAGGAAAGATCATCGATCATTAACTACAATGATCATTCAATCATTATGGCTACCAAGTTCTGAAATGTTTCTGAGATGTTTCGGCAAAAAGTACCAATTTATGATAAGACAAGCTCTGACTTGTAAATGCGGTGATCCCCACACCAACATGAGAACCGTTAAAAAGTTTTACCAGAGAACTTGGGCAGAAATGAAAGAAACTTGGAAGTTCAAACGCAACAGTAGAAGAGGCACTTGTTGAGTCACAGCTTCCAAATCACAGCTAAATTAGAGTAAATCTAGTAGAACTCACTGCATCCTCAGTTCGTCTTTCTCTTTACTCTTCATGTCTACCCTTTGGTTTTCAATGGAAATTCTCTTACTCTCGAGATCACCAATCCTTTCTCTGATTTCTGTGTTAGGAAGGCAACTATAATGTCAGCCGTAGGTTAAAAAAGCACGGTTGGTAAGTAAAATGCACATGAAGGGGCTAATGCTTATCTGAGTTCCTTGAGAAGTAATTTTTCATTGTTCAGTTCCTCCGCCAACTCATTCTGAAGACGCTCAAATTCTTCATCAGAAACCGTTTCATTCTTTGCTTCATTTATCTGTTGTTTGCACACCTCAATCCTCTGATGACAACCTGCACTCAGAAATGTCAGCTAATCTTGAAAACAGTTAAAAGTCCCAGAGTAAGAGGAAAGTAACAGGTGAAAAGTCAAAAAAATTGATGAACTCATCAATGTATCCGGCCATGAGGAAAAAAAATAAAATTAAGAGCCGAATTTTAAAAAAACCACTTGCCATCGCAGTGAACCATTAACAGGGCAGCGCACGGTTACTGAATTGAAAAAAAAAAAATTAAATTGCCGTGTGATATGTTTGGACATCAGCAAGATAGATAGCATAACCCATTCACTATTAGCCTAATCCGGTGCACGGCACTCATATGCTGGATAAAAGAAATGAACATACAATCTTTACAAATAAAATCATGTTTGATCCCTTAGAAACAATCAAATATCACTTCGACCAAATACAATTTTGAGTCGAACTGAAGTTCGGGACTATAACTCAAAAGAATTTGTGATTGAATCCAGCGAAAAGGGACCATAAGTGGGAGCTGACATGAAAATGCATGCACATGATGAGACTGATCTTTAAAGTATATGTTGGAAGGAAGAACGATGCGCCGATGATGTTAATCAATGGTGCAATCAACTCCTAGCTCTTCCATTACCAGTTATGATCTATTTTTTTCCTGATGTAACGTTTCCATTATTAGTTACAAGTCACTTTTCCAGTATAACACAAAAGGCTATTATAACATTCTCATCACCGAAAGCTCTGGACTTTTTCATCGCAGGGACTCTTGAGCAAATTTATTAGTGCGCACCGAAGCAAAGATACTCACGACTATGGTGTAAACAGTGGTCTGACTCTCGTAGGACTACATCTCCAGCCGATCCGCTTTCCGTTACAGTCAGGAAGGCCTATGGAGACGCATCTTAAGCACCCCCTGGCAATAATGAACAAATATTGGAGCCAAAATATTTGTTCATCATTGCCAGAGGGTGTTCACTAATGGTATTTTCCTAATGTAATCATCTTTAGGCCCCAAGTATCAGGTTGAACAAAAAAAAACAGCAATATTCGTTACCGATTGATTCTCCTTACCATAAAAGGTGGATGGAATGAACCAAAAAAAGACAACGAGGGCGGTTAACTTTGTTGGCACATGAACAAGTGCCAGCCCATTCAGAATGTTTCTACTGTCCTTTCTTCTCTCTGTCGATCCATTTCTCTACATTTAGCAACCTTGAAATCCCTTTCTTATTCAGACATGAAGTAAGGTATGCATGAAAAGTAAACGTTGGCGTTCATTTCGGAAGCGAATAATTCAGTATTTAAAATACTTGGCACTCATTTTGGAAACAATACCACATTCTAATAAAGCAGAGTGCATGAGTTCATAAGAGTTATACATCCACTTTTATCATCTTTTGCTTTGAATCCGGTTATCAGGAGCATCGATCAATAACATTTTATGTAAATGAAGTTACCATCCTCCGCAGCAAGCACTATTGCGAATCCGCGAAGCATACTAAATGTGATCCACTACCGCAATATGATAAAGCTACAGAAGATTTATAGAAAATTACCACGTTACCATTTATGAGGAAGTAGTTCATATGAATATCCTGATGCATTTTGATAATTATCAGTCCAGGGTAAACAATAAGCATTTCCAAAACATAGCATTGGGAAAGACCTACGTGAAATCCAGAAAACTGGAGAGGGTCATTTAAATTCAATGTACAAGATAATGACGATTAAAATGGTAAAAGGATAAGCAGACGTCACAAGGAGAAGAGGACGCACTAAACCTTCTATTGAACTCTGAACCTCGTGGCACTCAGCTTCCCATGAACATCGGAGCGTCTCCGCTCCTTCCAGACAGTGCATCAAGCTGTCACTCTCTCTTTTCATATTAAGGACTGCGATCAGGTCATCACCAAGAGCAACAGCCTTCTCGATGTTGATTCTTCTGGCCGAACCCCCCATCTAAATTGCTGAAACAAAAACAAATGATCAAGCCGAACCAGCCATAAACCAAGTGGAAAACATAAAATTTGAATAGAAACAAGAGAAACGAAGAGAATTATATCGGATCATTACAGGCCACCAAGCCTAAGCCCGATGGAATGGAGAAAAATAAAAGGGTGACGCCCCACAGAAGAATAAAACGAAGAGAAGGAAGAAGAAGAGGGGGGCAGAAGAAGAAGAATACGAAGAGGGCGGGAGAAGAAGAAGAAGAAGAAGAAGAAGAAGAAGAAGAAGAAGAAGAAGAAGAAGACTTCAAATTACTCCCGCCGCTGGTGGCGCTTCTCCCCGGCGTGGCGCCGGCCGCTTCTGATACCCTTGGCGGGATTCCTCCCGCTCGATGCTCAAATACGTATTTTTATATTTAATAATATAATCACTTCTGAAAAACGGTTACGGGCCCAAACAGGTTATCGGGTCTGTAAGGCTTCTTCATTGGCATTAGAATCCGAACCGATAACCGAGTCGTTTAAACTCCCACCGGGAACGTATTTAAACGGGCGTCTGCTCCGCCGGCCCCCTTGGCGGCGCTTCGGCGGAGAGGGGGAGTAGCTCGATGAGCACGACTCTCATGGTTTTCTGCCGCTGCCGGTTGTGGTCGAACCCGATGAAGACGGAGTGAAGCAGGTGACGCAGTACCAGGTTCAGTGAGGGGGCGGAGAAGGAGAAGGTGAATGCCAGCAAGAAGGCCATGGAGACGCGGAACTGGGCCGGAGATCGGGGACGGCTTTCGTGAGGATGGAGGGAGTCGGATCGCTGTGATATCCGCCGAGGAGATGGTCCCTTATCGCCCCCGCGCACCAGGCCTGCATCTCACGCATCCTAGGCTGGTTTTTCTCTTTTTCCCTTTGCCGCAAAATGAGCTCCTCTGTGCGGAGGGCATGAATGATGCGTATTCTCTCTTTTCACATGTCAGAGCTTACATTCATCAGAATTATTTCGAGATTCTGAACGTAGCTCCTCCTTAACGTTCTGAACAGGAATTGGATGTCCCATCTTCACTGGAATAGGGAGCCGGATTCCTAGGAAAATTTTTTCGAAGTCGGAGGTCAATTAGTGTTCTGCCCCGAAAAAAGATGTTTTCTCTATCTTGCAGATGTCGTATCATTGTGCAATTTTTTCTCTTAGAGTACCGTGTTCTTGATAATCTTCGTTGATCATGATTTCTGTGGCCTGCATATACCATGTTAGTACAATGGCTATGGCTACGATAATCTCATCCTCAGAGCGGAGTGGATCACTCCAAGATCCAGCTGAATGCCCCTATTTAAAGTTCTGTGGGATCTTTTGAAACTGACAGCATGGCATTCCAACAGTGACTGATTCAGAAACGGAGAATCTAATTTTTCGCCGATGAAAGTGGTACGTGAGTTGGGTTTAGAACGTCGTGAGACAGTTCGGTTCCTATCTACCGTTGGTGTTAAAGGGAGATCCTTACTTCTTCGTTCCTTCTAATTCATTCACTTCGACGGCTGGTTCTGAACGCCGCGTAACATCATCTTCTTCAACCAACCTCCACCGCCGACTTAGCCGCTTCCATCAACTGCTAGTTGGTTCCAGAGTCATGATTAAGCGGAATAGGCATTCAGCTTAAGCGAACCCTCAGACGACCCATCTAAGATTAGGGGGGAGATCCTCAGTAGTGGTGACCCTTTGACTCTTCCACGGACTTATACATGTACCGAATGCTCATACGGGAAAGTGAACTCCTGGGTCTGGAACCTGGGGGATTGCTCCGATAAATCCTTTATTTCTCGTCCACTCCAGGGGGTGCGGACACACCTGCGCGGATTATTTATTTATTTATTTGTTCACAGACTTTGTATTACTGTGTACCCTTTTTGTGCATAGGGTTGTCGTAGCAGATTGGGCGAAGGTCAAAGATCACAGAGGAAAGAGGCTGACAGAGTCTATTACAACGGAGGAGTGCCAGAAAAAGGGTTGAATGAGTGATGATGGGGGTAGCACGCCCTCATTATTAATCCAAATTTTTGCGTGATTTATGACCTGAGCCTTGTTTTCTGTGGCGTAAAATCCCCAAGCTGATGGATTTGTGAATTACCTGGCAGCCTCCCCATCAACAGCAAGCGGAACGGATTTAGCCTGGAAGAAGCAACAGTTTCGCAAATGGTAAGCAACAGAAAAATCCAGTTCATATCTTGAATAGAACAGCATATCCCTTTTTAGTTATAAATCCTTAATGGTTTCCCTCTCAATTAGAAATCTTTATCACCAGTTGATTCAATCTTTTCCATGGATTTAATGAGAGGACAAGTGTCACCCGTCAGAATCTCACCAGATCCTGGTGCTCGAGGGCAGAGAGGTCTGATAATCTTCATTATGAATCATTTTTTGAGTCGGAAATGCTTAATGGGTTTCTCCTCAACTAGAAACTTTAATCACCCATTTATTCAATCTTTCCCATTGGTTTGAGGACGCAGAGAGGGCCACTTGTCAGAATCTTACCAAATCCCGGTACTTGAGGATGTAGAACATCTCCAGGTAGCGCCGAGTCTCTCGCCTCTCCAGATTAGAGACATACTTCCAGAACCCATACACTCCAGAGAGAGTCATCAACCTCTCTGAGTACAGCTTCCAAGTGTACCTATTTTCAGCAAGTGTTGAGACCATCAAGAACAAGTAATCACACTCGAGAAATATAATTCTTCAACAATTTACTGTATGGATGACTCACTTTGCATAGATTCTCTCTAAGCCGTTCTGTGAGATCCCATCCCAGTATGTGTGATTTTCCTTGCAAGTCACAAAGAAGTTGACCAAGGTTTCAGCGACCTTGTCGCCCTGGTATGGGTCAATGTGGAAGCCCGAGACACCATCAACTATGATCTCCCTGGGTCCTCCATTCATGGTGGCAAAGGTGGGCAATCCGCAAGTCATGGCCTCTATCACCGTCAGCCCAAAGGCTTCATACAAGGCAGGCTATTGGAGGAAAAAGGAAAAACACCCATCAGATCATATATCCATACATAAATGATATATGAAAATATTGTTATGGAAGGAATGAAGTAGATCAAGTTCTGTGTGCTGTATGGTAATTCGCACACAAAGAAAGAAAGAAAAGGTTCATATGTTATTCGAACAAGAAATTTATCATACAAGGCAGGGGGGTCTGGTATTTCTATCAGCCCCCTCAGAAGGTTCTAGACACACACACATGTAGTGATAAAGGAAGAAACGTGAGATACCTGGACAAAGACCCCTTTGGTGTCAGCAATGCAGCGGTAGAGCTCACCGTTACGGACCCGATTCATCTGAGCAGAGATCCACCGGATGTGGCCATTTAAGTGGTAGTCTTTGATAAGCTCCTTCATCTTCTTGAACTCGGCCTGTTCTTCAAGGTCCTTGGACTCCTTCCCATGATCCCCACAAACCACCACAAGGTTGGCCAGCTCCTGGAGCCGGGGGCACTTGGCATACAGTTCAACCAGGCCTGTCATGTTCTTCACCCGGTCGAGCCGGGCCATTGAGAAGATGATCGGCTTGCTCCTGTCCTTGATCACACATCTGTGGGAATAAACCATGCAGGGAGTAGGCCGTCACCAGGGTCAGTCAAAAGTCAACCAAAGGGATTCCTCAAATGTTCGCCAAAAAGGGTATAGTCAAAGGCTAATCAAAAAAGTGTTTATGGGAGGCTTCTCACATGTGCTCGTCGTTCTCCACCTCACCGAAGAGAAGCTCCTCAATCTCTGGGTGGAGGGAAGTGAGCCGCCTGCTCTGGTCTGAGTACGGGAAGTAGATCGACATGTCGGCCCCCGGAGAGACGATGTTGAACTTGGGGTCAAAGACGTCGATCCCATTGACCACTCTGTAGAGCCCTGGCATGGTGAAGGCGGTGTGGCTCTCGTACTGTCCCACACTCTCCCCACTGAGACGGGCCACCAAGAATCATACTTTAAAAAAAATTTGGCGTAGACACATGAAACCCACCACGATCGATCAATTCAGCTCATTGAATGCATGAAAGTTAGAGTTAATGCGCCAGTTTTTGGGATAAAAACCGAACCAGCAAGCCCCTAACAGATTATGAAACTAATACTACCTCCCGGCGATTTCTTGGTAGGTGCTGGTGATGATGAAGTCAGCGTGATTCATGGCGATCAAGTCGGCTGTGAACTGGCATGAGAAGTGGTACTGATCCTCGAACTTCTTCCAGTATATATCAGAACTCGGGTATTTTGTTTTTTCCAATGCGTGGGCGATCGTACACTGGAGATGAAGGCATGGGAAGTTATGATTCACCGTGAAGTGTTTTATAAGAGATGCAAATAGCCATCACAGACCTGGGTCACGCCCAATTTATGTGCCAGCAGAGAGGCGACCAGGTTCCCATCGCTGTAGTTTCCTATGATTAGATCCGGTTTGCCCTGTAATTCTCTGGAAATCTCGCCCGCGACATCCTGAATTAGAAAGATTTGGGTCCATTAAATGGGGGAGCTTTTTTTTTTTTTTTTTTTTTTTGTTCCCCTGCAGGAAAGGAGAGTCCGGTCTGCCCACCTCAGCAAAGGTCTCCAGGTAAGGCCACACTTCAAAGCGAGATATCCATTTGCGGACAATTCCCTTCTCTGTGCGGAATGGGACTCGTAGGATGTGAGTGTGATCTGTCCCGAGGACCTTCTCAAGGCGCTGCCCACAGGTGGTTCCCACAGCATCCGGGAGCAACCGGGTCACCTAGATCAGGTACAGAGCCACTCACTATCTTTAATGAAAACATAATCGATCGGCATGCTACTAAGGAAGATACTGTAGAAAAATCGTCATCTTTCATTTTTTTTTTACTTAAAAAAATTATTTTCCGGGTGAAAATTGGTACTTGAGGGGTGATATCAGGTCGTTGATGTCTTATTCTGGGAAGCATCTTATTTTCTAAGTAAGATAAAGGAGATAAATGATCTCTTTTTCTATCTTCTTTTTTTTTACAGCATGGGGGTTCATATTAAGCCTGCAAGGATGATAAGAACATCGATTATTCTGAGAAGCATCCTATTTTTTCCAAGGATGATAAAATAGAAAAATAACATTATTTTCATGCTTACAGCAACTATTCCAGGGGTGATGCTGCCTAGCCCTCTTCTTTATTTTGAAAAACCATCTCATTTGCTAAAGAAGACGAAATAAAAAAAATAATCTCTGTATCCTTTTTCACCGAAGAAACATATTTTCACACTCACAATGAGTATTCGAGGGGTGATATCGAGCCCCTGCTGCTTTATTCTGCGAAGCATCTCACTTTCCAGAGCTCGGACTTGGTCCAGGATGTAGACAATCTGCAAATGGAGAGGTGAGAGCCGGAAATTTATCATTCTGAAGCCTTAATTTAGCAAAAAGGTGGTTTTTTTTTTTTTTGTTGGGTATGATGTTGACCTGGCCACCCGTGTCAGGATACCCCAAGACATTCGCTTGGGCGAAGTAGCCATGTGGGGAGAGGATCACCACGTTGAAGACCATGGGGATCGTCCCCAAGAATTTCTCCAGAGTGTTTGGATCTGGGGCCTCCACCAGATCCAAGAGCAGCTGAATATTTGCAGAAACGCGTGAAGCACAGTCGCCCCATCCCTTCTCCAGGCCAAGTTCTTGGAATCTAATCATATGAATGGGAGGATGGTGAATAATTATTACCCCATTTAGATCATCCTCAAGTGGAAAAAATTATTCGATTATGAAAAAAATTCTCACTTGTGGTGGAAGTATGAATATGGGGTTTCAGTTGGAACACTGTGGAGTATATTCATTGCCTTCCTCAACGCAGATTGGAGAGCACTGAGGCTTTGGATTCTGTTGTTCAGCATCATTGTCTACAAGCTCGATGACTTGTACGATTAGTTACGAGTACTGAAAATATTTCACATCCATAAATCTGACATGATCTAACATCATATAAATATAGCCGGAATTTTTTGATTTAAATCAAAAAAACCAAAGAGATCTATCTCCATAAGATTGATAAGAAAAACCAGCTTCGGTTGCATAAATAGATTCGATATTAGTGTGTTCACACCACATCCATATGCTTACTGGAAAAATCATACTCTGACATGAACGAGATCACATAAATAGGTAAGCAGCGTTATGTGGCCTATAAATCCAGAACATCAAAGATTTCCCCTATATTGGTTCCTATTTTTTTTAAAAAAATGTATTCAAAATTACAATCAGCATCCAAAACATGAAAGAAATGGCTCTGGATTGATGGGAATTTTCTCTTTTTTTTTGTCTTTGTCCAAAATAGATTCAAACTTCATTTTAAGTCCAAGAAGAAGACGATGATAGTGGAACAGCTACCAAAGAAAAAAAATACCGTTCCCTTGTAGTTGTGCATTTGAAGAAAATTGAGCAGCGGTTCCATGCTGTCCCTGTCGATAAACAGCTTGGAGGAAAGGTGACGATTGAGGAACTGCACGCCATTTCCAATGGATGTCGATTGGGACGGACGAGGAAAGGAGGCATTGAAGGGCTCAAAGTCCAGCTCAAGACCAAAATTACCGTCACGGCTGCGTAAATAAAGAAATATAATTATTTTAAAGTTCATTCTTAGTATAATCTTGAGCGTAGATCTGTTTGTAAATATCGCTTGCGAAGGAACGAAGCCGCCAAACTCAAAGCCAATTGGCGATGAGCAGAATAGTCGCGTCACACAGCTCTTGATCCATACTCAAATCATTTTTTCCGGTGTGGGTTTTCTCTAACATTAATCAAGATCACAACTTTTTCTCACCCGTCAACGAGTTCTTCCTTGAACTGAAGGTACTCAGCGACAGTCAGCTCCTCCACAGCCTTCTCCTTCAAATTAACGCGGACGTACTCCCAGACTCCGGGGAGCGGGCGGGTGGCCAGAGCGACCCATGGCGGCAGCACGATGGCTTCCTGCATCAAACGGGGGCTCCCATTAAAGCTTCTTCATGGGACGAGGAAGTAAACATCCAGTTGGTCACCTGGGCAGCCCTCAGAATCTCTCCGAACACTCCCTGAGACAGTCTCTGCTTGTCCTCATCGGGGATCGCCACTTCAAACTCGGCCAGCAGCTGGTGAGGCTGCACCATGCCCTTCCCCTGCTGGAAGAACCTACAAAGAATCGATCCAGAGACATCAGACAGGGATCATGGCGTAATATTCTGAATGGGTTCCTGATCCGTTTAGCTACGCCATGATCTCTGTCTGGTCTCGGGTGATCTGGTTATCATCCGAGACCAGATCAATCGGCGGTCATTCTTCCAGACCCAGTTGAGGCGACTCGACGGCGAGGTTGAAGATAATGACGATATCTTATCAGTCAATGGATAAAATAACCGATCCAGAGATCGTGGCACAATATTCTAAATGGGTCCCTGATCCGGGGGAAATTCATGAAATCCCGGGCATCCGACGGCGGGTGATGGATAAAAATTATGCCAATTAGAGTTCATCCGAGATCAGATCAATCGGCGATCATTCTTCCAGAAACAGATAACGAGGGCTTAACAGCGGACTTCGGCTACGAACGTGATCATGAGAGAGAGAGAGAGAGAGAGGTGAACCTTGAGAAGAGGGCGAGCAGCTCATTGGGGTGGGCAGAGAGGGTGTCGCTGAGGCGCTCCCTGAAGCTGTGAAGGCGGGTCAACCGGCGCTCCAGCATGGCTGCTCCTCACCACGTTCACCTCCTGCGGGCTTCTCACGAGCTGACGCAGAGCTGCAACCCGAGGTTGAAGAGGCGAATACCCAATGGGCGGAGTTTGTTCAGAAAAACGCCATAATAATTCCCAGACGTACACTTAAAAACCCCATTAAACCACCGCCCCCCGCCCACCACCTCCTCCCTCCCCCCCGGACGCAGAAAAAAAATCGGGATAAAATATCAACGGCTTCTGAAATCCGAATCTTGAAGACCCAATACAGCTTCCCAGTTAGTTCCGAGGAAGAAGATCAAGATGGCAGTAAGGTGGAATTCAATTGAAACATTATTATATAATTGAAATGCGGAATAAAAGGGGCAGAGAGGCAGAGTTATTCGATCGTCTCTGGTCAATGGTTGGGAAAATTCAGAAAGAAGAAACGAGGGGACCCAAGAGATGGAAAGATGGGTTCCAAAACAAAGGGCGAAGGGCATTGCCTCTCTTTTCCTTGAGTTTGACTTGTGTTGCCCATGGAAAACACGGATGGGTTTTGCTGGAGGAGGGAACGAGACATGTTCAGACGAGCATATTAGGTGCAATTTCCAGAGACTCGAGCACATCCTACCACGTCGTCAGAGGCAGGAGACGTCTCCTCTCTCTCTCTCTCTCTCTCTCTCTCTCTCTCTCTCTCTCTCTCTCTCTCCCGTCGCCATCAACCTGCCGGAAAAAGAGAGCACACTGGGTTCTGGATTGCTACTACTCGCTGATCCGAGGTCATTACGGTGGATGAAACCAAGTCGTAGAAGGAACCGTCATTTCAAGAAAGAGGATAACGCCCAGAACAAGCAGATTGCCGCCGTTACCTCCTGCAGAACGAGCTGCGGCCTCCGCAGGAAAGTATGGAGAGAAGGATAGAGGAGAGAGAAAGAGCGAGAGAGAGAGAGAGAGAGAATAAACGGGTAAGAAGCTCCGGAAGGGGGGAGGGGAGAAGGGGTGAGAATTGGGGTGGTGCTTTTGACTCCGTCAAAATGAGTCCGGCACTCCCCCCTCGTCCTCTTCCTCCCCGCACCTCGTTCTGGTACGGACGGGCCCCCACCTCGTGCTTTCTCACAGCTGCGATAGCGAAGGAAGAAGACCAGCCTCGTCGGCAAGATTCCACCTTTAGTCAAATCGGTCGGCAAGACCCCTCTTTTTCAACCATTCCTTCCACATTTTACAGCATCTTCCTGGGCTCCTGAAGAATATCTCGCTAAAATGATAAAATTATTACATGGGCTAGTTTTCCTGCCGAATAATTTCTAAAAATCAAAATAAAAAGCGCATTTTATCCATAGTTCGTATTACCGTAAGCAATTATTTAATATATAATTATTTTGCCGCATTATTTAACTACTTAAAATCACGATATGTGATCGGGACGTCAATCTATCAAAGCGGGGGCCACCATGATTGATTGCATGACCTTCTCCTACGGCGAGGGACAGAGGATAAGCTTTGGGGCCTGTGGGCCTCCCCCTTTCTTTGAGGATAGCGGGGGGAGCGTGATGGCGGGGGCCCACCGGCGCGGTCATTTGAAGTCCGCCGCAACGGCCGATCTTGACAGGTAACTGGGTGAAACACGTGGCAAATTCTTGATGGCAAACCTCTGTTTCGGTTGCTTTCGCTACATGCCCTCGTGAGGATGCAGCCGTTCCAGGTCTTTTTCAAATTTCTGGAAAGAATGGGTGGGGGCGTTCTGTTATTTACGTCATCTCTTATAGGGGCCCTGGGCACGGAGTGCTGCTCTCTCTGCAGATGCCTTCCCAGAATGCATTCTAGAAACCCCCTGAACTCGATTGGTGCAACGGGGGAGCCCCATCTGTGCAAGCATCTTCCAGAATCCTCAAGTTCATATAATGACAGAGCTGCTATATTACAACTACTATATGGTGTGGTCGTATATTTGACTTTTCAGGAGACCAGGGGCCCCAAAGAATCAGAGCTATCTATTTTGCTCCAAGGAACAGAGGATTTCCATCTTGGGATCAGTGAGATGATCGGCCCATCCCTCCGTCGCCGTGCCCTTTGATTTTTCTCACAGGAACGGGGAGATCTCCGCAGCCCAGTGGAGCGGAGGGCCGATCAGAATCAGGGTCATTGATAAAGCCAAGATCTTTGGCGTCAGTGATGCAGAAGCCCTCCGTGGGCGACCCACCGGATGAAACTGTCGGAAAAACCTTCCATTTTGGGTGAATCTCCATTGCCTGGAGCAGGACCCGTCTCAGCCGGACCTCCTTGCTGCAGAGCATTCAGACAGACTCCTGAACCCTTCATTGCAGAGATAAGAACTTATTAGGTTTTACAGGGGTCAGGAATCCGGACCTTGATGATAGCTGGTCCATCCTCGCTGAGCCTTGGAGTCGTCTCTGGAGTGGCGCCGCCAACGACATCTTCAGCTGATCGGTTCTTGACCGAGGAGCTCACAAGAGAGGATCTGAATACCCGGTAGAAAAATAAATAGATATAAAATATTAATCTTTATTTTAAAAAAAATCTATTCAATGACAAGGCAAAAACACCACCACCACCTATCATAGATCTCCTCCTCACAGGAGTTCCCCGAAGGCGGCAGCCAATCAAAGTAAAGAAAGTTGGAGCAGTTTGATGAATTGGTTCCATTTTCATTAATGGGGGAGTCCTCGCTACCCCAGAAAACCTTTCTGTCCATCACAGGGGAAGCATACCTGCAAGAGGAAAAATTGAAATAAAATATAATAAGTAGAGGTAAAAACCGGCATAAATTGATATATTTTTTAAGGACCGTAACCCACTGTGAGTTTGATATAGAACGATCACATGATGATATTTCCGGCGTTGAAACATAGGCGTTCTCAGTATCTTCCTTGGGAATTCTGCTGGGCAGAACCAAGCTGATGGGCTTCTTCTGGCCGATTACATCGCTTGACACAAGCAAGTTGCTTTCAGAGGAAATGTTGCCGTCTGAAAGGGATCTCTTAAGAGATGGCCTAAAAATTTAAGACATTCATGAGGTGGTCAACAATAGGAAGAATATGTGGTCCAGAGCTACACAAGAATCGGAAAATTTCCAAGTTTTTAAGCACATTTACCGGGATTTCTCATCAGCCAAATCATGATCCCGGCTTCCCATGTTGTAGTGCTGATCAGAGCCCAGCTCCCAGATTGCAGGCTTACCTTGTTGGGGCTGAAAGTGGCCAAGGAATCTGAGAGGAGGCGGAGACCCAATGAACAGGAGAAGATGAGTTCTTCATGAAGACAAGACTAGGGAGCATGTGAGAGGAGATTGAAATATATAGACCTACAAGTTTATGGCGTCTTGCTTCTCAGCATCTACGTAAGTGTTGCTATAATACCTTTGGATTATCCTCAATAACTCCTGAGACTGGATGGAGGCTTTCCATTGGCCTCTTTTTTCACCGAAAATCTACTCAGAATTTGAAAAAGAATTATCAGGGTTAAATACTTGCTTCAGTTCCCTCATTCCATCATAATATAAAATACATGAACATTATAAGCATGATTGAGGCAGATCCTGGCAAAGGTTTTCTAGTAATGATTGCTCAAGAATTGAGAGAGTCAGATTCCTACCTTACCAGAATATTAAATCATTTTAATGGGTTCTTTTTTGTTACGGTGCTATGGATCAGTGCCAGGCGCTGTTCTGATTTCATGTGGGAGGATTTTATGCAGAGGAACTGCATTATTTAAAAGCTGTCTTGGATTCAATAGTTTAATTTATTTAAAAATCTCAAAACCAAGGCTAATGAAGTTTATAATGCATGGGAGAATCTAAGGGCCTTCTTCGGTGCCAAAAAATATCCACTGTTATCTGTCAATGCCATAAATGCAAAGCTACCCATGTCTGATTTTACTTTTCATAATAATGTAAACTAAATATCCGATATGGAAAAAATAAGAACCCACTGAATCCAGCTCAGATTTAAATGCGCTCTATCGTGGTTTAGAATTAACCGATAAGCTCACCTTTTTTTTTCTTGAAATAACCCCAGGAATCAACAAAAAAGGATAAAATAATTTACCATTCCAACATGGAATCTGCTATTCACAATGAGATGATGTCATGGCCATATGTTTTGGCCAAGGGAGGTGAGCATACTAAAAAAAAATTGTTTCACATATGAATATCATTTTACCAAGAAAGACTAAAATTCCTCTGGGAGCTAAACTGAGTTCACAGAAAACCAATAATCATTCTTGAATTGTCATCAACCATATCTTTTCCAAAAAAATGAAACGTTTCAGAAAGTCAGGCTTTTTACAGAACACACAGTAAAGTACCTTGTTGTGAGCACCAGATCCCCCATATTGGATTGCCAGCGTATCGCCCATCATCTCATAAAGATTCACCAGATCGTCTGCCAGGGATGACTCCAGATCAATTTCATCTACATCGGTGAGGCCAAGCGCATGGAGCTGCCGTCCGAGGGCAGCTAAACCATACGCATATTGAGCCACATTTGTTCGATCCAAGCAGTCAATGCAGTTCGTCCGAAGCACCCCTTTCTGAAGCAGGGGCTGACTCTGGAAAATACCCTCCCTCGTCCCCCCATTCCATGAGACGAAGTCCACAGCATCATGCTTCCTGCAAATAGCACCATGACTGACTGTCATTCAAAGCGAACCATCCTATTTTCAAAGCAAGCCAATTTAAGACGATGAACAGTGAAGAGGATTAAATAGGTACACAGCAGTGGGGCATCTGATGGCATCGTCACTGCTCGGGGATGGACTCAATTGGCAATAAAATATGCCCGTCAAGTTCAATGCATATGCTGCTATTTTGCCCAAGTATGGCAACACAGTTGCAGATTGGCTGCAGAAAAGAGATTTCAACAAGGGGAAAAAAAAAAAAAAAAAACAAGGGCATGCCTTCTGGCCATGCTAAATGAACATGAAAGACCGAGAGCCAGACCTCCGCAGATGCTTCTGAAGATCCCAGTGCAAGAATCTCAGCTGATCCTCCTGCGATAAACCCTGGTTTATAAAGTCGATTGCATTGGCAAATTCGTTGCGCAGTATGGACTCCCGAGGCTTTTTCTCACGCGTCTGGGTGTCATGATCCACGAAATAAACAGGGTTGTGCCCAAGTAAGTGTCTGTCAGCATCTCTATCAACTCCAGTTTTTCATTCGACGAAAAAAAAAAGAAATAAGAACCCATAAATATATCATCACCGAAAGTCAGCAGGGAAAGTCAACGCTTACCTTGATCAAGTTTAAGATGATGATGGGGTTTCCATACCTCTCCACAAGATTCTCAAAGTGAAGCCTGGCGGCTTCATAGCTCTGATCTTTCCTGTGCACTGAGAGTTTGCAAGAGGAGCATCATAAGACCAAGAGGAGGGAAATAAATAAATTAAATCAGCTACAAAAACACTCACGGATTATACTGGGCTTGGGATTCAGCCATGAGTTCTCTTGCGACCAGTAGAGGGGTATGGAGCCTCTGTGCTGCACAACAGAGGATATCTGGCTTGGCGGGCAGCCGGGAATATCTTCAAACACTATTTGCTCGGTCTCCACATCGTTGGCCACTCGACCTTTCTCATTTACGCCGCGCTTTAAGTACCTGGAGGAAAAGGGACATCTTCTTAATTCCACCTATTCCAGCCCACTAAAGCGTTGAGAACAGAAAATAATTTCCACAACTGTTTGACCTTGTGCCCGCATAATGGCGGGACCGCCTGGCGATGAGTATCAGCTTCAAATCCTTGCCAGACATGGAAAGGTTGACCTGAATTCGGAAATATCATCAGATGGGCAACGAGAAACATAATTGTTGGATCATTGGAAGCTCAGTGACACAGATGACAAGAAACTGTCATGAACAATAATTTTTTTAAGGAAAAATGATAAGATGAGGATTTTAGAACGATGTTCATCAAGAATTTACCTGTTTAAAGAAGCCATGAACGAGTGCAACCGTCCAGACGATACTTCTCAGATGATTCCTTATGCTGCGGGTCAGGAACTCATTCCAGACGAACATCGAGTCATACACCACATGCCCAGTCTCGCTGTCGCAGAAGTTCTTCTGTAGGCTACGCATAACGTTGTATGAGTAGCTGAAAAAGAAGTCCTTTGTGAGGTCAACGGTCCTCAGGAGCTTCTTGTACCTAGGCCATCGATAGAGGAAGACAGAAAGAAAGAGTAATGAGGCAGAGATGGAGACGACCGTTGATGGCGAAGTAAGTTTACTTTCAGTAACTCAATTCCGTTCCAATTACTAGAACCACATCAAAACTTTATAAACATAACCCAGAAAGATATTAATGAGAGAGCGTTCAAATCGCAGAGATGTGGAACAAGGAAGATAAAATCATATACGGTTCTTTGTTTCAGATTCTCGGGACCACCGCCAGGAAGAGAGGGTGTAAATTAGTCAAAAAGGATAAATGAAATTGCAAATCCGTTCGACTTGTAAAAGTCAACTCATGCAGATTCCAGAACCGGAAAAAGCATACAAATGACAGCCAGATAAAAGCACAAATGAGGCCTGGGTGGTGCGCCAAAATAACTCAATTTGAGTCAAAAGTAATCCAATTAAAGTCAAAATTACTAAAAAAGAGCCATGGAGATTTTGCATCGACTGAATGAAGAACGGGGAGACCTGTTTTCATTTTTAGAGCTGGTCAGATCGAGCTGAAATGGAGAATTGGACAGCGCGATCAATTCGCTCTTGCTGGCGGTGTAGATGGTGTGGCCGCAGATGCTCCCAATCTGCTTTCTCTTGGTGATGAGCAGCATGTAGTAGGGCCCCAAGAACCGGACGAACCCTGATGAGAAAGGATCATACCGAGATGGCCTTTTGATTAAATGAGCAAGAACACTCTCAATGATTTCACGCAAAGCATCGTTTTTTTTTCAAATCGAAACGTACCCACGATGCCGTAGCAGTTCGTGACGAATCTGAGTCCGCCCGTCGGCCTGTTCCCTTCATTTATCCGCTTCAGGAGGTCGTGGCATTCTCTTTCAGAGTAGGTGGCGGCGTCCTCGCGGATGCTCAACTCGGACGGCTCCAGTCTGCCGATCTTGAGCACCCTCCACTGTTTTCTGCTCTTGTCTCTCCCAACCATATAGAAATTCTGCAACAATGGAGATCGAGGGTCAGCCCAACAGACAGGGAGAGAGCTTAGAGAGATGAAGAGCTGAGTTCGACAAATAGCGAGAAAGTCGACGAGACAAGAGAGAGAAGAGAGTTTCAATTGGTCGTCTAGAGTTTTACCGATTGGGTCTCGTAGAGCCGGAACTTGTGGAGGTAGCAGGCTTCGGCAGCGCTGCAGGCCGCCGGCGTCTCCGCCATCGTTCCCAGGTTCTCGGAAATGATCACTCCACCTGCGTCAATCCGCCCCCCAACGTGGCTGCTTCAGATAAAGCATCTCCCCCGCCCGCTGTACTTCCTTTCAGGTGACTCTCTCTCTCTCTCTCTCTCTCTCTCTCTCTCTCTCTCTCTCTCTCTCTCTCCCACCCCCTCCGCTCAAAACAGTAGCCCCCGCCACCCGCGCCGCCAGCGCCGCAGCCCCGTCCTCGTCGGACCCGACTCACCAAGTTCCATCCACGGGAGGCAAGGAGAGATCAAGGTAACGATCGGGATAGACGTCGGAAAGGATACGCCTGAAGAAGCTTGTGACCTCAGAAAGAAACGATGAGAACGAGATAGAGAGGGGGGGGGGGAGAGAGAGAGAGAGAGAGAGAGAGAGAGAGAGAGAGAGAGAGAGAGAGAGAGAGAGAGAGAGAGAGAGAGAGAGAGAGAGAGAGAGAGAGAGAGAGAGAGCCCGGTTCCTTCTTCGAGGCTCACCGCTCACGGAAGGAAGGGCGCTTTCCTCTGGTGGCCTTCCCACGTCGTGGCCCCCTTCTCTCTTCCCAGGAGACGAAGACTCGTCGAGCTGGTCGAGGATGGAGGGGCCCAACTCCGATCGAGCCTCGATCCACACCCGTGGAAGGAACAAATCCGCACAAAAGTTAATAGAATCCCCGCTCAAGACAGGAAGCAAAGCCTGAAACGGCTTCCAGTTCCAGTTGCAGACCCGGTAAAGTCGGCGGAGCTCGGACAAGACAGGGGATCTTTCTTGATTCCCGCCACTAATAGCTATCCTCACGCCAAAAGCGGCATTCTCACCCCATCCTTGAGAAGGTCAACGCCCCCCCCCGGGCTCTCTCTCTCTCTCTATCTTCCCTCTCTAAGTGGACCTTCCATCACCTCATATTTCTATTTTAAAATAAAACTCTTTCTCTCTCCTCTCTGTGTCGGTGCCTTCGGTGGGCGCCCAAACTCTCTCACCCACCCAGCCAGCCAACCCTCCGCGAGTCAACCTTCGGGTTCCTTGCTGGGTCAGGTCTTTGGCCAGGTAACCGCCCCGTTGAAGACATCAAGCTCAGATAAAGTCAAGGTCAACCCAGAGAGATCAAGGATGGGCCTTGTGGGTCAGCCCATTAATGGGCGTGAAGATGAAGACCAGACGGGCCCAGTTAGCCGCCTGGTGGTTGGTGCCCGGGAGAGTAATCGGGTTGAACCGAACCGGGTCAGATCCGTTTCTAGAGCCTTCCTGAGCGCCGCCGATTCAGGTGGGGGTGGTTCCTTCCTCTTCCAGAGGCTATTCTCTCTCTTCCTTCCTCGTCCTCTCCCTTCTTCCTCCTCGCGACACGAGTCGGAAGGTAGGGAAGGAGAGAGGGAGGGAGGTCGCCCTCTCTCGGCGAAGATGTAGGAGGTGAAGCTTCCAGATTCCGGTCAGTATAAGATCGAAGCCGACTCCTCTGGAGCGGCGGAGGAGGAGATCAGGCGATGGACGGCCGTGGCGAGATCGGCGATGCCGCCGTGGCTGGTGGAGGGCGGGCGGACTTCTACAAGGTGCTGGGGCTGAAGAAGCAGTGCTCCACGGCGGAACTGAGGAATGCCTACAAGAAGCTCGCGATGGTGAGTCGATTTGGTAAAAAGCCTGCTGTGATATTCAGGTGGGGGTGTCCTTGTTCTCCGGTCGTTTTTCTTCTTCTTTCTCCCCGAATCTTCAATCTGAGACGATTCTGAGGCTATGGATGACGGGAATATTGAGAGCGGAACGCTCAGCCGTCTCTCTCTCTCTCTCTCTCCCCTCTCTCTCTCTCGCTCTGTTTCTCCTACAATTGGATGAGACAAAGATTTGTGGGTGTTTCCTGAATCCCGGAGTTCTTGTTTGCGGCAGAGGTGGCACCCGGACAGATGCTCCGCCGTGGGTAACTCCAAGACCATGGAAGAGGCCAAGGCCAAGTTCCAGTCGATTCAGGAAGCGTACTCGGGTACCTGCATCGTCCATAACCAGACCCTTCCTCCCTTTCTCATTCAATTCTTCAACAGAACTCTGTGCGGGCTCGTCGTCACCTGATGTTTCTTCTTCTTCTTCATCTTCGGTGGGATGGTCTGTGCAGTTCTCTCGGACACGAACAAGAGATTCCTGTATGACGTCGGAGTCCTCGACGGCGGGGGTGACGACGACGACGCCGACGGCGATTTCATTAGGGAGATGGTCGCCATGATGAACGAGACTCAGCCCGGCGTAAGCTCGCCATGATCAAACCTTCTTTTGGATCGCCTATAGGAGGAGATCGTCTTCTAATCATCCCGTCTTTTCTTCTTTCCTCTGTCTTTCTCACTAGAGCGGGGGCGTCGTGACCTTTGAGGAGTTGCAGTCACTGTTCATGGAGATGTTCGAGGGAGATAGCGGCGCCGCCACCGTCACCCCGCCCCCCGACGGCACCGCAGGGAGGAAGAGGGGCGGCGCCGACATGTCCTCAGCCAAGGCGAAGGCCGCCGCCGTAGCCTACGACGCAGCCATCGGCTTCCTCCCGTCTGGCAACTCCCGTCATCGGGTGAGTCATCTAATCTTGGCCACGTGGATTTACCTGATTGGTTCATCTCCGAACTATGCGGCACGCGTTAGTGACAATAGTGAGTAGGCGACAGAATTTCTTGCGGAGGTAATTTTGAAGTTGACTGCCAAATGAGGGTTTTATTCGTAATTTACCGACTGCTAAATTGGGCTCCGAAAGTATCCGGTGCACATTAGGAACAACGGCAATCAGGCGACATGCGTCTCGGGGAGGTAATTTTGAAGTTGATTACCAACTCAGGGTTTTTTCGTAATTTAAATTGCCTCCGCGGCATGCGGTGCGGGTTAGGAACGACAGTAGGTAGGCGACAGAATTCCTCGTGGAGGTAATATTGAAGTTGATTACTAATTGAGGGTTTATTTGCAATTTACCAAGTTCTAGATCTTCGTAAGTAGGCGACATAGTTTCTCTTGGAGGTAATATTGAAGTTGATTACTAATTGGGGGTTTTATTTGCAATTTACCAAGTTCTAGATCTTCGTAAGTAGGCGACATAGTTTCTCTTGGAGGGAATTTTGAAGTTGTATGCCGATTGAGGGTTGTATTCGCAATTCATCCTTTTTCCTCTCCGCTGCCTTTTTTCCTTTTCCAGTTATTTCTTCTTATTTTTTCTCTCTCGATGTTCAGGCGGGAGGTGTAGCCGGTGGCTGTAGCAGTGGAAGGAAGAGGAAGGCGTCTCCCCGGCACGTGCCCTCGTCGGCGGAAGCCCTCCGCCGCGGAGAAGCCGCCGGCGGCGCCCCCTTCTAGAGGTGGCGCTGCCAGCCTCGTCTATTTTTCTTCCTTTTTGCAGCGTCTCTCCTCTCCCCAGGGATGGCTTTTCCGTTCTCGAAATAGCCGATGGCAGGTTGACTTTCGAGCTACTGGGGTCTGACTCTTCATTGATAATCTAATCAGCGCCAACTTCCAGGGCATCCGGTCAGCCTCCGTACGGACCAATTCAGCCGATAATGAGAAAAAAGTGAGTAAAACTATCTAATCTTTACTCCGCGATTTATTTAACGCTGATTAGAATCGAATGACGGGTGAAGTGTGTAGATGGATCGCATCGCCACTAATCAGTCGCCATTAATCCTCTGGATAGCTGCTCTACACCGCGTGAATATGCGAGCCATGAATCAATCTCGACCAGACCCAATTTAATCTGGGCTTTCCATAAATAGTGCGTTGAGTAATAATAATAAATGTCCACGGTGGAATATTATATTTTACATGCTTGTACACTGGCACATTTAAATAAAAAAAGAATGGCTTTATTCTAAAATCATGGGCCTATAAACGGCGCGGAGATCCCAATGTTTCAGATGGGAGATGGAATCTGAGAAGTCAACCCTTCTTCGATCGCCTCTGTGATTTGGAGGGCCGGAAAGGCGGCGGGAGCAGCTTGGTGATCCATCGCCGGAGACGGCGTTTGATGAAGCCTTTGGCCCATCGCCGGAGATGGGGCTTGATCAGTCTGGTGGCCCACCGCTGGAGGCGGCGCTTCAGGGCGATTCCGGCGACCACCCCCGCCGCAAAGCTGGCCAGGCAGATGCCGCAGCATGCGGATAGGGAGACCACTCTCCTGCAAAATACATACGCATGGCGGACTGAATTTTTGGTGCGTATGCTCGGAATGATGATCGTATGAATATGGTTCAGATATTCGTTCGATCAGTATTTTGATGGATCCTCGAGACTGCGATCGAGGCCGAGCTGTGTTCATTAGGTTAGAAATAAAGAGGGTCACCCGAAGAGGTCGATTAAACAAAAAAAAAGAAAAAATCGGTTGCAGAAGGCTTGGTTGAACCGACCGAATCCAAAGTTTCAAAGGGATCTATGCCCGGAAGGATCGTCTAATGATCTCGAGTGTTCTTGAGGATTATCCGGTTGTTAGGGACTCGAATATTTGCTGCTAATCCAAGAGGATCCCAGAATTACGCGCGTCGTCAAGAAGAAATCCGTCAGAAATAATTAAAGGCGGAGAGAATCACCGCGGTGAAATCTCCGGATAATCGGCGCTGCGGCGAAGAAAGAAGATGAAGGAAAATAAGAGGATGCGATCAAAATTTGTGGGAGGCGTCTCCAGGACGGAGGGGACACCTGCAGGGATCTCGGACCAGGGTCCGGCTCCGATCTGAGGAGGAAGATCGGGGGGCGTCGGCTGGATCAGTGGGGACGGGGGAGCGGCCGGCTCCTCCTCGGGCGGCGGGATGAGCCTCCTCCCCGAGGAAGAAGTGGAGCTTAAACTTGTCCATTCAAAGCGCCCGGACGCCGGAGATCGCTGGGTATCGCCGCCGGCGGGGTTTTCCGGAGTTCCTCCTGTTCGACCGGGAAAACTCCGACGTACCTTCCTTCAATGAATGATTCCACAGCCCCGGAATTCACGCCACGTACCCCCCCAAATGCTCCGGTCCAAAGCATCTTTCATGGACCATCGGCCAAAACGCATCATTCATGAGGGATCGGGAAGAATCGCGTCAAAAACCTGCTGGGTCCCTCTTCTCCAGATGTCTTTAGGTCAGAGCTGAGCGGGCCCACCTCCTTAATCAGGCGCTGAAATATCTGACAACTAACTAGAAGTCGATGAAACTAGAGATCGTATATGTTCAAGATCGATCATTAGCTCCAGGACAGTGTTTGAGTTATTAGGACATCAAATGTCAAGACCCATTTTCTGTGAGCCCCAGAGGATCTATTTTAGAATGGCATATTTATTTTTATAATTACTGGTAAAATATTATTCAAGAAGCTATGATTAACTTCTGCACGTGTGGATGACTGGATAGCGTATTAAACTTTATAAACTATTGGTTCTAATATCATGTTAGAGCTATAATAGTTCATCAAATCTGATACTATTTTTGGCATAATGGTTTAAACCCGTTTTTATCACCTAATTATTTTTCTAGTAACCAAAGCTTGATCCATAAGAGTTAAATTGGACCCTTAAGCATATTCATGAACCCAATATCAGCTATTCCCCAATAAAGTGGGGATTTTTCAAATGGTTATTCAGTGGTGGAGGTGAGGTAGGTTGATGAGTCAGCCCCCTCAAACAACACCACCCCAAATGAAAATTAGGCACATTCCCTCATGGTGACCACATAAGTGCTGCTCTTGTATCATCCATGAGAAATATTTGATCCATTGAATGTAATAACACGCCATTTAATGGGACAAAGTGGTTCACAAGTCATGCCATTGAATAAGATATTTACAGAGTCTAGACCCATTTGTGATAACATATGTTACTTTTTCTTTGAATTTGGAGATATTATCTTGTTTTAAATAAGGGCATCATTTAACATACTACTATGAGTAGGTAAAAGAATAAAAATATCTAAAAAATAATTTCATAAATCAATAATCATTGCATGATAATAATTCCGAACACAACACTTGGGTATTTATCAACCAAAACATGTCATTATTATTGTGCCCACATAATCATAAAATATAGTTATATTTTACCAAGTAGTGGGACTAAGACCCATTCGACCCATTCATTAATGAGAGATAGATTCTTGATAAAATGGTAATTCATTATGTCCACCTTTCATGAAAGACAATTTTATTGTGACTGCATAATTAACCCCAAGAATTACATGTGAACAAATTTTCTCATTGTTTAATGATGAAATCATTGTGACAATAAAAAGAGGAAATAAATTAATCACTGTACCACGTTGATAAAAAATAATTGACTCTTAATTGCATTACCAAAGGGTAACATCTAAGCTTGCTTATTTAAAAATATTCTCAACATGAAATACTAATAATTCATTATTATTTAAATCGTTTTATTTTCTAATGCAATCTCAAGTGACACACATGAATAACTCATGTAAATATACCCCAAATGAAATCAAAATAACTTAATTGAAGAAAATTAATTAAATTTCATTTCACTTGGCTAATACTCAACCTCACTAGTTTATATCCAATAGGGCTAGTGCACAAGCCTTGATCAAAATTGAATTTGTGTTAGCTAGAATCTTTTATGATTTGGTATAGGTTTGTTATGGCTGAAAGTTAGTTCAACCCTCTTGGCCAAGTCAACTCACACCTCAAATGAGTTGATTATCCATCATCAACTAAGATGAAGCACCCATTAGACCTATCACCAGCAAAAATCTCGGCCATACTATCAAAAAATTGTTGAAGAATAAGAATTTACCCTACATTGCTCTTCAACTGACCTTTATTTTTTTAGTAAGATCATCATGCTTTTCAATGGATCATTTGAAGTTGTCTCATGAGAACTTTTGGCAATTTTGACTAGCTACATCTTACACATCTTTTTAACCAAAATGTCAGCTGGTCAAATTACACATGCTCTAATAAAAGAGGATAACTATCAAAGAATTACACACTTGGTGGTGCAAATGAACAACATTTACATGCCTTTTAAATGTCAGAGACCCAAATAATTAAACTATTTTACATGCCTCCAAAAAATATCCCTCTCATGTAGCGCTTCTCACACTTTATTTTATAATTATAAATAAATATAAATATTTATTACGATGGAAAATGGCTGATAATATTTTTAGGAAATTTGGCACATATTTTTTTCATACTTTTAGTGTTTTAGACAAATTATTTGTTGTATAATGGGTGCTAATGCAATAATCGTGTTTATTACATATACAATTAATAATTGATAAAACTAAAATTATAAATATTTTCATAAATTATGATGAATTCAGGTAAATCTTCAGAGATAAAGAGATTTTACTTTTGATGAATTCTAATTTTCCAGAAAAATTTCTATCAAGAATAAAAGAACAAAAATAATATAAGATGAGATAATGATAAAATCTCCTTTGTACGTTTATCAACCTTATATATGAATGAATTTCTTGAATTTTTTTTATTAATTTATTAAGATTAAACAAAATAAAATTTTGAGATGGAGATGATTTTATCATGAATTTAGATGAAATAGATGAGAAAATAAAATGGAAAAAGATGAGAATGATGATTTTCAATGCTTTTTGATATTTTCATAATATTCGAATAAATAATGTATTTAAATAAATAAACTAATTTGAAATTAAAAAATGAATTAAAAAATGAAAATAGGACTTGATTTGTTGTCAAGCAACAAAGCCTTAGAAAATTCATAAAAATCAAATTCAATGATAAAAACTTGAAGTAAAAGTTTCTCCCTTAATTTTCTATCCCCCAAGGTTGAGAGAAGATAATTTAGAAAGTTTTAAATCAAATTTTAAACTAATTTCTTACTCAAGAACACAAGAACATGAAGAATAAGGGGTTTAATTAAATCAATTTTGAAAATAAATGTGTTTATATTCAAAGTATGTCACCCAATGAATGGGAAAGATGTTAAAATAAAATAAAATATCATTCAAAATGTTAAAAAAACTTGAAAAATGAGAAAATATTTTTTCTTGCTATTTTTCATGCTTTTCCTTCATCCTAGCACTCTCTTCTTTCCTAGAAAAATGTCCCTTCTTTCTCTCTCCTCTTCACATTTTTATCCTCTAGATCCAAAAATCAAGCCTTCAGTTAGCTCCCCATGTCTTGATTTAATTGTTGAATGTTTCCTTCCTCCTATTTTTCCTTAGAAATCATTTTTCATGGAAATAGGGGAGAATATTGCTATTTTTCCTATTTTAACATGCAGCTATAATCAATAATATCTATTTTATTAGATGATAATCGATTATTACATATATATCCCACATTCACTGCTGATAATCGATAGTATTTATTTTACCATATAATAATCAATCATTACACATATATTCTTTTTGTGTGACACCCTCATAGCTGTCCAATTGGTATGCCACTTTGCAAAAAGGTTTTTAGTGACATAGTGCTTTGTGAATTGTCAGATCAACCTATCAAAATTCCTTGCTTTTATTTGGGATAAATGTCACCCACCTTCTCAAGATTCATGCTTCTGTTGTGCCTGATGACGGCTGGGCTGTACTGCATCCTTTGTCTTGAAGTCACTTCCTTTTCGTTGCAAGATTCAAGCCTTCAGAGACTACAAGTGAAAAGGCATTGTATTACTAGTGACATGACACTCTAGTGTTAGTTAGATCTATGGACTCTTAGTCATCATATCTCTTCAGTTAAATGGGTGGTGTAGAGCTTTAGAATTTGTCAAATTGAACTACCACTGCCATTGGATTTGAAAGAGGGAAAAAAACTGATTTAGTCCCACATCAATTGTTCTCATTGAAATGTTGCGTATGTATGTATGACCCCCTTATGCCATCAACTATGAACTCCAAATGGGTTGCCTTGATTTAATCATTGGTTCTTGAGAAATGTCCTAAAGTGATGCTTGAGCTTCAATTGGCTAAGGAGATGGTCTGTGCTTGGCCTAGATGGTTAGTAGAAAGAGTGTTGACAAGTGAAATAATGCCTTTAATTGATGGAAGAAAAGCTTCGAGCTTAGCTTTTATGTGATTATTATATCTTGTGAAATCTATGCTTTTGATGAAAGATCTAGGGGTTAGGTGAAATACTAAGAGGGAGGGTGAATTAGTGTTTTTATAACAACGTTTCTTTTTGAATTACAGATGTGTCGACACACATGCTAATGTTGTTCTTTGTGATTATCTACGTATACACTCTCTTCCTCTCTCCTCTAATGGATTATCTCATAATTTTCTCTCCCTCATAGATGAGATAATATTTTAATATTGGTTCACCCCTCATTTGACTACTAGTCTCGAAGGAACCTTCATATTATATTTCAATTATTTCCTTTAAAAATACACAATGAAATTCAAAGAATCAACAACCTAATAGCTTAGGTTCGATCTATGCATAGATCTAACCCCTTTTGAGCTAATAAGAGCTTAGAATACCTTGTGTCTTTACCCAAAAATATTCTCCTCTCATGTCTAATAATTTTTTTCATTATTAATAAAATTAAGAAAATTTGAAATTTATAAATTCTAAAAAATAAGGAAATTTAAGAAATAAATATTTTTTAGTAGGTTTTCTAGGTCAATCACAAGGAAAATGAAATATTATTAACTATTTATGATTTTTAGTTGAAAGATTAATTTTTTGAAATAATTTTATGACAAAAATTAAGAAATATAAGCTAAAGATAATAATATAAGGGATTATTGACGTCAACTGACATTAGCCCATGAAGAACAACCCAAATTCGTAGTTGCTAGAAATACATTGAGTCATAAATGGATTAAATTGTAGCCGAAATAATTGAAATAAAGAATTAATAGTAAAGGGCCTTTATTTGTGACATCATATAGGAATCAAAGATGCATTCTTAGAATCTAAAAATAATAAAAATGAATGTAAATTAAAGTTTATAGAAGAATTGGGTGGTGTAGTCATCGATTGGATTTCTGTTGAAATACAATTGATTTGTGCAGGCGTGGTGCACCGATTGGTTTCTAACACCTTCAATTGATGGATGACAATCCCAACAATTGTTACTTATTGAAATTGAGTAGTGAAGGTGATTCAACTCTAAGTGTGCTGTAGATCTAGAGAAGGATCCTCAGAAGAAATTCTTCATAGTTCATTTTGGGTGAAGAATGGGGAAGATGCCAGAAAGAAATTTAGCCTCTATAGTAGCTGAATGAGGGGGAAATTTGGAAGAAATCTATTTCTTGTATTGGATGGATGGATTGGGTGAAATCTAGCATTTTTAGTGGCTAGATGAGAGGGGTTTTGATCTGAGAGGTAGATCGAATAATTGAGGATATATTCTTCTTTGGAAAAACCTTTTTAATCTACCCATATACATATTTCACCAACTTGTTATAATAGTTTGTTGTATTTCTTGTCGCAAATAATGCATCCGTCGTTAACATGAAAACCTTGAAAAGATTTAATTTTTTGTTAGTTTTATTTGATTATAAACTATAAAAATGAAATGCATTGAATTATAACATGATTTTTAATTGATATTTGTCCATTTACTTTGCTAATTTCTCTTTGGAGAATCAATCAATCATCCGATGTGATTTTTTTGCCAAATTTTCATGATTTTCACAAATTTTCGAAATTTAATGATTTTTCTAAAATTTTGTTAATATTTCTATAAAATAAAATATAAAGACAAAAATAATAAAAAAATAAAAACATGTGAGAAAAGATTTCATCATATTACATAATTAATTTCTTCATGTAATTAATATAAATTAATATGAAAATAATATAACTCATTTTAAATACATCTTTTTTAATTTAAAGTATTTTAAAATTTTTTAATTAAAATTAAATCATAAAGCATAGAAATATTAAGGAAATTATTATTTAAATATTGAGAGTTATTACCTTAGTACCTAGTTAATTTAGGGCTTGATGGAGAGCCTCCTTAGAAGATTCAAATATTTTAGAGATCATCAATTGTTGATGAAGAAGAATAATTTAGTCTACACACATTTGAAGTTCCGTGGTGATATTTCTTGATCATGAGAGAGACTCTTCTTAGTAGATCAAGATGGAATGATTATTTTTGATCTCTCAAATCTATTTTATTTGTTGAGTGTCATCCTCTAATAGATTTTTATATTTTAGTCAAAAGATAAAATTGGAAAGTTAATTGAAATACTTACTATTTCTGTAATGTATGGTAATAGTCTCTAACCATTACGAATTTGATATTTTGATATGTCTTAGTCTATTTGATTTGAAATTTAAAATAAAGATTCATCTCTCATGAATGAACAACTTTTGCTAACATTGTCTTTAGATTTAAATGTTGAGCTGATTATATATTTATAATAATCTCGTAAAAAATATCATAAATAAAGTGCAACATTTATGGAAATAAATATTTATTATAAAATAGATATTTAATAGGTAAATGAGAAGATGTAAATTATATTTACTATTTTGATTCATTTAACTATACATGCTAACCCTTTAAGTGCAACCATTTAAGTTGAGTCACATTTATTATGAAAAAAAAAGAAAAAGGTTTGAAAAATATTATTGTTTTTGAGTCTCAAACATAGAAACTATATGGTGATATGTTGGCTGATTTCGTAGTGTAAACGGCTATCTTAACATTTGTATTTGAAGTCAATATCAAAGCAAGTGTTTCTTATATAAGAGCTGAATCTCTAGTTAATTTTAGGTTGAACATGTCAAAGAATAGCAAGTTGCAAAATTTGAATAGGTCAAAGGTTGCTACTTCACATTCTAAAAAATGGTAAGAATTAGAATTACTTTCCAATTTTATCCGAACTTTTAAAAATAAGAAATTGCTGAGGGAAGTTGGAGAAACAAGAATAATAATTTTATGACATCTACATCAATGTATCATCCTCTATGATCAAGGCAAATCTACCTCTAGCTTTAACCATACGTAGATTGTTTCATATGACCTTCATGCATTATTGGTGATCAAAATAGCCTTTCAAATCACTTGATCAAGCTTTCCATTAGGCTTAGAGGTAATTAGGTGGTGAAGGGAGAGGTTTTGGGCAAAGGCATGAGGTACTTTGTGCCTAGTTTAGCCCATAGGGGGTTAGATTTTCAAAGATTGAACTAATATGATTAGGCTGTTGATCTTGTGAAAATTAGTATGTATGTTTGAGGGAAATAGTAAAATTCAGTAAAAAAGATTATAGGACTTAAAGTTAGATACATGATGGACAAATCAATGCTAAAAGATTGAGTTTTTTTTGTGAGAAAGAGAAAATCTAGAGAACTCACAACTAGAGAAAAAAGGAGAACATACATAGAGATAAGAATGAAGAACCTAGTTAAAATGTATGTCAACACATTCTCTCATAGAAATTAAATATGAGATTGTAGAAAAACTAATTCACCCATGTCTTAGTATTTTACCTAACCCTTAGATCTTACATAGTAGCCTACAACACAACAAAAGGTCTATGAATTCTCAAACTACTTAATATGAAATAAGTGGAGAAAATGTATAAATATAATTTTAAAAATAAATGTCACAAAAATTAATCAAATAAAAGAGAAAATATCTTTAATTACCTAGAAAATATTTTTAGATAGAAAAAACATCAAATCAAGAAGTTTAAAAAATCACTTGGAAGAATATTACTTGTTCTATTAATGGATTAGAAATCTATTCTATTACGAGGTTATGACCAACTAAATATACAAAAAAGTGGCTAATCCTATTGTTTCTTAGAAATAATCACAAGAAGGAATATTAAATAATAGGTTGTGAGATAATTAGAGCAATGAAGTAAATGTGGGGTAGATACCGAAGTTGATACAATAGATATTCTATCAGCACTTCAACAGCTTTTGAATCCATGTCATGGGTTACAAAGTGAAGAGGAAGTCAATGTAGCCAAACTGGACATCTTTATAGTCACACAAACTCATTTGATTCGATGATGAAATTGCAACTATAAAGGGAGAAATGATGAAAAAGGTGAGAGGATAGACTGCAAAGAAGATGAGATTCTAATTGGGAGCAACATGATACTCATGACCAACTCCATAGAGGTGATCTGGTTCTTGCAACTAACTCCCAAAACTAGAATGAAGCAAGATGGAAAACTCAATAAAAATACACCAATGAAAATGTGAAATTTACAGCCTTTTATAGATCTTAAAATTAAAAAAAAAAACCATCACTATCTAGTAGATAAAGTTGTTAGATGCTCTAGATTTGATGAACTCTAGATTTGCCTTTGATTGAGGAAGTTTCTCCATTTGATCTTCTAGGTTGTTGGAGGTTATTTGATGTCTATTTAACTTCTAATAATTTGAGGGTGAGACGTCCTAGCTACA
The DNA here is from genome assembly GCA_024713555.1 of Spirodela polyrhiza. Lineage (NCBI taxonomy): Eukaryota > Viridiplantae > Streptophyta > Magnoliopsida > Alismatales > Araceae > Spirodela > Spirodela polyrhiza. Next base: position 5,928,181 of record CM046532.1, read on the forward strand.
TAGTGTTTAGAGTTCTTGCAAAAATGGAGTCCAAATAGGGCTATAATCCTACATCAGTTTTCTTTGAATTGAGAGAAGTCAACTCATTTAAGTGAATGGGTGGAGTGTTGTACTAGTGATTCTAAACTCTTGGGTCAAGTTGACAAAAATATTCTTTTGTGATCTATCTAAGTCATTGAAAATATTTCATTTTTATATGGAATGTGATGTTAAAACATTATAATGTTACATGAATTTTGTGAAAAAAAGTTATAATCAATGAAAAATATTATTATTATTATTATTTTATTTTTTTGGTGATTCTTAGTTATTTTGTATGTATTATTTCAGGTTAAAATATATTGTGTATTATTTTATAAAGTAATAAAATAAAATAACATAACATAAAAAGTTAGTAGTAGGCTCACCACTTCGTAGGCCACATTGTGGGCTCACCACTATGTGACCCAAGATAATGAGGACCAAAGTTTGAGTATGTCAGGTGCACATATGAAGTGTCAATTCCCTCACTCATATATAGGCCAATATGGTGCCTCTCCTAAGCTTATTGGGTGTCTCGATGTGACTCTAGATCAACCCGTGGGAGTAGGCAATGGAATCTAAACCCATTTAGGAGAGGAGTTGGAAGAGAGAGGGCATCCCCACTTATTACCACAATATGTCTATGAAAACTAACTACTATGGGTTAAAGTTTCATCATCTATCTTCAGGATTGACTTGAAGCACCAAATCACTGCAACAACTAGATACGATGATGTAGAATGCATCATGTGACCCAGATTCAAGTAGTGGAGTGGCAAAGGTTTGAATCCTACAATGCGCAAATTCTTGGGTCTTTTTGAAGCATCAAATCATTGTAGCAGTTTAATCAGATGGTGGATGAAGAACCAAGTCATCCTATCTTTTCTATAAAAGTAACAAAAGTTTAAATCTCATAGATCTCAATAGACATGTCATTAGAGAACACAAGTGCCATGTATCCCAATCGTAAGTGATAAATATGATAGCATATAATAAGCTGATAAAAATATAGACAAAGTGCTATGTGACTGGCAACTTAAGTGACGTGACAACTCTCTTCAAGACATGTACACAATAATTGATTATCATATAGAGAAATAGATTATTGATTATCATGGATAAAAAATGAAATTTGAGGAGAGTCATGATAAAGCTCAATTTATCACTAAATATTAGCTAATAATTTCTATGAAAAGTACATCAATGCACCATAATATTCATGAATTGATACATTTACATGTTCATGAGCTTCACCCCTAAAATGCACCGAGTTTGCCTTTAAATTTTACTTCTTAGTTACATCCAATATGGAGAATTATTTCTTACGATTTTTCTAACCTTTTACCTTGAAAAGTTGAAAAATTTTCTCAGGAACAATCCCAAAAAATTCCACGATTTTATCGCCTTAGGGTGATTTAATATGGAATTTACACTAAGGAGAATACATAATGTAAGGAAGTCAACGCACGAAGAAGTCAACAGTTGAAATGCCATAATTTCTAGTCAAAGAGTGACTTCAAGTCAATGAGTGGAAGAAGGAGGACCATGTTCAAGGGTCAACACACTCCAGTGGAGGAAGAAGAAAGTTAATTAGCATTTTTCTCTCCCTTTATTGAATTTTGGTCTTTCTCCTTCTAATTCTCTTTCTCTTTCTATTTTTCTCAAATTCCGTGGATTTGAGAGAGGCTATAAATACCCCCTCACAACCAAAAATTTGGGGGCACCATTCCACTGTCTTTTGAGGGTTCATTTTCTGAATTTAGAGGGAGCGAAATTCCAATCGTTCTTCTAGCATTCTTCCATTCCTTTATGTGGCACCATTACAAGTTCTTCAAGTTCTTGTAATTTCCAATAAATTTGAGGTAAGAGTATGCCCTTTCCTAGGTTAGATCTCAATCTCTACCAGTCCAGATGGTGACATCTTGGATTAGAACGGAGATCCAGGTTAGTTTTGCTTTAGAATTTACAATTTCGAAATCTCCTTTTCTGAGTTTCATCGATTTCGGTTCATGTTCTTCCATGTTCTTTAATTTTCAGTTTAAGTGAATTAGATTTAATAAATATAGAAAGACCTCAAAATTATTTTGACTTCATCACATTAATACTTCATTTCTATTACCCTCAAAATAGCTTTAAATCGAAATTAATCAACTCTCAATCTTCTTCCATGATTTCCTCTTCTTCCATTCCCATTTTTCCGTAAATGAACATTTCTTTCATTTCCTTAATGAACTTTGCGGCTCTTTGATTTGCTGTTATTTTGTATGCACGTATTTTTGGATTTAGAATCATTCCAACTTCATTTCGTTCTCCTTTAGATTCCATTTGAATTCATTTAACTCGTTTCATCTATGAACAATCTATTTTTAGATTCACCGCAATGTTTTGTATCATGAGGCAGTTTATTGCATTAATTCTTTTCATAAAATGCTTTCAATAGATATAGGAATAACCATTGCATACTTGAGATTAATTTTTACTCTTAGAAACTTGTGTTTTGATTTTTTTTAGATAATAATGGTGAGAGAATCAAGCACCGTACTTTGTTTTGGTGAACTACCATCATCCCTTCATCCCAACTCTCATAAAAAAAAATCATAAAAATTCAATGCAATTACCTCTTAATTCCTTAAGGATCGACCTGAACTCCCCAATATACTAAATTTAGCTATTCATATTTGGAGGTAAATTTATAAATTTTATTTGATTAACCACTAATCCTAACGACAATTTTTAGTTTATCATATTGATGCCATTGCCAGGGAATTAAGGCAAGGTTAAAAAAAAAAGTTCTATAATTTTTCCCTTCAGTTTGTTTTTGTTTTTACAGATAAAATTCTGCATTTCAAAGGAGGAAAAGGAAATCTTGTTGAGGTAAAAGCCTAAAACTTGAGAATTATTTTGATATGTGCTTGGAAGAAGATCGCTGCATCCATTGTTGATTTCCTTAGAGCATTCTTCCACCAATAGACAATCTAAAATTTCGAAAATGGCTGAGAATATAGAATAAGGAGAGAAATCATTGAGGGATTACTTTAGTCCACCTTAGAATCTCAAATTATTTCAAAATTCTATCAACACTCATAATATCAATCATAGAATTTTTCAAATTCTTCCTATTTTCAATTGTCATATAAATGAAAATACTTACGATCATTTACAAGAATTCTTGAAAATATGTGTGACCATTAAAAATGTTAATGACTCTCTGAAAATTACTCCTTTTCTATTTTCATTGAAGGGAGAAGCCAATCATTGAATTTCATCATTAAATTTATGAAATATTACATGGCCGAAATTAGTGCAAGAATTCATGAAGAAATTCTATCATAGGGTAAAAACTAACACGATATGAAAATGATTATGAGCTTTTCTAAAAATTTGAATGAATCCCTTTGACGTGACTTAATCATTGTATAATAAATCATACAAATTTAAAATTTATAAAACTAGAAAAGACAAATTCTTGGAATTTTAAATGTTTATCAGAATGAATAAATCAATTATAAATTGATAAAATATTTCAAAAATGGTGAGAAAATTTCAGGTTGATCATAAGGATGTAATATAATATCGAGTAATATTTTAGAATTTTCTTCAAAGAATACAATTTTTTTATGATATTTTTAACTAAATGATAAACATAATATATTTAATAAATGTGAAAACTAAATAAGGCTATGACGTTAGGTGACGTCAAAGCTTGAAGAACATGAATCAGGTGGAAATAGAGTTCTGACTTATGATTCTTTTGTAAGCGATTACCGTCAAATTAATTAGTCAAATTAAGTTCTATAAAAGCCCGAAGAATCATAACTCAAGGAAGAAGGATATTGAAGGCTGAAATCCTGCCAAAGATTACTATTTTAAATGAAAATGAAGTTTAAAATAGGAAAAATAGAGTTATAATTTTGCGGCAATGATCGTCGGAATTCTACGTGTTTAGAAAGGAATCATGTAATGTCCATGGCCTTGAAGGCTCTCCTTGGACAAAGATGATGTGAGTGATCTCTAGATCTTCTTTCAAAGCCCAAAAATCGGTGGAATGTGTCGCCAAATCATTTCTGGCAGCTGTCACCCGGCAGAATTGAAAAACGGTAACTTCTAACCCTCTGACGACTGTCACTCAACAGAGGTATGCTGGATGGAGGTGGGGCACGTCTAAGGGGCTTCGTCTTCAAGTCAGCATAGCAAGAGGAGCCCTTTAATGCATCTGATATGCTTTCAAGAGGTGGTGACTCGTCTCCCGATGGATCGTCCTCTTCCTAATGATGGCTTGTTCATCGATCAATTAGAGATGATTTTCTCGTTGAGTTAACAATGTTTTGTCCAGAATCGTTCACCAACTTTGGCCACGATGCTCCGCAAATTGCGTTGACTAAGTTTTTGCTGAATTTTTGGTGATTTTTATAACTTAATCGCTTGTCAGAAATCGTGATTACTTCGTTGGTTGTCTGCCTACGAGAGAGAGAAAGAGAGAGAGATGAAATAAGTATGATAATACTCTTCAGATATGACGTCATAAGAACATTTTTATAATGATCATGGAGGGGTATTGTTGGCATTTATAAAATCTGTGAGGAAAGGTTAGAACGGGGTTTAGTCCCACAGTGGTTTTCTGACTGATTTTCATGTGAATATAAGATGACACATTGTTTAGCCATCAATAGGTACATTTCACCCATGCGTGTACGACCACTCCTTATCCCACACCTGGCTAGCCACCAGTGATGTGGAAGGGGAGTGACACACACGTCAGTCGCTTGAGCGCCGAGCTCGCGGTTTGGTCCTTAGTCGCTTGAGCCTTGGGCTCATGGTCTTTAGCCACTCTATGGCTCCACTTGATGGGGACTTTAACCCGCTAGCGGGCTTGGTTGGCCCGTAGTATTTTTATTTTTTTTCTTAATCTTTTTTTCTATTTATCTCAACAAAATAAGATTATAAAATTATGTAATCAATCAAAAATTCATATTAATAAATTAAAAACCACTTTTCATAATTTAACATAAAAATAAGTCTATTTGTCATGAGTTAAGGCTAAAACTATCATATCACTAAACTATTAACTCATGATAATAAAGACTTATCACACCCCCCAACTTAAGTCATTGCTAGTCCCTTAACAATGAAATTAAAAATATAATGATCATTCAGAAATTTTAGACATAATATTTCAATGCACCTCTAGATATTTTGGACTATTTTATCAAGTATTGAAGAAAGATATCAAACACTTAAATGTCTAAGCACTCCTTAGAATAACAATATAGATTTCACTTCTTCAATCTATATCTTTATCACTTCTTTGCTTATGGATATAATTCAAAAGATGATTCAATATCAAAAATCATCCAAGTATAATATTAATCCTACCTTTCCCTTCCATATGGCTTGATTTTTGAAGTTTACACTATATTTCTTCTTTCTCTCTTTCTTTTTGTGGTGAATAAGTAGCTTTTCCTACAAACAAATTTTGACAATGAGAATGATGTCTCACACCCTCCATGTGTACTCTTCATTTTTTGGGCTTTCACATTATCCACTTATTTGCAGCAAGTGTTTCTCATTTTCAAATTTTTTCACACTACTCATTTTTTCTATTTTTCGAAATAAGTGATTTCTCCTCACAAGTCCTATAAATCAAGGTGTAAAAATCTCCATTAAACTCAAATGATCAATCAAATTTTCTCATCAAGAAAATACTATCCATCAAGATCATGAAATGAAAATATGTAAAATCAAATACATATTCTCTATCATGTATCTAAGGAGTATTCCAACATTTCAAGTTATTAAATCATTCTCTCAACTCAATAATAATCATCCTAGTATCATTTGGTATCAATAAATTTAATTAATTTAATTAATTTAATTTTTCTATGCACATAATATGATGTAAAAATTAGATAGTTCTAAAAATTACACCTCTATTTCAATTTTGTCAGTTCTGTTTTCAGCAACAATGCATTTGTAAAAATAATAAATCAAAACTATCATTTTCATAATAGTAATTCTGAATTTCAGCAATATATTCCTAGGGGCTTGAAATGTGAAAAAAAGGTCTCTAAAACTAGTGCTATAGTTTTCTATTGGTTTATTTTTTCTACTACACATTGTTTTCTGATATTCTTGACAAAAAAATAAAACCAATGCTATAGTTTTTCGAAAAATTGCTCTTATAGATAATGAAAAATGACAACACATGTTCATGTTTAGTTTACAACATTATCTAAGACTTAATATCTTCATCACCTTACCCCCAACTTAAATTTGACATTATCCCTGATGACATAGAATTACAAAAAATGTAATTTTCAGTGAAGTATGCATATAAGCAAAGTTAAGCACAAAAAACACTATACTAAAGGATCAAGTTCAGGAACATATCACCTCAGGCTTGCTTTTAATTTCCAACTTCGTCTTACACTCCTCCTCTTGTACTTTTTTTTTCTTTTTTTCATTTTAAAAGAAGAAAAAAATACAAAAATAGATGCTGCGAAATTCTACAAAAGTAAAACACTGATTTAAATAGAACCATGGGTTGCCTCCAATGTAGGGCTGAGTTTAATGTCTCCAGCTAGACACATTAATCCTATTCTTGAATTTTTTTTAATAATAAAATCTCTTTTTTTGCAGGGCATTCATATTTTATGTAAGGTTTAAGCCTCTGTCCATTTACCTTAAAGCTATGATCATTTTTAAGTTCTCTAATCATTATAGCCCTATGATCATATATTTCTTCCATCACATAAGGTTATGTCCATTTTGATTTGAATTTTTCTAAAAATAGTTTCCATCTAAAATCATATAACCATACTTTTTGTCCAACATCAAAAATTTTTCTGCTAATGTACCTATCATAAAAGATTTTAGTTTTTTCTTTATATATTCTATGATTTTCGTAAGTTTCATTCATTAACTCCTCTAATTTATTTAGCTGAAAAATTCTATGCTCACTAGTTGATTTTTCATCCACACATAAATTTTTTATAGCCCATAATGCTTTATGTTTTATTTTCACAAGAAGATGACATAATTTCCCAAAAATGAGACGAAATGGAGACATACCTATGAGATTTTTATAAGCTATTCTATATGCCCATAATGCATCTTGTAATTTCGTGGGTCAATCCTTCCTATTTGGTCTAACTATTTTCTTCAAAATTCTCTGAATTTCTTATTTGCTACTTCAACTTGCCCATTTATTTGGGGATAATATGGAGTGGCTACTCTATAGTGTACTCCATTCTTTTTCAATAGTTTTCTGAAATATTTATTTGTAAAATGTGTTCCTCCATCACTAATAATCATTCTAGGACATCTAAATCTTGAAAATATGTTTTCTTGCACAAATTTCATCACGATTTTATGATCATTAATTCTAGTAGGAATATCTTCCACTCATTTTGACACATAATCAACAAAAAGTAAGCTATATTCATATTTTTCAGCTGATGGGAATGGACCTATGAAATCTATACCCCATATATAAAAAATTTCAACTACTAACATATTACTTATAGTCATTTCATCTTTTTTATTTAAGTTACCGATAGATTGGCATGAAATGCATGTTTTAATGAATTTTATAAAATCTCTAACTATTCTAGGCCAATAAAAACCACATTAAAAAATTTTCGCAGCTATTTTTCTGCCAAAAAAATGTCTTCGACAGTTAGATGAATGACACATATTAAGAATGCTATGATATTCTTCTTTAGGAACACATCACCTAAGAATTTGATTATGTCAAAAATAATTTCTAATCTTAGCAAATAAATGATTTTTTTTATTCTTATCCCACTATTTTGAAATTTTTCTAGAAACCAAAAAATTAACAATATATGCATACCATGGTGATGGTTGATGTTGAGCTCCCATCAATTATTCATTTGAAAATATATCTTGTAAAGGTGTTGCATTTGTTCTTATATCACTTAATCTACAAAGATGGTCAACAACAATATTTTCGAAACCTTTTTTATCTTTTATTTCCAAATCAAATTCTTGTAATAATAATATCTATCTTAATAAACGTGGCTTTGCATCTTTTTTATTTAGAAAATATTTTAATACTACATGATCAGTATAAATAATGATTTTAACTCCTAAAGTATATGATCTAAATCTTTCTAATGAAAATACTATAGCTAACAATTCTTTTTCAGTTGTGATATAATTTAATGGAGCATTAGAAATTGTTTTACTAACATATGAGATTACTATGGGTTTCGACTCTTTTCTTTGTCCTAAAATAGCTTCCACTACATAATTTGATGCATCACACATTATTTCAAATGAAAGAGACTAACTAGGAACTTGTAAAATAAGTGTCTTAGTAAGTAATCTTTTTATTTAAAAAAAAGACTCAAAACATTTCTCATCAAAATTAAAAGGCATATCTTTAGATAATAACATGGTGAAAGGTTTAGAAATTTTCAAAAAATCTTGAATAAATTTTCTGTAATAACTTACATATCCTAAGAAAGATCTAATCTGTTTTATTGAATTTGAGGATTGCATTTTAGATATAATATCAATTTTCACTTTATCTACCTCTAAACCTCTTTCACTCACAATATGTCTCAACACAACTCCTTCTCTAACCATAAAAATGTGATTTTTCCCAACTCAAAACTAATTTTTTATCTACACATTTCTTCAGCACATGTGGTAAATGATTTAAGTATTCATGAAATGATTCACCAAAAACAAAAAAATCATCTATAAAAATTTTCATACATTTTCTATTCATGTAAGAAAAAATAGACAATATACATCTTTGAAATGTAGCTAGAGCATTACATAATTCAAAAGGTATGTGTTTAAAAGCAAAAGTACCAAATGGACAAGTAAAAGACATTTTTTCTTGATCTAAAGGATTTATATAAATTTGATTATAACTAGAATATCCATCTAGAAAATAAAAGAATCTTTTTCTAGCTAGTTTTTCAAGAATTTGATCAATAAATGGTAAGGGAAAATGATCTTTTCAAGTTACTGAATTTAATTTTCTATAATCAATATAAAATCTCCAACTAGTGGTTAATCTTGTTTGTATTTCCTCCCCATTTTTATTTTTTTATAACCGTGATCCTTGATTTCTTTGGTACCACTTGTGTAGGATTTATCCATTTATTGTTTGAAACAGGATAAATAATATTAGCAACCAACTATTTTAAAATTTTCTTTTTTACCACTTCTATCATGTTAGGATTTAATCTTCATTGTGGTTTTCTACTACATCTAGCTCCTTCCTCTAAATATATATTATGTATGCAAATATTCATATCAATACCTCTAAGTCATCCATTTTCTAGCCAATAGCTTTCTTATTTTTTCGAATTACTTCTAGTAATTCTTCCTCTTGCTCATTATTCAAATCAGCTATAATAATAATAGGGAATGAGTTATTTTTCTCCAAAAATGTATATTTTAAATTAGAGGGAAGAGGTTTCAACTCTAAATTCGTGTGATCTTCTTCCTTCTTCTCCCCTATATTTATATTCTTGATTTTCTTTAATTCTGTCAGCACACAATTATCAATAATATCTAGACCATCAAAATCATCTAAAAATTATGTGGTATGTCAATCATACACTTGAGATTTCTTAAGATCATTTGATACCTTAAAGATTTTAATTTCGACTGATTGATCTCTCCACATAAAATTTTTATAATACTTGTGAGGAAATCAATATTCATCTTTGCTGTATGCAAGAATGGTCTCCCTAAGATGATTGAGGTATCATAAAACTATCTATTAAAATCTATTTCCAGCACTACAAAATCAGCTAGAAATTTACATCCTTTCACTATTACTATCATATTTTCTAAAATACCTTTATGATTTTTAATAGATCTATCAGAAAATTATAATGTGACAATAGATGGTTTAAGATCAGAAATATTAAATTTATCACAAATACTTATAGGTAATAAATTAATACTAGCACTGGTGTCAAGTAATGTATTCGGAAAAATAAATTCACCAATATTACATGAAATTAATGGAGCACCAGTATCTTTTGATTTATATGGAACTTGATTTAATAATAAAACACTAGCATGCATAAATAATTTTTCTACTCTAGGTGCTCTTTTTGATATACACATTTCTTTTAAAACTATAGCATATTCAAGAATATGTTCAATCGTAATAAGTAAAAGAAGACTAATTTACACATCTTGCAAAATTTTCTTTATTTCTTCATTATGTTCCTTTTTCCTTTTTTTTCTAGGTTCTAGAGCTTTAGGAAATTGAGTGGGCATCCTTTCTTTCAGAATTTTATTAGTAGAATCTAAAAGTTCATCCTTTACTTCTTGTTGAACTTGTTTTGGACTGTTTATATTTCTTCTTCTACTATTGTTTGCGGATAAGGATCAAGTAAAATTTTTCCACTCCTTAATGCATTTACTGTCCTAACATTATCATTTCTTAAGTTTTTTCTTAGGTTCATATCATTAGACTCCCGTTGCTGAAATCCTACAATTGGGCATTTTCCTGGATTTTCTATGGGCTGACTAGGTAGTTGTCCCTCTTCTCTCTTATTCCCAAGAGCCTATATAATTTATTTTTATTGCAACATCATTTGATTCATAGTTTATTGTATCATTTCCATAGCATCAGGTTGAGTATGAGAGGGCTAAATTTTTTGAAATCTATTTTCTTATTTTAGATGAAATTTAGAATTTAAATTAGGTATAAGTGCTTCTGGATTTTGCATATTATTTGGGTCCTTCCATAAAAAGTTATTCCTCACATTATGATTATAAGAATTAAGAAACTGCTCCCTATTTCTATTAAAACTATGGGCTACTTGTACTTGTTCTTACATAGAATGAAATAATTGATCTAAATTATAACATTGAAATTCGGAATGCTCATTTTTATCATACATATGATATGAATTATTTGAATTAAATTGAGGCTTATGAAGCTTGTTAAAATTTTTAATAAATACATCAAGCTTATCTAATTTTTTATTAATCTGATTAACCTCATTTCTTAAATTATAGTCATCTTGATGATGGAATTCATACATTCCTCTCATCTTATCCTTGTCATATAACTCAAAAGAGGTTTGATCTCTCGAATTTTCACTTAAATTTTCATAAAGGCTGTAAATCTCATCAGGGGTCTTCTCCATAAATATTTGTCCACATATAAAATTAACTATATTCTTATATTGTTATAATAATCCATCATAAAAAATTCTATTGAGCTACCACTTAAGTATAGCATGATGAGGATATTTTCTAAGTAAATCTTTGAACTTTTCCCATGTCTCATACAAAGTTTATCCTAGCCTTTGAGCAAAACTCTATATATATTTTCTCATATTTTGAGTTTTTTCTAAAGGGTAAAATTTTCAAAGAAAAGCATGTTCTATATCTTTCCAACTAGTTAATTCTCTATCTAAGATAAATAGCTAATAACTAGCCTTGTCCCTAAGTGTATGAGGAAATAATTTTATCTTAATAATTTCTGGTGTAACTTGAGAGAGATTAACTAAATCACATATCATATGAAATTTTTCTAAATATTGATGAAGCTCCTCTACAGGTAATCCATAAAAATTAGGAAGCATTTGGAAAATTCTTGAATTTATTTTGAATTTAATAGTGGGTGCTAATGAGACTCTAATATTTGATGCTCTTTAAAATGAATCAAGGATATAATGATTTTTTATGACCATTAGCTTATTCTCAATTTGACTTGTACTACCTTTAGGATCCATTGAAATTAATTTTTTTAAAATTTTTTAATTTTAAGCAAGATAACAAGAGGCTTCTCTAATCTTGAATGTAAAGATCTCCCATACATAAAAATAAATAAATTTGAGGCAAAAAGTTTAATAATTATTACCCTCCTTCAGTTTACTCTTATCTTTGCCCTGTTGCTCTTCATGCTACTCTTTTTTTTTTTTGTAAGACAAAAATAAAAACAAGAGTTATATTTTTTTCTATTCTAAAAGAAAAACATAAAAATACCAAATATTATATAATACATCCCCAGCAATGGCACCAAAATTTGACGTGACTTAATTGTTGTATAATAATCACGCAAATTTAAAATTTATAAAACTAGAAAAGATCAATTCTTAAAATTTTAAATGTTTATTAGAATGAATAAATTAACTATAAATCGATAAAAGATTCTAAAAATAGTGAAAAATTTTCAGGTTGATCATAGTGATGTAATATAATATTAGGTAATATTTTAGAATTTTTCTCAAAGAATTTGATTTTTTAATGATTGTTTTAACTGAATGATAAATATAATATATTTAATAAATGTAAAAATTAAATAAGGCTATGATGTCAGGTGACATCAGCATCTGAAGAACACGAATTGGATAGAAACAAAGTTCTAACCTATAATTCTTTCGTAAGTGATTACCGTCAAATTAATAGGTCAAATTAAGTTTTGTAAAAGCTTAAAAAATCGTAACTTAAGGAAGAAGGATATTGAAGGTTGAAATCATAGTAAAGATCACTACTTTAAATGAAAATGAAGTTTAAAATAGAAAAAATAGAGTTTCAGTTTCACGACAGTGATCATCGGAATTCTACGTGTTTAGAATAAAATTGTGTAATGTCCACAGCCTCGAAGGCTCTCCTTAGACAAGGACGATGTGGGTGATCTCTAGATCTTCTTTCAAAGCCCAGAAATCGGTGAAATATGTCGTTAAATCATTTTCGACAGCTGTCACCTGGTGGAATAGAAAAATGGTGACTTGCGGCCCTCTGACAACTGTTGCTCGACAGAGGTATGTTTGATGTAGGTGGGGCACGTCTGAGGTGCTTCATCATTAAGTCAGCATAGCAAGAGGAGCCCTTTATCGCATCTGGTACACTCTCAGGAGGTGGCAACCCATCTCTTGGTAGATTGTTCTCTTCTTGGTGACGGTTTATTCATCGATCAATCAAAGATGATTTTCTTATTCAATTTGCGATGTTTTGTCCAGAATTGTTCACCAATTTCGGCCGCAATGCTCCACGAATCACATTGACTAAGTTTTTGTTGAATTTTTGGTGATTTTTGTAGCTTAATCGCTCATCAAAAATCACAATTTCTTCGTTGGTTGCCCACCTGTGAGAGAGAGAAAGAGGGAGAGATGAAATAAGTACGATAATACCCTTCAAATATGAGGTCATAAGAATAATTTTATGATGATCATGGAGGGGTATTTTTAGCATTTATAAAATATGCAAGGAAAGGTTAGAGCGGGGTTTAGTCTCACATTGGTTTTCTAATCGATTTTCACTCGAATATAAGATGGCACGTTGTTTAGCCATCAATAGGTACATTTTACCCATGTGTGTACGACCACTCCTTGCCCCATGCCTGGCTGGCCACTTGTGATGTGGAAGGGGAGTGACACACATGTCAGCCGCTTAAGCGTCGAGCTCGCGGTCTGGTCCTTAGCTACTTGAGCCTTGAGCTCCGCTCAACTGGGCCTCCAACCTGCTAGTGGGCCTAGTTGGCCAGTGGTGTTTTTATTTTTTTCTTTAATCTTTTTTTTCCATTTATCTCAACAAAAAAAAGATTATAAAATCATGTAATTAATCAAAAATTCATATTAATCAATCAAAAACCACTTTTCATGATTTAACATAAAAATAAGTTTATTTATCATGAGTTAAGGCTAAAACTATCATATCACTAAACTATTAACTCATGATAATGAAGACTTATCACCCTTCATGATACATGGAATAGATTCAAGAGAATCCTTAGAAAATGTCCTCATCATGGAATCCCTAAATGGTAATTAGTACAAATTTTTTATGAGGGATTGAACTACCAACATAAACAAATGATTGATGCATCTTGTGGTGGTTCTTATGCGAACAAGGGAGAAGATCATGTCTACAATTTATTGGAAGAATTGAGCAAAAATTCTTATAATTATGTATCTTATGATTATGATAGAACTAACCTTTCCCTCAAAAAAGGACGGAGTATATGAATTGGTGAGGCATGTAGATAAGGAGTTGAGAAATGAGATGAATGAGATCAACAAAAAGCTTGAGAAGCTCCTCTTGGCGCAAGGTACACAACAATCTAACCCTCCTATGTCTAAAGCTTCAATTTGCTCTATATGTTCTCAATTAGATCATGATGAAAACCATTGCCCTGCATTTTTGAATTTGATGACTTCTGAGCAGGAGCATGTTAATTCATTTACTAGACCTCCTGCACAGAATGCACCTCAATCTACATGAAAATCTAGCTATCCCTCTCAACATGCATCTTTTAAAAAACCTCTTTTTTAAAATTTTCAAAACCCGACTCAATTTTTACTCTTAGCCTACTCAAAATATAAATCCTCTACTCCACCCCTATCCTCCTCATACTCAAAATGCACATCTTCCTTCCTACTCTTATCCTCAAAAAACTCCATTATATCATAACCATATTCCCATTCAAAATAACTATCCATCTTACAACTGATTTCTTCCACCTATGCCCAATAAAATGCCCTTAGGAGGACCATCAGTAGCTCCTAATTCTCATTTAGAGGACACGGTTAAGACTCTAAAAGATCAGGTGAACCAACATCAACAAGCCTTCAATCTCTTAATGGCACAAAACCAACAAATTCTCCAACTCCTATAAAGCTCAAACTCCATAGGAAACCAATCTAGTGATCCTAGTTCTAAAACTCAACTTCCTAGTCAAACCATAGCCAATCCTAAGAACCAACCACCAGGTTTTAATCATCCTTCTGTCCATAATATAGCCATGGTTAGTGGTCAGGGGCGAAGTAGCAATCCCAGCCCACAATTTGAGGAGATGAAGGGGGTTATGAAACTTAGGAGTGGAAAGATCTTACGTGACGCCATGGAGAAAGGAGTTAAGGATAAGGATTACTTGACATTGAAGAGGAAAATGAATGAGGATGATCGTGAATTACATGATCACATCGATGGAGATAAGGGAGGAGATGAAGAGACCTTCAAGGGGAAAGGGAAATAATTTGTAGAAGAAAAACAAAGAGAGAATAAAAATGAAATAAATGATCTGAAGGGAGAAGCTGATCCTAGGACTTATGTTCCCCCTATTCCATTCCCTTCAGCTCTATTTTCTCAGTTAAAACAAAAAAATAAAAATCTAGATGAAAATGAACTTCACGTGTTACTCTCTAAAGATCAAATAAAAATTCCCTTGATGGATGCTATAAAACATGTCCCTTCCTATGCTAAGTTTCTGAAAAATTTATGCACTCCAAAAAGGGAAAATAAAAAAGTTAATCTTTCTGCCAAAGTTAGTGCTTTGATCCTTAATGAATTACCTAAGAAGAGGAAAGATTTGGGGAGTCCACTAGTCTCATGTTGCATCAAAATAATCACTTTTTCTAGAGCTTTACTGAATTTGAGAGCAAGTGTCAACCTCCTCCCCACATATCTTTATGATAAATTTGACTTAGGAAAATTGCAATATACTTCAGTTGTTCTTTCTTTAGGGGATAGATCTCTTCGGTATCCTAAAGGAAAAATAGAAGATGTAATTGTGAATATCGAATGTTGTTTTTTTCTTGTTGATTTCCTTGTTTTAGATATGAGTCCTCTAGAGAATATATAAGATTCAGCCATCATTTTAGGCCGCCCATTTTTTGCCACTGCCAGTGCCAACATCACTTGTGCCACGGGCACAATTGATTTATATTGTGGCAAAGAAAATATTTCTCTCAATATTTTTAAGGTAGCAAAGTATGCTCAAGAGGAGAACGAGGAAGAAGTGGATATGGTGGACACAATCATTGAAAAGGCATGGTCATTCACTTCTTTAACCAAAAATTCTACTATTAATCTTCATGAGATTGATAGTGATGCATTAGTAGAAAACATCGAAGAAGCATGTGATCCTAAGAATAAATCAGAACTTAGAGAATTACCTCATCATTTGAAGTATGCTTTCTTAGAAGAGAATAATACCATGTCTATCATAATTACTTCACACTTGACTCATGAGGAAGAATCAAAATTAATGGATGTGTTGAGGGAAAACAAAAAGGCCTTAGGGTGGCATTTGAGCGATCAAAAAGGGATTAGCCATGATATATGTATGCATCATATATATTTAGAGGAAGGTGCTAAACCCTCTAGAGAATTTCAAAGAACACTAAATCCTAAGATGTGGAGGTAATAAAAGACGAGATAATGAAATAGTTAGATGCCGGTTTCATTTACCCTGTTTCAGATAGTCAATGGGTTAATCCCATCCAAGTAGTTCCCAAGAAATCTGGCCTTACAATTTCAATTAATGAGAATGGAGAGGAGATCCAATCTAGGCTCCCAACAAAATGGAGGGTATGCATAGACTATAAGAAACTTAATGCGTACAAAAAAAGATTACTTTCCTTTACCTTTCATTGATCAAATTTTAGAAAAATTGGTGGGTAAGGAATATTTTTGCTTCCTTGATGGATATTCTGGATATAATCAGTTAGCAATTAACCCTCATGATCAAGACAAAACCACATTTATTTGTCCTTTTGACATATTTGCTTTTACAAGAATGCCATTTGGCCTCTATAATGCACTAGCTACATTTCAAAGGTGCATGATCTTTCTATTTTCAGATATGATCGGTGATTTTTAGAAGTCTTCATGGATGATTTTTCCATCTTTGGGTCAACTTTTGATGAATGTCTAGGAAATCTCAAGAAAGTCCTTTCAAGATGCATAGAAGCAAGATTAGTCCTAAGTTGGGAAAAAAGCCATTTCATGGTGAGAGAAAGAATTGTCCTTGGACATGTAGTGAGCAAGAGAGGAATAGAGGTCGATGAAGCTAAACTAGGTGTCATTTGAAATTTACCTCCTCCTTCAACTCTTAAACAACTTAGATCATTCCTAGGACATGCTAGACTTTATATGAGATTCATAAAGAAGTTTTCAAAAATTGCGAGACCCCTAACTTCTTTATTAGCCAAAGACAATGCTTATGTATTTTTTGATGAGTGTATGAAAGCTTTCCATACTCTTAAAAATGTATTAATAGAAGCACCAATTTTGAGACCTCCGACTTGGAATATAGCTATGGGAGTTGTTTTAGGGTAGAAAATTGAAGGAAAACATGTGGTAATTTATTATGCAAGCAAAACCTTGAATGAGACTCAAGTCAAGTACATCACTACTGAAAAAGAACTATTAGCCATTGTGTTTGCTTTATAGAAGTTTAGATCATATCTGTTTGGATCTAAAATCATCATATATGCCAATCATACAACTTTAAAATACTTTCTATGTAAGAAAGATTCTAAGCCTAGATTAATTATATGGATCTTATTGCTACAAGAATTTGATATAGAATTCAAAGATAGACATGGATTTGATAATGTGGTTGTTGATCATCTCTCTAGAATTTGTAACAATAATAAAGATGATTTAAATGATTCATTCCCTGATGAACGCATTCTATGGATTAATTGTACACCTCATACACCTTGGTATGCACATATTATCAACTATTTGGTGACAAGCCAAATACCGATAGGTTGGTCAACACATGAGAAAGAGATATTCCTTTAAAAAATTAAGTACTTCTTATGAGATGATCCTTATTTATTTAATCTTGGGCTTGACAATATTCTGAGAAGATGCGTTGCAGAAGAAGAGTAGAGGAGCATTCTACAAATGTGCCATGATTCACCAAGAGGACATTTCTCAGGGAAGAAAATTGCACATAAGGTACTACAAAGTGGATTTTAATTGGCTTTCTTTATTTAAAGATATTTTTAATTTTTCAAAACATTGTTTAGAATGTCAATCCTTGACCAATATTTCAATAAAAAATATGATGCCTCTCCAACCCATTCTAGTAGTAGAACTTTTTGATGTTTGGGGCATAGACTTTATGGGACCATTCCCCATATCTTTTGGATATGAATATATTTTAGTGCCAATTGATTATGTTTCTAAATAGATAGAATCTATCCCTACAAAGAATTGCAATCATAAAGTAGTTCTGAAATTCTTGAAGAGAAACATTTTTGCTAGATTTGGATGCCCCAAAACAATCATTAGTGACAACGGATCCCACTTCATTAATACCCAATTCAAAGCTTTACTCAAGTCCAATGGAATCACGCACAAAATTTCTATGCCCTATCATCCTCAAACTAATGGTCAAGTTGAGGTTTCTAATAGAGAGATCAAAAGAATCTTTCAAAAAATTATTCAAATTGATAGGAAAGACTAGTCCCTTAAGCTTGATGACGCTCTTTGGGCATATAGAACTTCTTATAAGTCTCCTTTAAGGATGTCACCTTATAGGTTGGTTTTTGGAAAGGCATGTCACCTTCTTGTAGAGATAGAGCACAAAGCTTATTAGGCAATTAAACAAGTAAACCTAGACATGAATGAAGTGGGTAAGACAAGGTTTCTTCAAATGAATGAGCTTGATGAGCTATGGAATGAGGCCTATATAAGTTCAAATATTTACAAGGAGAGAATGAAGGCCTACCATGACAAGCACATAAGGAGGAAATATTTCTTTGAAGGACAAAAGGTATGGCTTTTCAATTCAAAGCTAAAACTTTTTCCTAGCAAACTAAAATCTAGATGGGATGGACCTTATATTGTTATGCATGTTCTAGATAATGGTGCAATAAAAATATTTAATCCCAAAAATGAACAAACTTTTATAGTAAATGGACAAAGACTTAAACCTTACCTTGAGCATGAACAGAAGCCATATCATGAGATATATTTCCTCTCTGACCCTTGAGATAAAAAGAGTCTAGCTGAAAGACATTAAAGAAAGCGGTCGTGGGAGGCAACCCAACGAATTGTAAGTATTTCATCTAATTTCTTTGGTCTTTTGTTCTTTTCTTTTCTAATAATCTGCAGAAGGATTCCTAAGAGAATGAAGACTCCACGGAGGTCATCAACCCCTCAACAATTTATTGACATGCAAGCACACTAAGGTCAAAGTCTTCTTTCCTAACATTTTCATTTTCATGCTCATTTAGCTATGCATATCATTAAGGCGAATGACAACGTAGGGGGGGGGAGAGGCCTATTGCATGAAAATGAATTTACTTTACAACATGTTCATATCATGCAATTCAATCCTTGATCTTAAAGGCATATGCATAAAAGTAAGCTCTTGGAGCGCATCAATAGTACTTCTTCATTGTGAGAGCCATAGGTCTAGATGCTCTTTGCCTATTTTCTAAAGTCTAGGATACCTAGTAAAGGTGGGAAGTGAGCATGAAAATTAAAGGGTGAAAGTACTATCATAATGAATTGGAGTGATAAATCTATAATTTTAGGATAGCCACGGCCTCATTATAGGATCTAGGGTCCTCGCTAGATTAGGTCTTCACTGGAGAGATAAATCATTCATCTCCTCAAGTCCCAAAGCATGGAATCACCTCATTTTTGGACCACCCTGAAGCCAATATTCGAAGCCAAACTTATCCTATTCACCCAATGATACACTTTTATTTACACCACTCCTTGAAAACACCCATTGTAGGAATCTCTCTATCATGTCATAAATCACTAAGGATGCTAATTCCCAGGTATTTCTATATCCCTATATTTTCTCCCTATTCCAATTTTACTCTTCATCTTCTTAATCCCCTTCGTCTATCCTCTTTTCAGTCTCAATTTATACTTCTAATCATCACACCGTTC
Source organism: Spirodela polyrhiza (assembly GCA_024713555.1). Taxonomy (NCBI): domain Eukaryota; kingdom Viridiplantae; phylum Streptophyta; class Magnoliopsida; order Alismatales; family Araceae; genus Spirodela; species Spirodela polyrhiza. The sequence continues at coordinate 5,947,855 of CM046532.1, forward strand.
TAGTTAGCACAATTTTTCCTTCATAAAAATTGTTATGCCTTCAAAAAAAAAAAAACGAAAAAAAAAGAGAGGGGAGAAATACAATCTGCTTTGATACTCATGGTTCTCCCCATAAGTGCCATGTGAATCTATAGATCTGAGGGTTGTGATCAGAAAAATAAGTAAATAGTGTCCATTAAAATTCTTTCCTCCCTTTGATCGTCATATTCTATCTCCCTTACTTCTTCTAAAATCTTGGGAAGTAGTTGTCCAAAGTGATTTACCAAACCCTCAAAATATTTCTCCCAAAGCATACCTAACCATTATTCTTTACAAGCCTTCCTTTTCTTTCTTTTCCCCCTATGACATAGATACATGACATGAAATATCCTCATTGCCCATTTTTTTTATGCACACTTGATATTTTATGCTCATGGGAGGAGAGGAATGGATGTTTTTGGCTCTCTAATGGAGAAACACTAGTGGGGATTTCTAGAGTAGCCACTTCTTATACATGGGAAGGGAAAGGGACCTCACTTGGGGAGAGTTGTGAGAACCTAGTGTGATGTGAGGATGAGAGATTCACAATGATAGCATTACACCTGGCAAGAAGTAAGCCACTCTCACCTACACTAGCTCTTTCCAAAGCACCAGGAGATTGGCCAAGTGTGATATAATCCTCATGGGGATATGCCTACTTAGAAGTGCAATTGACATACTAACACTTCATGCACATGCCTAATCATTCAAAGGTTTGAATTGTATTATCATAGAAAATGCAGCATTGCTAAGGGACTAGCAATGTTTAAGTCAGGGTGTGTGATAAAGCTCAATTTATCACTAAATATTAGCTAATAATTTCTATGAAAAGTAAAGCAATACACCATAATATTCATGAATTGATACATTTACATGTTCATGAGCTTCACCCCTAAAATGTACCAAGTTTGCCTTTAAATTTTACTTCTTAGTTACATCCAATATGGAGAATTATTTGTCACAATTTTTCTAACCTTTTTCCAAGGATTATTACCTTGAAAAGTTGACAAATTGACTCATAAAAAATCTCAGAAAATTCCACAATTTTATTGCTTTAGGGTGATTTAACATGGAATTTACACTAAGGAGAATACATAATGTAAGGAAGTCAATGCTCGAAGAAGTTAACAATTGAGATGCCATAATTTCTAGTCAAAGAGTGACTTCAAGTCAATGAGTGGAAGAAGGACCATGTTCAAGGGTCAACACACTCCAGTGGAGGATGAAGAAAGTTAATTATCATTTTTCTCTCCCTTTATTGAATTTTGGTCTTTCTCCTTCTCATTCTCTTTCTCTTTCCATTTTTGTCAAATTCTGTGGACTTGAGGGAGGCTATAAATACCCCCTCACAACCACAAATTTGGGGGCACCCTTCCACTGTCTTTTGAGGGTTCATTTTTTGAATTTAGAGGGAGTGAAATTCCAATCGTTCTTCCAGCGTTTCTTCCATTCCTTTATGTGGCACCATTACAAGTTCTTGCAATTTCCAACAAATTTGAGGTAAGAGTACACCCTTTCCTAGGTTAGATCTCAATCTCTACCAGTCCAGACGATGACATCTCAGATTAGAAGAGAGATCTAGGTCAGTTTTGCTTCAGAATTTACAATTTCGAAATCTCCATTTCTAAGTAGGTTTATGTTCTTCCATGTTATTTAATTTTAAGTTTAAGTGAATTAGATTAAATAAATATACAAAGACCTCAAAATGATTTCAACTTCAGCACATTAATACTTCATTTCTATTAACCTCAAAATAGCTTTCAATCAAAATTAATCAACTCTCAACCTTCTTCCATGATTTCCTCTTCTTCCATTCCCGTTTTTCCGTAAATGAACATTTATTTTGTTTCCCCAATGAACTTTGCAGCTCTTTGATTTGCTGTTATTTTGTATGCACGTCTTTTTGGATTTAGAATCATTCCAACTTCATTTTATTCTCCTTTAGATTCTGTTTGAATTCATTTAACTCGTTTCATCTATGAACAATCTGTTTTTAGATTCACTGCAATGTTTTGTATCATGAGGTAATTTACTGCATTAATTCTTTTCATAAAACGTTTTAAATAGATATAGGAACAACCATTGCACACCTGAGATCAATTTTTACTCTTAGAAACTTGTGTTTTGATTTTTTTTAGATAATAACAGTGAGAGAATTAAGCACCGTACTCTATTTCGGTGAACCATCATTATCCCTTCATCCCAACTCTCATAAAAAAAAATCATAAAAATTTGATGCAATTACCTCTTAATTCCCTGAGGATTGACCTGAACTCCCTAATATACTAAATTTAGCAATTCATATTTGGAGGTCAGTTTATAAATTTTATTTGATTAACCACTAATCCTAACAGTAATTTTTGGTTTATCAAATCATCAATAAAAATTATATGTTCTTCTCTCCTTTGCATGACCAAGGCCTTTAACAGTTGATGAGCTTGTTCCTTCCTTCCTCAGTGCACTCAAAGTCTCCAATGATTGATTAGCTTCTTCCCTTCCTCCCGAGATGATGATGATAGTGGAGTCATACCTTTTCTTCCAAAGGATCCTTTCAGCAAGTGGTGTAGTATTATCATACGACTCTTCTGCAACTTCTAACGTGATGTGATGTGACCAAACGATACAAAAGCCATTGCACTAATGTCTCTAACTTCTCTACAGGCTGACCAATCTAAAGGGTAGGGTTTGTACCAATTTATCATAGTTATTTTCATTTTTAGTCACATGTGATTATTTTTAGATATTTTTTAGAAAGAATAGGTAGAACTTGTAATTTTTTAATAAATTGAAATTCTTATAAACATGTTTTCAAATCATTTTTCATCAGTTTCCATCGAAAAAATAAACTCAAACTCTTGCCTCTTTTCCACAAATGTGAATGGGATATCTTTGATATTTTCTCAATTTTCATACACAATGACAAGTTTTATGGTTTAATTTTTATTTTTTAATTGTTATTAATTGATACAAAACAGATTCAAGTATTTTTATGTGTGAATTTATACATGTTGTGTGACTTTTCTATTGCATATTCAGTCAAACATCATGGTCAATGCGACTCCACAATCTATGATTTTCTTTCTCATATTAACATATTTATTCTCTCTCTCTCTCTCTCCCTCCCTCTCTCTTATTTTCTTCAAATCCTCATGTATATCTCCCTCTTCTTCTCTTTTTTATTCCTTTCAAAACCTCACATCTATTCAGATTTATTATCTCTCTCTCTCTTCTCTCTCTCATTCTCTCTTCATTTCTCTTATTCTTCTTTCATCTAAATAATCTAAAGAAAATCTTAATTTGTTATATTTTTGTGTTTTTTATTTAAATCATAAAATTTAATAAAATTTTATAAATTTACTAAAAACGTATAATTATTTAAAGCTAAAATTAAAATAATTTTTTAATGACAAATCCTTCTCCAGGTGTTGGACATTAGACTCACATTTCTACTAAATATTAGCTAAATTTTCATTAATAAAATTATTAGATAGTAGGTTTTTAACACCAATGACAAATAACCATTAGTCATTTAATGGAGGATGAAATTTCTATGAAAGATAAAACCATCATGGTCTCCATCATAATTAAAAACTATTTTTTCATTCAACATATCTTTATTTAATTATGTTTGAATAGAAAAATTAGTTAATAGTTTGCTCATCTTACACTAATATCAAAAATATTAAAAGTCAAGATAATTTCCTAATCTGGTTTCAGATCTAAAGTAGTTGCATTTGATCTAATCTTTTTCAATATCTTGAATGATTTTTCACTACAAGCATGGAACTTTGATTTATTGCCTTGTGAAAGTCGACCTCAATGTATTCTAACCATAATGAGATTTCTCTCTTTAAATTCTTTAAATCAGCATCTACATAATTTTTTATTGGTGTTAATGAAAATTTGAATATATTTATGCAAAATTTTCATTTACTATGAAGACAATGGACATAAATGTCCTCAAATACAAGCATACAAAACTAAGGTTGATAGGTTTTCTTGATTTGTGGGTATTAAATATTTTGCAGGGACAAGCATATTGTGAAGTAATAGAGTTATTATATGTAAGCTCAATGAGATGGATCTTAAATCCCTATTATCGATGTTCCTTAATAAATAATTTTATTATTTATTTTAATATTATTAATTAATCTTTCCTAATCATTTTCTTGAGGATAAATTAAAAATTAGTATTTTTTGCTTAATTATCATCATGCTACAAAATATTTTTCAAAAATAACTTATAAATCTATTGTTATGAGATGATGACACTTGGTAGGTCGAAGTTTAATAATCTTATCAAAGTATATTTGTGTAATTTCAGATGTATTATAAATTTTGGATTAAGGAATAAAATGGGCCATTTTAGAGAACCTATCAGCAAAAACAAAAAATAGTCATGCTTTTATTATTGACCCAAGTGCACGTGGGTTAATAAGTTTCAATAATGTTGTGAAGGGACCAACAGTCATCACTAACCACTCACGTAATTTATCCTTACTTTTAAAAACAATTTTTCACTTGTCTTTGAATCTAATACTTATTTGATAATCACTTTAAAGTTTATTTTATATAAAATGCTAGATCTGACTAACTTAATTAGAATATCAGCATGAGAAAATAATATTTAATAATAATTTTGTTAATACTTTACAATTAATAGACATTCATAATGAACTATCTTTCTTTAGAGCTTGAAGTGTAAGAATAATACAGCGATTAAGAATTTCATGAAGAAATCCCTTTTCTAATAGTTCTACGACTTTTCTCTTTAATTCTTCATATTCTTTGGGACTAAATTTATAGTGATCAAAGTATCAAGTCAATAGTGTGCTGGATATCTCTTACAGGAGGCAATTCATGGGGTACATGTTTATGGAAGATATCAATATAGTCTTCTAAATGTTTCTAGACTTCTAAGGATTACTCTTGAGGTAATTCTTGTGTTGGTTTATTTTCTGACTTCTTGACAAGAGATACATATAAGAGACCTAATTTCTATTTTTCTCCTAAGTGATTGAGTCATAATTATTTCAAGCTGGACTTGGGAATGGGATATCATATTTTATCTAGTTTAGATAGATATGGGTGCCAAACAATCTTTTTTCTCTTGTAAATGAGTAAACAATCATTAATAATAGATGCTTAAGTAACATCCCAATCACACAACCAATGTCTATCTGAATTTTAATACTTTAAACTTCCATAAGAAGTACATCAAACCAAATCTATTCCTTATAGGAATTAATTTTAAGAGAGATCAGAAATTATTTTTGAACTGAAATATGACTAGAATTGACATGTGCAACTTTATAAGGACTAAGATGATTTGTCATAGTAAGTCTAAGTTTAGTGATAAAATATTGAGATGTAGTGTTCACGCAAATATCATTGTCTACAATGAACTTATAGATAACAACTCCAATTTAAAAAATGTATAGCATATGACAGTACGTCTAGCATTATATTCTTTTTCTTCCAATAGCCCATTTAAATATATCATAGCTTTTGAGGTATGATGGATGATTTCGAAATTTTCTATATGAAGGCTAAAAGTTAGGCATTGGGCTGCTACGTAACCATAAGTGTGACACTTGAAACAAAAAGGTTTTAGAAGTATTCTCACATGGACTATCAATTAGGCATTTACCTTTATCTATTATTTTAGGAATGAAAGGTCCTAAAGAGAGTTTATCCATTTGAGGGATAATAGTCCATGAATTGCCCTGATCAAACATATTGTTCATTGCTTGACACTTGGAAATGTGAAGTTTTTAATTGACGACTAGCACATAGATGGTTTATAAGAGATATCTATGTTCACGACCATCTGATAGGTTTTCTCTATAGTGAGAATATCCCTAGCATAGAGCTCCACAATATTCTCTTGAGGTCTCTGTTTACTCCATAGATCAATAAGAGCTCACTAAATTGGGCTACATAATTTGCTGCAGAATGATTTCCTTACGCAATCCTCTGCCATTTTCCAGTAACTTAGTTTTAAATTTAATAGGTAAATATATTTCTCTTAATTTAACTTATATTTCGGTCTAAGTTATATAGGAACTTGATCTCTATGTTCTATGTAACCATGTCTTAATTGGTTGTTTTTAGGTGGAGAAACACCAGCAATCACATCGCAATACAAAAAGACGTGATGTTAATGATCCTGTGTGTTCTTACCTTAGTTGTCTTCTCTAAACTAGGGAGTGAATAGGAGGAATGGGGCCTTGGTTGCCTTAATTCGATCACACCGCAGCACATTTGCACTTTCATTATGCCATCCGAGTTACCATTTCCCTTGTGTTTCAATCCTGGAAAAAAGACAGATATGATTCAAATTCTAGACAGAAGTCAAGCGGAGGGGTTGGAAAATTCCATTTGATCACCGTAACTAAAATCTTAGAATGATGTTGGCATTTTGGCAGTGGGGTTTGAAAAGTCATCATCTTATAACTTGCGGATGATATTACATCTATCCATGCAAATCGTTAACGTCCTTTCCGGAGATCTAAACTTGGTATGTAGTTTAGAATACCATTGAATGTAGTCAAATCATCCGACCGTGACTCCACCTCTTAAATATTCTCTTTTCCTACAGGTTTGTAAGCACGGTTGACTCCATTTTCTTACGAGGATCTAATGGGTGATACATCATAAAATTATATCAAATGACAACGAGACGCCCTTCCTGAACAATGCTGCCTCACAAAGAATTATAACCATGTACCTGGATGTAGGCACCCATCATACTGTGTGAATCTATCTCTCATACAAAGGAAGAGGGGGAGGGGGGGTCTAGGAGGGGTGTAGAGAGAGAGAGGGTAACTTCAATGGCATATACGCTGCCGATGGTATTCTTGTGACACTGTTTAGATGCTAAATTAGTTGAAGCTACCAGTCCCTGAAGGGCTTAACTCGCCACCCTCATCTTGGTGCAGGGGCACTATCCACCCTGCGTGGTGTTCATTTGAGTTACCTCGAGACTGCCTCCAACCTGCACACCTCCGAAATGCGGTGTAGGTGTCTGTCCAGGCTTCTCGACGGCTGCTTTCCCCTCCCCGATACGGGTAACATGCTGGAGTAGACGTTGGGGGAGACAAGCCATGAAGAGGGCGACAATATTCTGCGGGCGGCAGCGTATTTCTACCTTTAGAATCAACCACAGTGACGAGATAGGGTGGGAGAGCCGGAGGAAGGTCGACTGGCTGTCTGAGAACTCTAATCCTGGAATCAACAGAGACTATGCAACCAAAGGGAGGAGAAATGGCTCCTGCTTTCTACCCTCAAACTGTTCCCTGTAAATTTTTACGACGTGAGTAGTACCTTTAATCCGATTATCCTACAAATATATTTTTTGTGAAAAACAGTATACTTTAGATAACTTTAATATTTTTTTTTCAAGGAGCGTTTTCCGTAATTTATGTGACTTAATATTCATGTGTTTTTCTTTATAAAGCATTGCTATTATTATACTCCTTGTTCCAGTAATCTACATCAGATTCATAACTTAATCATAAAACTTTCCTTTCGTGTTCTAGAAAAATTATAACATTTCCAAAAGCATCACATTTCTTGGTTATATCTGATTGATAGCTATGGCACTCGACATACTGAGTTAACATAAAGATCAGTGGATAATGGAGACTGCCGTGTTTCGGAGGTGTGCCATGGTTCGGAGCAGTCCTAACCTGATTAATTTTCCATCTCTATGCCTTGTGAGGGGGCAAACCCTCGGATAATGTGGACTCCGTCTCGAGTGAATACTTCGGCTAGGTCAGTGAGGCAAGTCCTTTTCTGTGCTCTATGCCTATCCGGTACAACGATTCCATCTCCGATAGATCGTATGGTGCAACGGGAGGAATAAATTGCTAAAGAATTTCCCGAATTGGAAGCAATTATTTGACGATAAGGGCTAGAGGTATTCTATCCTCGTGAGGGATTATGTTTATAATCTGCTGGGAGTATTTTTAAAAGTAAATAACATAACCTGGTCCCCTATCATTCGCGTGGTACGAAGAACGGTCATTAGCCAGAAAGAAGAGAAGGAAGATCACCCGAAGAAAATCGATCCACTTGTTGTTCAAGGGAGCCATTCAGAATCCACGCCCCCGATTTCCCCAGCTTCCAAGCTGCGAGAGTAGACAGAAAGAAGAAATAAGCAAAAAAAAGAAGCAAAAATAAACAGTAATCAGCTTTCCGGAGGATTCTTATAGAGACGAACACGTAAAAACCTACTAGAGACAGGTAAAAATGATATAGCAACCCTCGAAGTAATTGCACATGGATTGGAAGAAGTTAAACTCTCGCTCATCACCAATTATCTAGAATTGTACTGCGCTTTTCTTATCTTATACATTTGTAGGAACCAGTAATTCACGCGATAATTTATCGAGTGGATCGCTCTTGTTCTCGCTTACCGCGAAAACTGATCATCTTGCATATACTCCTTTGATAAGCAGCAACGCTCATCCAAGTGTTCCTGGCAATCACTCAGCCATGCAGGGACGGCAAAGGGGCTCGACGCTTCGCCTTCGCCACCGGCGCTCGCCTCCGCCGCCTGGAGAATCTCGGACCACCACGCCGACGTGACGGAATTCATCTCGTCGTTCCACTCCATGTCGTGCTGCTCCCCGATGGATATTATCCTGGCCATCTCTTCCTCGTCTACCGATGGGTGCAGTTCCCTGGTGGCAACGGATTTCGCCATCGCCTCCGATGCCGACTTAGTCTCTGGGGAGGTGCTAGGGCAGGGAAAAGCTGTGGAAGATGATAAGGACGAGTAGTCGCAGAGGCTAGTTTTGCTCCCGGAGATATTTGTGCCTGTGTCTGCAAATCCCTCTAAATTTAGGTTAAGGCCCAGGGGTCGACAAGGGATAATTGGTGCAACATTGCTGTAAGGCCAAGAAAACGGAGGGCAAATGGATGATGGGGGGATAGTGCTATTGATGTTGAAAGGGTTCTCCATGGCTATGGTTTTCTCCCTAAGTTCTTCAAATGGCGATGGTGGTGGTGAAGGAGGGGGAGGTGCTGATTTTACTTGATGTAGCTGCTGTTGTTCGCTGGCCCGTTTCATGGCGGCTCTGTGGACCTTGAGAGCCGTCACGATCTCTCTCCTAGCCTCCGCCATGTTTATTATCCTTTCCTGGTAAGGTTTGCTGGTGTGGACTCTTCTCCTTGCTTGCTTCCTGTGTTGAGTCGCAGCTCCCTGTGGGTGGGTTTCGCCAAAACCTTGGTTAGCCTTCTGATCCGCCGTTGCTCTGGGCAGGGAAGACCCGAGTTGCTTCACGAGTCGCCGGAGGTAGGCACCGGAGAGATGAGGATCTTCCTTTAGCTCTGGAATTCCGGCTTCCTTGCCTCTTCTGCCTTGGTTAGAAGAACGGTTCCTCATCCCTGGGATGCAGCGTTCTCTCTCCTCTCTCTCTCTCTCTCTCTCTCTCTCTCTCTCTCTCTCTCTCTCTCTCTCTCTCTCTCTCTCTCTCTCTCTCTCTCTCTTTCTCTCTCTCTTCCTCCCTCTCTTTATACCTCCCATCGTCCTTCTTTATACAAATATCTATGCATATCAGAGAAAGAAAATTTGGAAGGCATGAGAGTCCCCTCTGGAGGCTACTACGCCCTGGCTATTGTCTACAGAAGATTCCTCATGAGCGCTATAAATAGCATAAGACATTCGGACATTTGTCTTCCAGTTACCCTTCTGAACGCATTCATAAAGAGAGCAAAAACCCTTTTTTATCACCCATAATCCCTTCAGTCAGCGATTCGTCTCCAAGATCTATCTCAACAACAAAAAAAGAAAACACGCAAAAGGTGAATAATACTCGTTAGAAAATTATGATCCTTTGGAAGAAAACTCGAAGATACGTTCGTCAGTCTGATGGGGAAACCGAGAAGCAGTTTCCCTTTTAGGAGCTCCAGAGTGTAGGTGGCTGGACGATCCTCCTGGGTTTCATGGACGTTAGTAGAGCTCAGAAAACAACCGGTGCATGTACAGAGCTGACTCGGTAGCCAGAGTCCTGGCTCTGCAAGCTTGTAAGTTTCTTCAGGGACCAGTCTACTGAAAAGGCCCGCGAAGATATGGTTCTGACAGAACAATCACCTCAACTACTGCCGCAGCCTTCTCTCCCCCACCTGTATCAAAAATTGAACTTTTCCCCATATTATCTAACATTCATCTAGTGATATATATAAAAATATATTCAAGGTTAGACCAGTTATGGAAAAATAACATGAACCCATGAGAGAACTTGGAATCCTTTTCCCACCCATTTCTCGGTCCTTCTCATTGAATTTTCTGATTTATTTTGAAAATTTTCCCTATCTTTTCCTGTGATCAGAGAGGAGCATGGATGTGTGTCTGAAACATGGCAGTTTGTCATGCAATAGCATAGCACTTTCCAGGCAGCAGTGATAGGAACGTAGAGCCTAGAGATGGGTCAGCTACTGCTGGCCTCCCTGTTTCAACTTATAGATCCTTCATGTGACTGGTTTGATTACGACGCCGACGGTGCCATCCCTTGATTTCTCCCCAAAAGGGTTAGCAGCTTGTTAGGAAGTCGTCAGGGTCTCATACCCCTGATAGAGCGCTGTGCATGCCCAACTACATGAAATCAAACCTCGTCGTCCAACTGGAACACGCAGAAACTTGTTGTCTGAGGAAAGAAGAAAACGGCTTGTTTGCTGTGAAGTATAAAACGACCTAATTTCTGTCTGATGACACTACTACAATTGATGAGACGGCTGTTATTTGTGGGTGATCCTTCACTAAAGAAGATCAGTAACGATACATTTCGGCTGTAACCATTGTAATCCAAAATCGGGGTTGGATGTGTCTCGCGAAATGAATCGTCATCTGAGATATTTTCCACGTGGAGATTCACATATATAATCGAGGGAGTGGCGATTAAACGGAGAGTTGAAAAATAATCCCGTTCCTCGTCTGTTATTCTCGTCAATAATTCGTTCAACAACCTAGCATGAATGTAGGGTATGCCAAAACTGAAGATTTTTTCCTGGAAGGAGGAATTCAGCTGATATCACTTCGTTGAACAATCTGACCAGAAAGGGAATCGACAATAATTAATGAGCTTTCCAGTAATCTCTCTCTCTCTCTCTCTCTCTCTAAAATGGTGTGATCTAGAATCCTCCTTTCATCGTCTCATCTTGTTACAAGTTGAGGCTTGAATGCTGTTGTGATAGGGCTGACTATCTCAGACAGGATGGAACTGGATGGCAAGCATCTTGCCGTTTCTAAGAACAACGTCTTTTACACTAGGATGACGTAGAAAGAAAAAGAAGATAGGGTCTTTCTCCTGCCACCACATATTCGGTTCCTTGTCAGGACAATGACACCCCCCATGATGGTGGCTTGGCTTGATACCACTAGAATCGTTTCCACCGATCCCTATATTAGGAAGATCTTGGACGAACGGTAGAGTTCAAGGTAACCTATGAAGTCTCTCTCTCTCTCTCTCTCGCTGGGCTAACAGGCTTTCATGTTCAGGCTACAACATGAGTACAGACAGGGACATGCAAAACGTGCGGAGGGAAGCAGACGAGGGATGATATGCAAGCCACTCCCTTTCTATCCTATCCGCAGGAAATGAAAGAAACAGAATAAGAAGAGCAGGAATGAAATGACTTTCAATTTTTTTCGAAATAATGGATATGACCTCTCACTCTCTCTCTCTCTCTCTCTCTCTCTCGCAGACATAGGCTGAAAGCTTCGATCCGCTCTCGGATCCACCGACAGTTCGGCCAAAATATTTCCATCAGTGTGATTCCAAAAGCCAGTAATTATGCCGCTGGTTATTGAGATAATAACTCTTCTCAGATAGACGAAGCATATGGGATTAATCCAGGTGACAGAAAGCAGGTTCGGGCCGCTCATCAGATTCGGATCCGTAACTAACCCACTAACGACGGCCTGAACTAGACGATACTGGAAAGCTTTACAGTAAGGCACAAGAAAACTGTGATATTTTCCTAATTAATAAAAGGCAGCGTGGTCAACCAGAAGATCGAGGGATATTTTGGAGAACTTCCTAAGCAGGATGGGAGACCAGACCACCGGAGGGGCCTCCCCGGGAACGGTGAGGGAGGGCAGCCGCAAATTGACACGTGGCGCATGATAAAAGGTCAACGGAGCGGTGGCGTGACGTCGTCTACGACCTAAACTTTCATTTATTATATATTTACTGTCTTTTCTTAAGCTACAAGTAGGCACGTTTGCGGGGCCCACTTGTCGCCGCCGTCCTCGATGACCACGCCAGACGTCAGCAGTTGCTGACGTGGGTCTCAATTCGGATCGTCCGAGCACCGCCTCCTGGCCTCCATTTATTTTGGGCTCTGTACTTGACATTTATCGGACCCATGCAATGTTGAGGCCTGGACACTGCCCTGGTCGCTAAACCTATTATTATTGTTTTGTTGACATGTGTATTAAATATTAATTTTGAAAAAATAATAATAGGATTACGTTAGAATCAATTGGTGTTTCATTATTTTTTCTTGATATAACCTACAAATGTTACCATCAATTTCTATTAAACATGCAAATGTGAACTTTCGAACTAATCATTCTGTCATTATGCTTTCTTCATTTTAAAAATATAGAAAAATGTAATGATTGTACAATACATTGCATTGATCTCATGGGATTTTTTCCCTGATATAGATTTGGATGGGCCATGAATCGTAGCCTAGTTACACCATTAACACCCAAAAACGCATAATTAAATCCCATCATGACAGAATATAAAAAGGATTCAAAAAAGTGCTCGATCTTTAACTCTTGATTTAAGTATTTGTGTAATGCTTTTAGGTCTTGGACAATCATTTTTGTGAAACTCTAAATAAGAAATGCGGCTTTCAATAATTAATATAAATTAAATGAACTAACCATATCAACAAATATTCTAACGTATTGGGATCATAATATAAGCCTTTTAAGGTTACATATCATATACATTATAGGTCTCCACTAATATTTGAATTTATTAATAGTTTTCCAGTTCTAAATAAAGTCCTTCATTGGTTTCTTGTAATATATATGAATTTAATGGATTATACCAAAATATTGGTTGCTTCATGGGGTTTTATTAGTACATGAATTTCTACACATATTTTTTAAATAAAATAAGCAGCACCTATTAAATTATTGGATTTTTGTCTCACTAATTTTTTGTCTGAAATAAGGGCATCTGATGAAGTCATTCTCAACATCATTTCAAAGACTTAGTACTTTTTTAACCAATTTTTATGAGAAAAATATGGAAATTCTGTTAATGTTAGGTGCTTGAAAGAGAATACTTACAAATTAGTCTAGGAGAATATGAGTCATTGTAACATGATTTCTATGAGCTTCTCAAAGGTGAATAAATTTTTATATTGGTTGCTAACTTTGGGAGCTTTAGTAACGTTGATGATGAAAAAATTAATAAAATCCTAAAATGGTAATAGTAGAATTGTATCTTCAAGTCATCTTACTCATTGTTGATATAAAATGACCTTAAACCAAGAAAAATGTGCCAAAGGGTAAAACATTTTAAATGTAACTTTGTATCACAATATATATGTGTGTACTTAATGGCAAGCTTGTGAAAGTCAAACATGGTGCATCCAAATTCAAAGAGTTTGTTTTTTATGAATTTTCAAGATTAAAAAAATTATGAGCTTAAATTTAGGCCTCAAATTTTTGACCTCAAAGGAATAAACACTTTTTTGGATGTAAGTTTTTGTCATAATATAGAAGTGTGTACTATTAGACAGATATTAAAGGATAAACATAATGTAAAACATGATGTATTGAAATTCAAAAGGTTGGCTTTATTTTAATTTTTACAAGACTGACAAATATTTTATGAAACTTTACTTTAGACATTGAAAAGAAAAAAAGAGATTAATTTTCAACTATTTAAAATAACTATTGAATTCCCTGAACCTAAAATATAAAAGCAGCTCTAGGACTCAGGTAAAGAAGTGAGAGGGAGAGAGGGAGAGAGAGAGAGAGAATGGGAGTGAGAACTATTATACTTCTTTCTTTGAGAACCATAAATAAGAGGAATATGGTTGCTGCAAAAGTCATCAAAGTTTCCCTTGTAAAAGAGTTTTTGTGCCATTCAAACAAAGGATTTTACCTCTTGATAATTCTCACAATTATTAAAATGCCAGGTTAATTCGTGTAAAGGTTGATGCCTTAGATATGCTTAATAAGAATCATTATGTACGTAATTCTCAATACAATATAGTTTTGCACTTAAGGTGATCCTCCTCATTTTGTTTAAAAATAGAAATGCAATTCTAAGTGTTGGGGGATTAAATAGAAAAATGTTTTAGTATTGGGAAATTATATTGTGGGATTATTCCAAGCAATCCCTCACATTCATGTGTGACACTAAGGTGTGAATTTTAATTTTAGAACCTTTATAATTAATCTATCAATTTTTTGAAAATTATTCAAGTTTAAATGGTATATGGTCATAATTCACTATAGGTGCCAAGGGCAAGAATGGAAAGGAAAATTATGAATGGACAAATAGAAGACAGAAAGACAAAAAGGCATGTGACATTCTCAGTTTTCCTCCCTTCTCAAACCCAAATGCAGCCCTCAACTTCAGGCCTAGCCATCTCAATCTCCTCTCCTCCTCAGGTGCCATCCACCACTTTGATGGGTCATCTATTCATTTCCCACTCTCACCAGTGAATGAGAATGTTGGTGGCCATAATTTGAGAGTTGCTCAAAGATCTTCACACAAGAAGACTTGGAGCAACCATGTCGTGACTCTCTATGCAACTACATGTGCAACCCTCTCATCTAGGGCTAATCATCTTGCTCCCTTCCTCTTTCTTGGTGCCATCCTAAGCTTTGATGAGCCAGCTCATCTCTTCCCCATATGTTAGTGAGTGATAGATTGACATCCGAATTCACGTCGTGCCCCCTCCTTATCTGGTGCAGTAGATCAAGGTGCGACAAACTTTGTCACTTGCATGTGCCATCGCTACTTCCCTATGGATGGCAAACCAAGAGGGGGGGGTTCAAGTGTCATATATTTTTTGTTGTTGTTAAAAAAATAATCATTTGTAACCCACATGATGAACACTTGTTGTTCAAGTGACAAACAATCCTTTTCTATTAGATGAATATCATGTGAATCATGTTACAGCAAAAAGATTTTAGCAGTGAACTTGTTTGTAGCTTCCCTTTCAGATTATTAATCATAACATTGGGTTATCTATTCCTAGTTGCTTCATGCACATGTCATCTAATCTCATCATATTTCTATTCTTTCCTTGTTGTTTTAATTGTGAAACACCTTGTGCTCAAGTACATTCTCTTAATTTATAAATAAATTAGAGTAATCAAAATTAAGTTAATTCAGTTCAGTCACAATAGATTGTGCCTTGAGTTCAACCTGGATTTTACCATTCCACATATTTATCTTCAAATGAGTTCGATTTTTATAAATTTAAAATTTGAGGGCTCTAAACTGTAGCGACTAGAGTTGATTACTTTATAGAAGATATTGATCTCAAATGAAAATTAATGGTCACTTATTCATATTTTTTAATTCAAACAATAAAGGTACTCATTCAATTATGCACACCAATAACTCACTCTAATTGATTTAGCCTATAGTTGTCAATGTGAAATAAATTAGTATTGTGATAATCTAATTTTCTTGATTGACTTAAAGCTATGAACTTGGAAAGAATTGCGGGGGTTGATTTAATTCAGCTGACCAAGAGTTCTGAATTTATGAGATGGTTATGGAAAAAGAATTGTGTTCCTTTCTTTCCCTATCTTGAGCAAAAACTTTGGCATCGAATGATGTCCTCGAGTCTTTCCTTTTTCCATTTAGCCTACTTTTCTTCATTCCTGCAAATTATTTAATCTAGTGATAGCTCTACTAAAACTTTCATATTATATAGTCACTAAATGTTAGTAAAACAAAGAATGTGACCTTTCGAGAGTGAACTAAATGGATTCGGCTAAATTTTATTTTACTAGATTAAGAAAATTGATTATTAAGTTTTAAATTTTATGCCATAGGTGGATCAAGAAAGGGAGGTTAAATTGATCAAATTCTAATTCTTTTCAAGAATTCATTCCTTTTTTTTCAGATGCAAAGTATTGTGATATTTAAATCTATTAATGTGGAAGTCAATGATGTTTGTAGTAATTTAGCCCCTTGCCTATATCTATTCTTTAATAACAATCTATATTTTTGGGCTCCACTAGATCAAACATTCTTATCATAGCCACTAATTATCAATTTCAACCCCCATAAATTTTTTAACTAGAACTATTGTCTACATGTACAGTGATAAGAGGAAAAAATTGATTAATACGTTTAGATTATTCAAGTGATTAAAAAAATATTCCACCAAAAATAGAAAAGAGTTCCATCATAGAGCTTTTTTGGTAGATTTTGTTAACTTGAGAAGGGTATGAAAATTTGCTGAAGAGGAAAACGATGTAGCTTTAATTCTTCTATTCCTCTTCTCATATGGATACTTAAAGAATTTGGAAGGAATTTTTAAATCTAATTGAAAAAAAAACTTGAATTCTTGAAATGATTTATCTAATTATCACCTTTGTAAAGTTTGATCAATAGTAAGGACCCCTCGATTTTTCTTAATATTTTTTTATAAAATAGCTTAATTAATGACTTCAGGTCAATGAGGGGATGGAGAATTGTCTTTTTCTTGTTTTTCATTGGAAACATATTTATATTTATAGAAAAATAAAATTTGAAATTTTTTATATTTTTAATATTTACTTTATAAAAAAAAGACAACAATTTAGATGACTAGAAAAGTACTGCAATATGTGATTTAAGACTTTGGATACTCTAATAAGAAATCAATACATGGTTCTATTAAGATATATTTATATCTAAAGGATATTGATTTAGTCAAGTCTAATAAGGATTTGATACGACTAAAACTAAAGATGATAATACATATCTGGATAAAATAGTGATTTAATAATGAAACTTTATCTAAAATTTATCAAATAAAATATGATTCGTAAGTAGCCACATTGAATCTTGATATTAATATTTATAATCATAGTTTCATGATTTTCAATATTTAAAATCATTTTATAATAATTAATATTCAAAGAATCTTGTGTGATAGAATGAGTGGTTGAATTTAGTTGGTTAATTCAATATCAAACTCATTTGAAAGTAATCATCCGACATATAGGTACATAATAGATTGAGTAAAATTTTCTATTTATAAATTATAATTGCTTTAAATGGTCTAATCATTACTTTCCTTATTGGGATAGTTTTCATAACTATTGATAGTTTCATATAAATATATAAAATAATAATTTATCAAGATGAAATCAATCAAATAATTAAGTTCAACATTATATTATCATGATAAACTTAATGAGTTCACATTTGGATATTTAAGATCATTAATTAAAATTATTTATAAATTCATATTCATACACAAATAAAGTGAACACTCATGAATAAATATATCATGTAGAAACTAAAGTATAATTAAATATTATGATCCTTTTAATTGAACTTGTAAGTATTTTTTATCATCAGAACTATATACATTGAATGATCTAACAATAACTACATAGTGATCATGATAATATCTATTCAATCTTGTTGTTGATTCTTCATATTACATCATTAAAATCAATACCAATGAAATGAAGCTTTAACAGTTGATGTGACTTAATCGTTGTATAATAAATCGTGTAAATTTAAAATTTATAAAACTAGAAAATACTAATTTTTGAAATTTTATAACTATATTAGAATTAATAAATCAATTATAAATCAATAAAAGGCTTCAAAAATAGTAGGAAATTTCTAAGCTGATCATAGTGTTGTAGCATAGTATTAGATATCTTTTAGAATTTTTCTAATAGAATATGATTTTTTATGATTTTTGAACTGAATGATGAATATAATATATTTAACAATTCAAAAAAAAGAAATAATGCCATGATGGTAAGGTGACGCAATGACGAAAGACATTAAAATAGAGTTCTAACTTACGATTTTTACGTAAGTAATTGTCGTCAAATTATAAATAATGGATCAAATTAAGTTCTATAAAAGCTTGAAGAATCGTAACTCAATGACGAAAGATATCAAAATTTGAAATTGTGTCAAATGTGACTAATTTAAATTAAAATAAAGTTAAAGTAGGAAAAATAAAGTTCCAACTTCGTGACGGCAATCGTTGGAATTCTACGTGTTCGAGAGGGAATTCATGTAATGTCCATGGCCTCAAGGGCTCTCCTTAGACAAAGATGATGTGGATAATCTCTAGATCTTCTTACAAAGTCTAAAAATTAATGGAATGTGTCACCAAAATATTTTTGACAATTGTCACCCAGCAGAATGGAAAAATGATGACTTGTGGCCCTCTAGAGGCTGTCATTTGATGGAGGTAAGCTGAATGAAGGTAGGGCATGTCTCAAGGGCTTCATCTTCAAAGTAGCACAACAAGAGGAGGCCCTTTATCGCATTTGATATGCTCTTAGGAGGTGGAGATGTCTCTTGACGGATCGTTCTCTTCTCGATAACGACTATTTGTCGATCAATCAGAGATGATTTTCTCGTTGAGTTAGTGATATTTTGTCCATAATCGTTCACTAATTTCGGCCACGATGCTCCGTGAATCATGTTGACTAAGTTTTTGCTGAGATTTTGATGATTTTAATAGCTTAATCGCTAGTTAGAAATCATGATTTCCTCGTCGGTTGTCTGCCTATAAGAGAGAGAAATGAAATAAGTATGATAATGCCCTTGTAATGTAACATTATAAGGACATTTTTATCATGGTAATAAAGGGGTATTTTGGACATCTATAATCATGTTGGGGAAAGTTGTGAGTAGCGGGTTTAGTCCCACATCAGTTTTCTAACTGATTTTGAGGTGAATAAAATATTTATGTTCTTTAATCAACATGTTTCTCTCTTTTGTGTGTATGACCATTCCTTACCCCATGCCTAGCTGGCTATTGATGATGTGGAAAGAGAGTGATGCACACGACAACCACTTGAGCCTTGTGCTCGCGATCCTCAGTCGCCCTACGACTATGCCCAACCTGGGCCTCTGATCCACTTGTGGGCCTAGTAGGCTGGAGATTTTTTATATTTTTTTCTAAATCTTTTTATTTTACTCTTTTTTAATTTATCTCAAAAAATAGGATTATAAAATCATATAATTAATCAAAAATTTATATTAACTTAGAAACTACTTTTCATGATTTAGTACAAATATAAGCCTATTTATCATGAGTTAAGACTAAAACTATCATATCACTAAATTATTAACTCATGATAATGAAGACTTATCAACAACTTGAAAGATTTAGAGGCTAGACAAAATATTAACGGGGTGAATTGGTATTTTAGAAATCTTAAATTTTCTTTCCGGATGCTAGATGTGTCAACATATATGTTAACATAGCTCTACATAATTATCTATATGCATAATGACTTTCTCTCTTTTAGTAGGATCTCACTATGAGACAAGAGCTTTTTATACTAGTTCGCCCCTCACCTGGTTACTTCTAGTCTGAGAAGATCTTTCCTACTATTATTCTACTATTTTCCTAAAAAATATATACTGATTTTAATAAGATCAGTAGCCCAATCACCTCAGGTTTGACTTCTGCAAAAATCCAACCCTTTCTAGGCCAAACAGAGCTTAGAGCACCTCGTGTCTTTGTCAAATCTCACTCTCTACTCACCACCTAATTACCTTAAGGCTTGATGGAGAGCCTCATCGAAGGATTCAAGCTTTATCTTGATCACCAATCGTTGATGAAGACAGATGTTACAGTATGCTCGCAATTGAAGCTTGACAATAATAAATCTTGATCGTGAGAGTGATTTCTCATTGTTGATTGAAGTAGAATCGTTGTTGTTGATCTCTTTTTCTTCTTTTACTTGTAGGACATCATCCTCTAATGAATTTTCACGATTTGCTCGAGATACAAAATCAGAAGGTTAGTTTGAATACTTACCATTTTCCGAAATGCGTCACAACGATCTTTGACCATTACAAATTTAATATCTTTCTCTTTTCTGATCTGTTTAATTTTAAATTTGACTTGAAGATTTTTTGTTGACTTTGTTTTTATATTCAAACGTTAAGCCGATTGTTTTCTCTCATAAGTAGTTGATGTGTCATCATCTAGATTTCCGATTCGAGACGCATGAGAGCTGTTGCACGTGACTAATGAATAATAGTTACACTTAAATGGTTAAATAATCATAAATAAATAAATTAAAAACATAACCATAATTTACTTATTAAATATTTATTTCTTAACAAATATTTATTCATTTGTAGCGCTTCACTTATTCATCATTTCGCTCAACCTTAAAGTTAGTCGTAATATCACAAGATGAATAATATTTAATTTGCATAAAACTTATAAGTTATTAATCATAATCTTGTGAATAATGTCAATCATGAATTATATATTTTCTCATATATTTGTAATATTAAAACCTATGCCCAAGGGCATCAACAAATCTTCAAACCCCTTAAGAGAAGTCTTAACCCAAACTTAGCTTATCCCTACTTACTCTTCATTCTCTATCTCCTCACTATGAAATAGGTTCATAGTCGCATTCTACTAATAATAACTTCTATAAATAGGTCATCTTGAATTATATTGATTAGAGAACATCTCCCTTCTTCTCACCCCTATTTCCTAGCCAACCTTTGCAAGATGAAGAAAACCTAGCCCCTCCCTTCCCTTCCTTTCTCTTTTCTCTTCCTAGTAAAGTACACTAAAGTGGTCATACTCGCTAATCCAAACTCTATCTGTCCATGACCAATTTTCTAGCAATAAATTCCACAAAAGTTTGTGCATAAAGAAGACCACAAAGTGAACAAGAGGTACCTCTCACTTTGCTTTATTCTCTAATCCTTTGTAATATGAATATGTAACTCTTCATGAATGAGATATAATGGATCCAATGTGACTATCCTTTACTCTCTCACATTCTTTGTTCACATCTAAGCAAGTTTAGCTATCACCCATTGAACTATCATCACAATTTGAGAAAGTGGTGAATTTGTTGTTGCCAAAAATCAATTAGTTAAATAGTATCATAAATTACTTAAATATAAATAATTAATATATATTCACTCAATGGTATAAACAGAAAAATTAAATAAACAAATAAAAAAATCAAAAAGTGACATAAATTTACATTTTTATTAGTCCCATAAAATAATAATTAAATAGAGAGTATTAAAAAATGGCATAAATACTTGCTTCTCTCCTATTTTGATGGTGTGAAAAAAATTATTATTGGGATAGTTGAGTTTACACTCTAATTCTTATTGGAGATGCAATCTTTAAGGATTATGGTTGACCTAAGAATTCATGCATTCAACATTAGTATAATATTCTAATTATGCAAACTAGTTAAACCTCATTGACACAACAAATGTAATGTATTTTCCTTTGATGATATATAAACCATTTTTTATCTGGCATGAAAAAGATACATCTATATAATTCGGGTTAATGATATAATAATAACCAATCAATCCAACATATCCAACATATCCATCATTGTGTGGACATTATTAGTCATGGTTGAGAATATTTAAAAGAAAAAATTGTCAACATGACGAATTGACATTGCACAATAAGAAATTAGAAAACCAAGAAACTCTATAATCAATTTTGGAAAAATAGCCATCAAATGAGGGCATGTGCTGAACATAATCAAGTAGGAAGATGCCCATGATGAAGGATTGGAGTGTATTGATTTGATTAGATGATTAGGATGATGGGAGGGAGGGAGGGGGGAGGGAGAGAGAGGGAGGGAGAGAGCGAGAGAGAGAGAGAGAGAGAGAGAGAGAGAGAGAGAGAGAGAGAGAGAGAGAGAGAGCATTAGGATCATAAATAGTAAATTTCTTTTGAAAATAGGGGAGGGTACACACGTCAAACGGCAATTTTCTAGGGGAGTGGGAAGATATACAAAGGAGAATATTCAAATCTGGGTAGGTTCAAAGTTTAGATGAAAATGGGTGAGCATAAGATAACTTTGACCGCCTCTTTCACCGCTCGGCTACAATCCCTTCCATGTCCAAGATGTTTGCCCTTCCTCCCTTTCAACCTAGAAGACGAACTCCGTCCTGAGTCCCACCTTCTCTCCGCCCCCTGGTCTCCCTGTTCTGGCCGTCGCCGCCGGTAAGGAGAACCTGTGGCGCCGCCCTAGCGGTCTCCGTCCGAAGCTTCGCCACCGCCATGTGACGGGCTAGCCACCGTGGCGCATTTCTCCCACCTCGGCCGTCTTCCATCACAGCGGGAGATGAGCATCGCTTCCCCAATACAGCAGCATAGCAGGAGGAAGCATTGAGTTTGGGAGACGAAGGGAAAGAGGGAGGCCTTTTTGTTCTTCCTCTGGTGGGTGCCATTATTCCCTGGAACCCTAACCCTAGGCTCGGGTCGCGGCGTTCTGTGTGTTTCCTGTGAGGCTCCCTGGGTGTCGTTTGGAGGAAGAACTGGTGTGGAAGGGGCGGAAGAGCTTTTGGTTTTGCTGCGGAAGGGGCGGGATGGAGAACCATAAGAAGTCCCCGCTGAGGGTGCGGATGCGGGTGACGGCGAAGAAGCGTGGACGGGAACTTAACACCTGTGGCGGCTCCTCCAACAGGAAGCGTCGGGATCGTGACTGCTGCAACAATTCTGTGCGAAAGCTCCAGCGACGCGAGATCGGCGGCCTCCCCAAGATCATTCGGGGGACTTCTTCCAATGCCCCCGAGAAATTTCGCAACATTCAGCTCCAGGTCTTGTTGCCTCTCTGCTCTTGCGATGTTACGTTTGAACTCTGCGAGTTTCTTTATGGCCGTCGGGGCACTGGCATTATTGCTTCAGATGCCATTTAGTTTTTTTTTTTTTGTTTAATCGTTCATACCAGTACACCGGAAAATAGTCTTTGCGCTCAAGTAGCAGGATCTGCGTTGCACAATCCTCTCTCTAAAGTCTGGAGAATTTTTTTTAGCGTGCTGCAGAACATTTTGCACCCAAAATTTGCAATGGATGGTATAATTAGTTCGATGAGATATCTGTTCAAAAACATCCCACCACGTGCTAGGGCAGTGCTTATAGGAAGAAAAATTGGCTTAAATTTGGAGAACAGTATTTCTGATGGGAGCTTACAGATCAAGTCAGCTCCTAGCTCATCAAACTCTGGGATGGCAGAATATCGTTCAGAAGACCATAAGAAACATATAAAACAATTGTTCAGGGTTATACCACGGGTATCTCAATCTCTCTGTATGATTGTATCATTCCCCAGTGCCACACCAGGTAACACTTAACATTTGGAAGACAATGAGAGAAAAAGTCTCATGGTTTGAATAATCTGGTTAAATTAATTAATGTGATAAGCTGAACGATTATTTGGAGAAGTATGATGGTAAAATAAATAAATTAGAATATGTTCTCTGTTCAAAGTTACACTATTTTATGAGATCGTGATTCCGACAGAAATGCCGCATGCAGAAAATAATAAATGTGGTTGGAAAGGTAGCCAATGAGAATGGACAAGGTATCTGTGATTTCTTTTGACCATAGCAGAAGGATAGTATTTTATAGGATAGCCACGAGTGGAAGGACTGTTGAAATTTGGTGTATGAAAACTGACTGATTTGAGAAAATGGGAAAACTGCAATGGGATACTTTGGAAATATGCAGGTGATGAGCCGATCCTATTCAGAAAGGGGTGAAAAACCATCCCAATAATAGAATGACTGGAGGAATAGCAAAATACTAATTAAGTTTTGGGATGAAATGCCGAGTGTTTTCCAAGTGATTTGATAATGAATGTCATTTCCAAACGTCTGCTGAGGCCTGAAAGTGGAGAGTTAGTAAACTGAACTCAATATGATCTTTGAAAAACAGTATGACATGCTAAAACGTGTCAAGTACGTGTGGATTGAATTGTTAACCCAGAGATGTTTTGGGCATGATAATGATACCAAACATGAATAATCTACTCAAATAAATGGCAATTAATTTGGATTTTTTGTTCCTGGTTGATGTGGGACGAGGATCACCTCTACAAGTTTTGTATTTGGGAAGTTTAAATTTGTAGCAGACTAATATATGTGATTTTGTGTATTGGTTAACACACTGTATTTACTTAGGGATCCAATTTGATGATTGTAGGAAGAAACGTACGGACAATATTTGTGTATATGTGTCAAATGATCTACACTCCATATGACTGATTCTTTCTACTTATCAATTTTTATTTACGTCATAACCTTGACAACGATCCAAAAAATGGTTCCAGGGAGAACCTTCATGCCTTCTTTTGTTTGAAGCTGTTCCTGGTTACGATCCTCTTCAAGAGGATCAGATCCGGGGTGGATGAGGAGGAAACCAGAAATATAGATTTTCAAATCAGAGGAAATGTTTGACAAGATAGAACGCCCTGATGACGGTTCTATCACAGTACAAGAAATGGAAAAGGGAAGGAATGGGTGGGAAATAAGTTTGAGAGGATTTCCCAGCCTCTCCTGGTGCGGACTCCTCCCATGTCTTATTTTTTTCCTTTGAGGTCTATATTTATATTCCTCTATCAATTTCACCTGAGACTTCAAGTCTGTGGAAGTCTCCTGAAGTTTATCCCACGTGCTGTGCGCGCATCTCCCTCTTCTGCCGCGTAAACTATATTAATGGGGTCTTAACAGTTTTGCCCCCTAACTTATCTACCTTTGATCCTTGTGAATTGCTGGTATTGTAGTGGTTGTTTTGAATTCATCACTATTTGACCATGAATTTATTTTCCACTTTGGATATGCAGGAAGAGTTTGATACTTATGATCCCAATGCTCATTGGTTTTTAAGACTTCAGTTTCTTAAAAAGAGATCTAAGATTATCGAAATAGTCTCAGCAAAGGATGTAATTTTTGCGCTGGCACAATCTGGGTTGTGTGCTGCTTTTAGCCGGAGTAAGAATTTGCTTCTGAGCTGGCATCTTGTTTCCGAGAAGAGCGTTTTTGCCTTGTTTGGTGCTTATTTTCTTCGTATTTTTGTTGTTCACAGCTACGAACAGACGCATATGTTTCTTGAACATAAGTCCGGATGAAGTTATAAGGAGTCTCTTCTATAACAAGAACAACGACTCATTGATCACCGTGTCAGTGTATGCATCGGATCACTTCAGCTCCTTGAAGTGCCGGACTACTCCGATAGAGTGAGTAGCTTAATTTTATGTCATCAGCATGACAGATTGGCCGTTTCTTGTGGGGTGGGGTTTTTACATCCCTCTGCAGCTGTTTACATTTTTTTTTTTTCCCCATCTGGCATAGCACACGTCTTTCTTAAGAACATTTCAGATTCATTGACACTGAAAGAAGGGATTTCTATGGACGTAAAATCAAGGAACTTAGCTGTAATGTGATATGTTTTGTAAAAAAAGTAAATAATAATGCAGCTTTGGCGTGTAGTAAGAAAGTCCAAGCCTCCTGGCGAGCTGAAGATTTTCCTTTATTGTGGTCGTGTTGTGTTCCCCAATCACTGGAGGCATCTTACAATACTCTTCACTATCGGTTTCCCAAGCCGATGAACAGCTCTGCCCGGGAATGGCAAAATGCCGCCTTTTTTCACTGCCACTCCCGATGTTCTTGTTAAATAATATCCCAAGCAAGGTCATGCATCATACCATGAGAGTTGACTCCTGAAAGTCCACGAACCGAACCGTTGGCGGACGATATTCTAATCAGCCTCGTTTAACCCTGTTGACGGCATCTTCTTCTGTGTGGTTTTTGCCATTGTTGGCAGGTACATCAGGAGAAACCAGCTCGATGCTGGGTTTCCTCTGTTTGAGACCGAGTCGCTCAAGTGGCCCGGTTTCGTGGAGTTCGACGACGTCAACGGCAAGGTGCTGACGTACTCGGCCCAGGACGGGTAAGCGCGTGCCTCCCCAGATCTCGCCAATCTGTGTCCCTTGGGCTTGAGCTCTGAAATCATCTTTGGTCTCTTATGCGAACGAGCGCAGCATCTACAAGGTGTTCGATCTGAAGAACTACTCCTTTCTGTACTCGATATCCGACAAGAATGTGCAGGAGATCAAGATCAGGTTCGGCTCGAACCGCGGACTTGCTCGTCTTTTGAGTCATTTTTTGTGTGTGATGGTGGGCGGCGCGCCTGAATCGAGGTCTCGTGGTCGCAGCCCAGGAATCATGCTGTTGATATTCCACCGAGCTCCTGGTTACGTTCCTCTGAAGATCCTCTCCATTGAGGACGGGACCGTGCTGAAGTCGTTCAACCACCTGCTCCACCGCAACAAGAAGATTGACTTCATCGAGCAGTTCAACGAGAAGCTCTTGGTCAAACAGGAGAACGAGAACCTGCAGATCCTAGATGTACATGAATAGGATTCTCTCTCTCTCTCTCCTTCTCCCTCGCTCTCTCTCCGTCATTCCGCGCCGACCCTCGGTCAAATATTGATGATGACCCCTCCATTTGTCAACGGCGCAGGTGAGGAATTCGGAGCTGACCGAGGTCAGCCGGACGGAGTTCATGACCCCTTCGGCCTTCATCTTCCTCTACGAGAACCACTTGTTCCTCACCTTCAGGAACCGGACCGTCGCCGTCTGGAACTTCAAGGGGGAGCTCGTCACCTCCTTCGAGGACCACCTGCTCTGGCACCCCGACTGCAACACCAACAACATCTACATCACCAGCGACCAGGACTTGATAATCTCCTACTGCAAGGCCGAAGAGGGCTGCGAGGACGACGGAGAGGGTAGATCACTCTGCCCTCTCTCTCTCTCTCTCTCTCTCTCGCTCTAGTTCTTATGCGTGTGCTGTTGCTGTTGGGCAGGCTCGGCAGTGGGGTCGATCAACATGAGCAACATACTGACAGGGAAATGCATAGCGAAGATATGCTCGAACGATTCCGGGCTGCAGATCAGCCCGAGGAGCCGGCGGGCGGCGGGGCGGTCGTACATCCGGAGCAGCGTGCGGGAGGCGCTGGAGGACGTCACGGCGCTCTTCTACGACGAGGACAGGAACGAGATCTACACCGGCAACAAGCAAGGGCTCATCCACGTCTGGTCCAATTGACCGCACCCGGTGGGTTGACTGGTGGTTCGTTGTTCCCTCGCCTGCCAGCCCAGCCCCAATAGGTAGATAACATGGCGTGAATCGCTGGGCAGCGGCGGGGGCGCCGCCGGTGTCCAGTCGTCGCCGCTTGTTCAGCTCTTGTAAGGGTTCTTTTTATGTATGTATAAGTGCTCGTGGGTACCTCCGATCTTGATCCAAAGATGGGTTTTCATCCCCCCCCCGGTTGGTGGGCTTATTATTACCCTAGAGAGAGAGAGAGAGAGAGAGAGATGGAATCTGATAGGGGCGATGTATGATACCTTGGTCGAACTAGAAAAATGGAGATTGCAGGTCTATGGGCAGAGAGGAACCCTAAATCGGTCGGCGGCAGGCGACGGATGACAGCGGATGGGGTTCAGGCGGTGTTGTCACTGTGGCTGTTGTTGTCCATGGCGTCGGGGATGGAGCGGCGGCGGCGCTTGAGTTGGGTGAGCTCCATCTGGGTCTTGACGAAGAACTGCATGCGCTGCAGCTCCAGCTCCTTGGTGAACTCCATCCGCCGCTTCTCCATCTCCACCGCCTGCTTCAGCTTCGAGGTCTCCACCCGCTCGTAGACCTCCCCGAGGTTGAGTATCGCTCCGGTCAGCTCCTTCAGATCTTCCTCCCTCAGATCTTCTTCCGCCGCCACCGCCCTCTTGGCGATCGTCACCAGCGGCGGCGGAGGAGGGGATCCCCTCTTCTTGTTCTTGGGCGTCTCCGGCAGGAAGCTCTCCGACGACTCCGGCGACGGCGGCGCAGCCGCCGCAGCAGCGGCCGCGGCCGCGGCGGCGCCCACGAGGGTGGGGAGCTGCTTTTTTTTCTGGAAATGGTGCTGCAAGGATCGGGCGGCTGCGGCGGCGACGGGAACCGGCGGGGGGATCTGGGCCTTTGGCGCGGAGGTGGCGGCGCCGATGAGGTGGTGGAGGCGGTCGAAGAAGACCCATTTACCGGCGGCGGGGCCGCCGGCGTAGGAGAGGCGGGCCTTCTCGAGCTTGTACTTTTTCTTGAGGGTGTCGACGCGGTTCTTGCACTGGGCGTGGGTCTTGGGGGCCTTGCCGTTGTAGCAGCCGTCGTGGTGGCGGCGGGCGGCGTTGACGACGTCGGCGACTTCCTGCCAGTCCTTGTGCCGGAGATTTCCCCGGCTGAGCTCGAGGTAGCGCTCCCCCCACGCGTCGATCAGCGCCGCCGTCGCCCCCTCGCTCCAGCAGTCCTCCCTCCCCCCGGATCCTCCTCCTCCGCTCCTCCTCCTCCTCCTCCCCGTCGCTGCCGCCGCCGCCACCTCCACCGCCGCGCCACGCCACGGGGGCGGCGCCGCGGCGCCCCCGTTGGCGTCGTCCGAGCTCCCCGTCGACGGCTGCGAGCTCCGCCCATCGTCCTCCTCCTCCATATCGAGATCGGAGAGAGAGGTAGAGAGAAAGAGCGGTAGAGAGAGGATAAGCTCGTCGTCGGCGGGTGGGGCTGTGGGTGAATAATAAACCGGCCGGCGCCGCAGCCGACGGTGGGGAAGTTGACGGCGTCCGCCCTTCCCGCGGACAGATCTGCGGTCCGCTCCGGGGACCGGACGGGGACGCGTGGTGCCGGCCACGGAGAGGGAGAGGGAGAGGGAGCCGAAGGGGAGGCGAGGATCGGTGACGTGGCGGGCCCTCGTTCGTCGCTCTGCGCGAGGAAATCCATCCCTTCTCCCTCTCCTCTCTTCCCCCCGTGACCCCGCCTCCGTCGACGACGACGGAGAGGGCAGAGAGAGAGAGAGACAGAGAGCCCCACCACCGGCGAAAGGCCGGGCGGGGCCCGCCACCGCGGCCAAGACGGCGACGGCGGCCGACGCGGGCCCATCCCACCTCCCCCAGCCGTCGTCGTCGTCGGCGGCGGCGGCGGCGGCGGGGCCGTTGCCCGCCGCTTCACGGCAGCTGGCCGCTCTCTTGACAGCGGGTATTAATTTAATAAATGCGGGCGCCCGCCAACTGGTATTTACTGTTTGCACAGTTGCTCCATCATATTTATAAATAATTATATATAAACAAAAATTGAGAAAGCATTGAAAATTGTGGGAGGGGAAGTGGATCGGGCTCGGATGTCGCGGAACGCGGCCCCCAGCCGAGCGACTTTCACCGGAGAGTCCAACGGGACCGAGAGGGGTTTCTGCCGTTGACCGAAAATAAAAACGAGCCCTTGGGAGAAATGGCTCCGAAGACGTGGCCGGCGTGACAGCCGAAGATAGCGTTGACGAGAGAGAGAGAGAGAGAGAGAGAGAGAGACGGGGGGGGAGGAGAGAGAAACTACACAGAATAAAACACTCGTTTGGTGCAGTTTCTGCAACAAATACAAGATGAGCCGCTAAAAGAGGGGGCAGGCAATTGCTCGAGCACCTGGAGTGGCACGCTCCCCATGGTTCCTCGCCTGCCGTCGTTGACTTTCATGCCGCCGACCGGCTACGAGAGAACGGCCATGATGTCGGAGGCTCTGAGGACGATGTACTCGGTGCCGTCGGGCCCCTTGAACTCGCTTCCGGCGTACTTGGAGTAGAGCACGGTGCCCCCGCTCGCGACGGTCAACGGCTTCCTCTGCCCCTCCTCGTCCAGAGGCCCCGGCCCAACTGCGATCACCTGGACCGGCCATGGAAGTACCCCGTCAACGAGGGAACAACCCATTTCATAAAAGCCAACATAGGTAAATAGATGGCGCGAGAGAGAGAGAGAGAGAGAGAGAGAGAGAGAGAGAGAGAGAGAGAGAGAGCTTACTGTCCCAGTAGAGGGCTTCTCCTTGGTTGCGTCCGTCAAGAGCAGCCCACCAGCGGTTTTCTCCTCAGCCTCTGATACCTGGCAGCCCATGCCTCCATCTCGTCAGGTGAGCGCGCAGAAGAGAGGATAAGGGAAGGAACAGCGCGAGATACGCATAGAGAGAGAGAGAGAGAGAGAGAGAGAGAGAGATGGGATGGGGAAGAGGGTAGCATGAATCTTGGTGAGAATTAAGTAAAATGCGCATGGAAATCATCATTGCGCCCGCTGAATATCGACACAGCTGAGAGGAAAAAAAATACAAACCCTGATCAGAACTCGGTCATTGAGAGGCTTGAGGTCCTTGACATCGTCGGTGTTGAGAACGCCCACAAGATCATCCTCTTTCAGGATGAGATGGTTAGAACCGTTGAAGTCAATCTCGGTCCCTGCATACTTGGAGTAGACGACCTGGCTTCCGATCTACCCCAGGAAAGGAAAAACATGCCAAGCACACCAAGTACAACAATAAGACACAACAGCCGACTGGTAGATAGATCGGGAGGGAGGGCGGAATCGCGTCTTTAAGTTCGCACTAAGAAATCCTGGCACGAACAGAAAAGCGATCATAGATAGAGATACCGTGCATATAAATCGGAGATGGCGCATGAGCATCAGTTTTAAAAAGCTCGATTTTGTCAAGACTAGCGAGATGAAACCTCAGCACAAATTCATATCATCATCTGCTCTTGGCATGAACATCACACATAGAATTAATCAAAATTAGAGCATAAATATTTTTCCCACGGAAACCCAGAGAAAAAAATTCAAACCTCGGCTGTTTTGGAGCCAATAGGGAAGCATGATAGACGAGCTAGATGATCAACGATTCAATCCGCCTACAAACGGATGATCTAGTTTATTTTCACGGATATTCTCGTTAATCTATACATGCGTACATTCTCTGAAATAACACAACAGGAGGGCTATGGAGGACAAGAACTTTCGCAGACTTTAGTAAAAGATTAGGAGATTGAGCATATCATGCAGCTTTCAGCCTAACATGTTCATTCCTCAGCCAGGATCCTCGGAAATCTTAAGCTTGAGACCCCGGGGGCGCATGCCCAGGTTCTAAGCCAGCTGAGTTGACGGTGAAGCGAGAGAAAGCGGACCGCAGGGGAATAAAAGGAATTGAAAATAAAATTATTCACCTCGACGTTTATTTCCACTTTGTTCTTCCCAAAACTTCTGCCATCGCCGATGGCAACGACTTCACCACTCTGGGGCTTAGACTGAGCCGTCGATGGAAGCAGAATACCGCCAACCGTCTTCTCTTCAGAGCTCTTGATCTTGACGAGCACCCTATCCGCCAACGGCGTCACAGTAGTGTACTTCGAGAAACCAGCAAGTTACAAAGAAGAGTGTCTCAGACTATCACAAAATCACGTAATAAATAAACAGGGATATGTAAAACTCTCGGCCTAACGTCCCTTGAACACGACGCAGTCCAGCCAATTTGGAAGGAGAAGCAATAAAGAGATCAAAAACTTGAAAAAAAACTGAGCAAAAAAGCTCTGTCAAGTCGATTTAAGTAGCGTTTGCAGATTTTTCAAGGAGCCGTTACGAGTTAGATCTGGAAAAAAAATGCGTCAGAAGCGCCAGCAGACTCCGCATCACCGACAGAAAACATCTTGGAGTTCCAGTTTTGTAATTGAATCGCCCCCACGAAATACGATTATCGTGAAACTGGCTTCAACCACTTGCTCGATTGGCATGAAATAGAGGTATAACATAATTTGCATTCGTATACCGTCTGAAACAGGCATCAAGACGCAGGAGAGACACGCATTAGACATGCGATTCAAGGATACGGCAAAACGACGCGAATCCGCACAGCTCGTGTATGGAAATTTCATATCAAAACGAAATTCAACGCTCGAGGCAGGATGCCTCTAGTTCCCAAAAAGAAGAGTGAAAAATAAGAGGAGCCCGCACAAACTAGCAGAATGTCATCAGACAGGACCAGAGACAGGATAGCTCCCAGTCAATCTACTTCCTCAACGCCGATGCGAAAATCCTCACGAACGGAAATGCCTCAATTATCAACATAAATTAACTAGTACCTTGGGAGCGACGACGGTAGCCGCCTTCACGACGAGTCCCTGGAAGGATCTCCGGGCGAAGCCCGCCCCACGGGACCCTGGCATAGTGGAGACTCGGAAGACCGCGGGACGCAGACCGTCGCTCTGGGCCAGCGGCGCCGCCGCGGCCCTCCTGCCGGCGACGAACGATGTGCCCGTCAGCTGCACAGACGCCATGGATGAGGCTCTGGAGGCTTCCAGGCAGTCGCTGCAGCACAGTGAACTCTCGAAGAAACGGATAAACCTTTGCCGATAACCAAACCCTAAGCGAGAGACCTCATTTTTTATGGTTCGCAAGGGGTATACTGCCACTCGGTATCAGAATACAATCGAAGACCGTCTCGAGATCCTCCAGGTAAAGGCCGTGAGTTGTCTGGCTGGCAGGGTGGAACATGTTAATGGGATGTACTGCTGAGGGACATCTTTGGGAAGGAGTGTTCTAGAATTCTGCCCGTATAGAGGATTCTGGAAGGCGCGCAATCAGGCCCATTGGGCCGGTTACTGGGCTGGGCCCAAGTGTTGCACCGAGCGTCACAACTTCATCAACCGTTTATGCTTGCAAGATGCCCAAATTTGTGGTGGGCAGCCGTGAATTTATCTTGGTAATTATGAGAGAAAAAAGGATTTAAAAAACTAAACTAGATGGGCATTGTATGATGTCATCAACCAATAAATTTACATAGATTTTTTAAACGGAATAAATTATTCACATCAAAGCCAACAACTTTGCCCTTTATTGAGATTATATTAGTGTTTATGGCTTTTATTTGATGAACTCCACTAAAAACGTTATTTTTACATAAATTTTATTAACTTTTCACCTATTATAATATTGTGATCTTGCAGTTTCATTAACATAAATGTCTAGAAACTTCGGTACTTTTAATTGTCATGTTTACCTAGATGATCATCCTACACAAACTTCCTAAAAAGATTTTGCTAATCCTCTCTATTACCATAAATTGAAATATCTTTTATGTCAAAGTTCTATAACGTAAGAAGAGATTATAACATCATAATCATCACCTTTTTTCAGCAAGCTCGATGGGTGGCAGCTTTCAAATGAATTGAAATTTTCACCAAACAAAAATAATTGAGGATTTTCTGCAAAGAAGCTAAGAAACAAAACCTTAACATTTAGAGGACTCAAAAAGCCTCAAGAAGAGTAATTGTCCAAATGTAAATCAAATTCATTTTTTTCAGGCACTTTACTTCATTTCTTAGTTGTGTTCCCACTGGAATTCTTGTACCTAAATTTTTTATTTATTATATACAAAATTTTGAAGTTATTCATTGAAGGTATATGAGGCTGGTGAGTTTTCTACAAGTACAGGTTGATCACATATTGAGGAATTTCTAGATCACTATGTGTCATCAATTTATATTTGATTTTTTCAAGTATTAATCCTCTCATATTTTCAACGCATCTTAGCAATTCTATGAAATGGATCGCCTAGAATCGAGAGTATATTTTCATCTGTCTTCTATATATTGAGATCTCTTTGAGAAAAACTACCTCATGTTATAGTTATAACAATTATTCCAAGAAAATTACCTTTCATGAACATAAACTTTGTCCTCGAGAGTGTTAATCCACTTCTCAATTCCATTATTGCATCTTCACCTGATGCTTGATTAGCTTCTTGAATGGGAATTATGCTACATTTGATCAAGGTCCATCTAAATTAATAATGTTGCATTTAGTCTGGAAACAACGCTCCATCATTGGGAAATCTTACATTGTATCGTGTTCATCAATGGAAAAGTAACATTTGTGGTGTTTTCATGAGCATTAAAAACCTACTCAGTTTAGATGTGATCAATATCATAGACTTGTTTCTAATTTACCCTCTCAAATGTAAAGAGCTTTCTATTGACTAAAATGCTTGCATGATTCATTTTTTGGATGTTTTTTTCTACGTCATGGATAGATATCTTCATTTCCTATGACTCTCGTTTTTCTATATTTAAAATGAATCCTTTGGAATTGAATAAATTAGTGCATTCAAGGCTCTTCCCCATAATAGCATTGTAGTTTACACATTAGTAGACTAGCCTTTTTTCGGGGACCTGAACTACCCTGTTGGCACCTAACCAAAGAAAATAGGATTGTAACTTTGAAAGCATTGGAAGTAAGCCCACTATGTTCACATGATGTGATGAAAGCTCCACATGGCAAACTTTTGAGGATTTGACAATCCACCCTTCATAATGGGCAAGGTCTATGTATTTCTCTATCCGTATTTGGAAAGGTGGGATTGATGAAACTTGGGCTACTATAAATTTACTGTAATATTATTTATCACCAATCTTTCTATGTAATAATTTTTTTACATATTTTTTAATATAATTGTAAGGGATATTAGTAAGCTTTGCAATTCATCCAATCCGAAGTTCATTCACTGTTGTTACAGCGGTTTGACTTCCCTGCATTCGGTGTAACAAGACTGATCTACCTCTACATTAGCTTATAATTAAAATTTTATAAGTGCTTTATGGATGCATGAAAATATAGAATTTGTCCAATGACAAAGCCTCTTATGGCTTATGGTTAAGTGTATGCTTCGTAGAACCATGCGAATATATCTATTCACGGATAAGATTGAGACGAAGAAATGACATTTGAGGAGCATTATGACATCAATAAATGAAATTAAATAAGGTCCCTAAAGAATGTGATGAAGTACTGTTGCCTGAATTATCCAAGCTATTAGATGATACATTTCTTCGAAAAGGGGAGGTTGTGGGAGAACCGACCGGAACATAGTAAGAGAAACAAGCAAAGCTTCTGCTACAAGCAGCGCCCATCACTTTAGGGCGGCCGGTACTGGTCACAGAGGCACGGGATACTGGTCGATGCGGTCCAGCCATGGGTTCCTTGCCGGGCGGCGGACCCTGCGCATGGCCCTCCAGACGGCGCTGTTGCACTTGAAGCCAGAGCCGAAGGCCAGCTGCCAGATGCGGTCTCCACGGCGGATCTTCCCCTTGGCCTCGAGGTAGGCGAGCTCGTACCAGATGCTGCTGCTGGAAGTGTTACCGAAGCGGTGGAGGGTCATTCGAGAGGCCTCCATGTTGTCGCCGCTCAGCTCGAGGTTCCTCTGGAGCTCGTCCAGCACAGCCTTGCCCGCCGGGTGGACGCAGAAGTGATCGAAGGCCAACTTGTAGTCGGGGATGTAGGGCCTCGTCTTGGCGGCGGCGCCGCCGAAGAGGTAGCGCCACACCAGCGCGCCGAAGAAGAGCAGCTGCTCTGAGAAGGGGAGGACGAGGGGCCCAAGGGTGGTGATGTTGGCCTCCAGGGCCCTCCCCCCCACCTCCATCACGTCGCGGCTGACGGACAGCCCCTTGATCCTCTGCTCGTCCTCTTCCTGGTGCACGCATCTGCACCAAAATGGAGACAAGCGTTTCAGAATCCTCGACCCAGCAAAACCCTAATTGCTAGATCTGCGAGAAGAGGAGAGGATGGGGATGGGCAGCACCGGAAGCTGCGGTCGTCGCTGCCCTTGTGGGTGCGGACGATGTGCTCGAGGCGGTACTTGGCCCAGCCGAAGTCACGACGGCGATTGGAGAGGAGCACGGCGGAGCCGCCCATGCGGAAGAAGCAGTTGGGGATGAGCATGGAGCGGTTCCGGCCCGTGTACCAGTTGAAGGTCACCATCTCCGTGCTCACTACCACGGCGTAGCTGTTGGGGTTGGCCTGGAGCATGTCCCTGGCCAGGTCGAGGGCGATGACTCCGGCGCTGCAACCCATCCCGCCGAGGTTGTAGCTGAGGATATTCCCCCTCATCTTGTAGTGGTTGACCACCATGGCGGACAGCGACGGGGTGGGGTTGAACAAGCTGCAGTTGACCACCAGGATGCCCACGTCCTTGGGGCGGATGCGAGTCTTCTCAAAGAGCTCGTCCAGCGCGCCGAAGATGACCTCCGCCGCCTCCGCTCGGCCCTCCTTCATGGTGGCGCAGTTCTCCGGCGCCATCACTGCCTTGGGGATGTAGGTCTCGTCGCCGATGCCCGAGGACTTGAGGATCCGGCTCTGGAAGGCCAGGCTGTCCTCGTCGAACTTGCCCGACTTTCTTGCCAGCTCGATGAACTCCTCCTTGGATACCTGAGCGCCGCCGCCATTAGGATAAACATCATGCGAGCGAAGCTCAGAGACCTAAGAACTTCCTAAGATCCTGATTAGGGACTAAAGTTTTATGGAGAATGCCCCCCAGAGAGAACTCAGAGGGATGAAGATAAAAATCATTCAATGCCTCCCATCGGCCGTCAGTTCCCCGGGCCTACCAGGGGAATGCGTACGCATGCACCATAAACGCTGCTCTTAAATGAGCACCGAAACTCTCTCTCTCTCTCTCTATCTCTCTCTCTCTCTCTCTCTATCTCTCTCTCGCTGTGATTATTTTTATGGCTACATAGTTAATGACAATTTTCAAATTGGAGAAAGAAAAAAAATTAGATTTTTTTCTTCATTCCTCCACATCAGTCATTCCTGGGAAAAGGAGTTATCTTATATATCGCTCCACCTATGTACCTGGGAACATATGCAGGTGTATACATACAAATCTGTACCCCTATCGTTCTGCCTAAAATAACATGAATCTGGAGAGGAGCTACGTGACGATTGTGAGGAATAGAGAGAAAGTATGTGATTGGAGATGGAGGACGAGGATGAGAGCGATAAGGAGGTACCTTGAGGTCGTTGGGGGGTCGGTAGCAGGCGAAGTCGATGAGGTAGATGGGCTTGGGGCGGGAGAGGAAGTAGACGGAAACGGTGAAGGCGAGGACGCCGAAGAAGGTAAGCACGGTAGCGAGATCGTAGCTGGCCTCCCCCCACACCTTCCGCCATATCTCCTCCCTCCCGAGGCTTCCCACCTCCGCGCTGAAGACCAGCAGCAGCACCGGGAACGTCGCCAGGTATACCGCGTGGTTTATCAAGTAGTGGTATCCCAGCTTCACATACTTAAGGTTCACCGACTGCAGAAAGTCCGGCAGCCTCCTCCTCACCCTCACCGAGAACGTCGGCGACCCCGCCTCCACCCCCCTGTTCACGATCTCCGTCGTCAGCATCTCCTGCTCCCCCGCCATCCTCCTGCGTCCCCCGTCCTCCTCGCTGCCCTATGAAACGGCTCGTACAGAGAGCGAGCGAAAGAGAGAGAGAGAGAGAGAGAGAGAGAGAGAGAGAGAGAGGGGGGGACAGTGGGGAGAGGGATGAAGATGAGGGATCGACTTATAATGGCGTGTGGGAGGGGGGTGGTAGTTGAGGTAGAGTAAATGTCGTCGCCGAACGAAAAGAGTGGGTTATGGTTGGAAGCACCATGAATTCCCATTGAATGAGCCAGATGGGTGGTGACTGTATTGAAAGAGCCGCTAGTGACGTCCATGCAGAGCCCCTGGTTAGGCAGTCCTCCTTCTCCATGCACCGCCAGCTCTGGAGTTCCTCTTTTTGGCCGGTGGCATGGACCCGAGACCGGTTCCACAGATTGTCACAAGCTCGAGTCAATTGTGTGCTCGGGCTATGACTCGGCCTCTTTTGGGTTCCCCAATCAGCTTCTACTTCCCAGAAGGACAGCGTCTACTCATTTGGTTTACGACCGTAAACTTTATTATAAATCTACTTTAACATATTCTGAAACATCTAAATAATACACGCATGTATATATAGACAGATATCTTAGTAACTAATACAATATAATTTCTTTCTCGTATTTACATCCCCAAGATTTGCTGCTTTTTTAAGGATTTTATAATTTATCAACTAATCTATGTATCTACTTGATGCTTAGTTTAGTGCTAGGAAAGTGTCAATGGATTGGAATTTGTTTATGCTTTTAATAAATAAAATTATCTAGATATGCTATTAGCGGGAGACCCATGCAGGAGATGCTGCAAACAAAGGGCTTTCTGAGCCATTTATTTCCTCTTTGCTTTCAATAAAAGAGGCTTCTTTTCCGAGGAAAAAAATCATGGAGATGGATCCTCCGCCGTCAGATCAAACGTAACTTATAGTGTTAATGGGCTGCCAGTCGGTTTTAATGTGAATCACATAAGTCAACGTCAGTCGGGCCGCCGGCCCATAAACCGCGTTGGCAGCCGAAAGACCTCTTTTAGATAGTCCACCCGGGGCCACCGTCATGAGATGGCCCCGAGATCGGCTCTGACTTCGCAGAATTAATTCTGAGAAATAATACTATATTAATTAACACAGGATTCAACAACATATACTTCTGTTACATTTTCCATTTATAATTATAAAAGGGTGACAAGTCGCTCACTTTTAGAAAAAGTTGGTTAAGTTTCAAATTTGATTTTCAATCACCACAAGTTTTTCAGGTTTTAAAATAATTTTTTAATTTCACGACTAAAAATATTTGAAAAAAAATATTTGGTCTAATTTTTTCAGCAGATATTTAAAACTAATTTATATAAAGCCAACAAAGTAAAAATACCACATTTTCCATGAATTTACTAATAAATAGTCAATACCCTAAGAAACCCTTTTCTTTTTCTTTGAATTTGAGCCAACATCCTTAATTTGTCAAGCTTAACATCCTAAGGATCAGAGACTTGCCATCATTCAATGTGTCATTGTATTAGTGACGTCAAGTCAACATTGCGTGCTGCCACCCCTTAAACTATATTAATTATCCATCTAGAGGCAAGTCCAAGCCACAAATCCATGGCTAAAAATTGTCTTGGCATGTCACCTTTACTTCGCCCTCTCAGGTGAGGTGTACTTGAAGTTTTGAATGGATTAAAAATCTCCAATTCCAAACCCTTGAATTTATTGTGATTGAGGGCTAGGGATTTCAAGATTCTAGGATGTTCAAATTATCCTTAAATTTCATTTAGTCCAACCCCAAGAATAAAGACTGAAAATTATGTTCTTAGATCCATGCTCTAAATATATCTTGTCGTATTCTTCTCATGCTTTTATTGTAGGGAGAGCAGAGAGAAATCAGCTCATGATAATGTTTATAAAAAATATATACAATAAAAACAGTAAGCTCTTAGCTTGCAATTTAGGTTGCAATTTAGCCTGCAATTTAGCTTGCAATTTGACCCAAAAAAGGGATTGATTTAGAAAAAAAATTGTTCAAAGCCTTTAATAGGAAAGATTTTTTGATAAAATATGGAAAATATTTACTAATTTCCATCGCATAATCATCGAAGCACCCATTTATAAATGATGTTCCTTTTACTCTTCTATTTAATTTGATTTGACTTGGTAGCCTATCCAATGGTGCAATTTTGGGGCCAATAACTGAAGACAGTGATGTTGTGGATTGGGACGATTGGCAACATTGGGTCAACATCTCTTTTTAGAATTTAAGCTATTCAACCATTATTTTACTCATGGGATGAAACATATTCTATCATGACAAAATATTTCATCATCAACAACTTTTTTGAGATTTAAGCTTCAAAATCAAATCCAAAACATATTTTTTTAACATGACACTGATTGCACCTAGAGGTTGTTAATTTGTGTTATCTATATTTAGTATTTTTTAAATATGTTTTTATAGAACTGCTAGCTTTCTTATTATGAGCCTTATCGTATGGTACAAATATTGTCATACTCTTGATAAGTCTTGAGCCCATAGTAAGAAGATCTTTTTCATTGATTTAATTATAACCAAGTTGATTTAAAAAAAGAACTGGGAAAATAAGTTCAATTATCAATTATTTGAAAACTTCGTTCTTTCTCCAGAACTAAAAGTAGGGGATGAGTCCAAGTCTGTTTCTTTGTCTGTCGCTCTCCCTCTCTGAAGCGAGGCAGGAATTATGCAGAAACTTTTTTGAATTTTAGGGCATTAAAACCTACGCGCTGAATTTCAGGAGATTTATTTTTTGAATATATTTTCCCTCAGTTAAATAAATAACTTATTTTCTGCCGAAATTCACTCGTCTTTCGCGAGATCCGGACTCTATCAAGTGTTTGGTCGTAAACCAAGTGTTCAATACGTGTTGACTCCTCAAAGAAAAGTCCTGGCCTGGGTCAGAGGGCACCTGCCCAAGAGGGATTGGGGGCAAGGCGGCGGCGGAAATAAAGAGGAGAAAAGGGGATAGGGAGAGAGAGAGTGAAAGAGAGAGAGAGAGAGAGAGAGAGAGAGAGAGAGAGAGAGAGAGATTCCAAACGTGACGGAGACTGAGACACGGCGGAGGGGGGAAGTGATCTCGACGCATTGAAGCTTCGCACCAGCGGAGCCAGCGAGTGCCTCCCCCGGGCCCCGGCCATTAATGGCTACATTCATGAGAAAGAAGACGGTCTCTCCCTCATTCTTTCCTCTCGGGGAGCGTCTGGAAACCACTGGCGAACAGCGAGACGTGAGGAGGGGGGAGGTGAGGGCAGCTGCTGTGCATCTCTACGCCGTGAGCAGGAAAGCTGGCGTGCGGATGTGATAACGCCGGCGAGCCGCTGGTGCATTAATAATGCCTCCACTCGTTTGTGGGGCACGGCCTTATCGACCTCGCCCAGCCAGGCCTTTCTCCAGAGCAACGCCCTGAAGGCAAAAAGTCCTTTCCTGACAAATCTTTGTTCGGTTCGGACCCCATCACTGTACTGGGAGCTCTCTCTCTCTCTCTCTCTCTCTCTCTCTCACCCTCTCCCTCTCTCTCCCTCCTCTCCCTCTCTCTCATCCTCTCGCTCTCTCTCTCTCTCTCTCTCTCTCTCTCTCTCTCTCTCTCTCCGCCTCTCTCTCCCGCTCTCTCTCCCTTTCCCTCTCTCCCCTTCTCCTTCTTTCTCTCTCCCTCTCTCTCCCTTTCCCTCTCTCTCTCCCTTCCTCTTTCTCTCTCCCTCCCTCTTTCTCTCCCTCCCTCTCTCTCTCTCTCTCTCTCTCTCTCTCTCTCTCTCCCTTTCCCTCTCTCTTCCCCTCTCTCATCCTCTATCTCTCTCCCTCCCTCTCTCATCCTCTATCTCTCTCCCCCCCTCTCTGTATCCATTTGTCCATCTATGTATCAATTTATCTCTGCATCTTTCCGGGCAGGTACATGAACCATTTCCGGGCTTTTGTGTGGCACTTGACTGGGCTCTACCTTGAGAGAAACGAGATTCTGAACGAAGAAATATTACGGCTTGTAAAATAATCAAAGAATATGATTCGAAATCAACAAGCAGTTAAGATAAGGGACGTCACGAGAATATCTATATGAGACTGAAGAGCATCCCTGATTTTTCTGAATGACGTCGGGGACCGGAGAAAGACTGATAAAATGAGTCCCGACGATCTCTCTCAAGAGGAGAAACGCGGTAGTATCCTTCGGAGCTTGGCAACTCGGGGACCGTGTGTTTCTCTGACTTGAGAGTCATTGTGGAACCATGTGGGGTGCTTCAGGACTGGCCTGGCCAGTTGACATTACTAAAGTGTAGGATCTCAGAAGTGCCCGGAACTGTAGGAGAGAGGTTGAACCATAAATGTCCAACAGTTTGGCTGATTTGGGTTCAGATTGGCAGACGAACAGGTTTGACCATCAGTCGAAACTGGTCTCGTCAAACCTGTGGTCAATCGTATGCCATGGCCTCACCCATGAGTAAGGGAAAGAGAGAGGAATATCGGGAAGTTGGATGGGCAGAGAAGACGGAGGAGAGGGAGAGGGTGAGAGAGAGGGAAATGGAGAGGAAGAGAGGCGGAGGGGGGGGAGAGAGAGAGAGAGAATAGTGGAAGAAATCGAAGTGAGTGAGAGAAGAGCATGGGAGACGAAAGACTTAATGGACGAACGACCAAGTAAAAAACACAGAAAGTCGGCAGAAGGCCTGCTTGTGGGTCTTGGCAGATGAGTACAGTCATCGACGTTAATGAACTTACTGTATCTTCCATGGAGGTTCAGGGGATATCGACGCACACCAGAGTTTCATAGGACGACGAACCAGAGCACTGAACGACAGTGATATGGCTGATGTGTTTCTGTTCCTCTGTCGAGAAACTGTGTTCCTACGATGATCCTGCTAGTTCCTGTTCTTCGTCGACGACATCGACCAGTCCGACCCATGCTGCTGCAGTCGGATGTGCGGACAGCCCGCAAAACCTTTGCTGCTACAGAAGATCAACCTACTGCTGATCATATATGACGTTTCCGAGGCCTCCTTTTGAATCTTTTTAGAGACGCATCGGATACC
Organism: Spirodela polyrhiza; assembly: GCA_024713555.1. Taxonomy (NCBI): domain Eukaryota; kingdom Viridiplantae; phylum Streptophyta; class Magnoliopsida; order Alismatales; family Araceae; genus Spirodela; species Spirodela polyrhiza. The sequence continues at coordinate 5,989,953 of CM046532.1, forward strand.
CTATCTCTTCGTCGCTGTTTCCGGCGAGAGGTAGGCTCTGTGGCTAGATTGGGGGAGGGGGCAAGAGAGAGAGAGAGAGAGAATACTTTCCGAACCTAGATTTTGAGGTAGTTAGAATGTCGATTCTGGTAGACTCAACAGTCTCAATTATGTTGCAAAATATTGCTTGAAGTACGATTTAAATAACAAGCGATTAGCCTGGGACTATCAGAAGTTGGGGAGAGAAAGGTAGGGACTGCGGAGGAATCACGGACTCCGTATTTATAACACACGAAATCATAATTGTTTGTCTGAGAGGCAACAATCTACAGTTCTTTAAGTCGTTTCTTGCTCCAGCAATACGATCATATCCTAGTCCTTGTAACAGAGATTGAATTGCGAAGGAATGACAGTGTTAAAGGAGAAAATATTATGACCCTACACCATGACAGAAAAGAAGAGGAATTCACGATGAGGGTTAGAGAGAAGGGAGATGTGGTTGGAGGCACGGGGTGAGAAGGAGACCTGAGTGGAAGTGGAGATAGCTTCTGGGATTAGTTTCCTGTAACCCAAAGTCAATGGGTGAATTATTAGCAAGTCTGATGGGTTAATCCATGGTAATGAAGTGAACAAACTGAGCACAAAAGAGAACAAACAATATATTGCCAATCTGACGAGTCTGCGTAGAGACCCATCAGGCTTACATGCAAAACAGGCCCAAAAAATTTTGAAAACCATATGATGTTGGACAAATAATACAAAATTGGAGGATGAGCTGATAACAACGTTTTCCTGCCACATACCCCCCAAATTCTAGTAAATTGTAAAAAACATAGACGTTGCTATGTGATCTTGAAATGATATCATTCTATTTTGATAGAGATGTCGGACTCTGCTTGCCCAATCCTCTACTCTTGTGTTTCATCCATGAATTTTGGAGGTCGTCTACTCCATTCACTCCCAATATCAGGACTGATAGCTCCAATTTTCCCCATTAGGAAATTTGAAAACCTTCATGGGAGTAAATAATTTTTTGACCCATATTTTTGTTGAACCACTTTGAAAGCCCAACTTTATGATAGTAGTGATATAGAGTGTTTAATTTTCAATAACAATGTTGGCTCCTCTCTTTTGCATACATTTTATAGTAAATCATGCCACAATGCTTTGAATTATTGAAATTCTATATTTAGTCTTAATATACTTCTAAATTGACTGAACCTCCATATTACCCTAATATCTTTTGGTGTTCCTTCTTCATTTCAATACTTTGACTTTGGTGCGACACCACCACATCTGCAATCATCGATATTCTAGCAGAGTAATTTAGATGGCGGCCAAGACCCCTTGCCACCACAGCACGAGGCCAAGACAACGAAGGAGACCCCGCTCCCATGCTGTCAATTAGATCGTAGAGCTCGAGCGAGGACAAAGAACCCCGGGTTCCGCTACACCACATGAAGGGCTTCCACCCCTTGGGCCCACGTCGGGTCCATGGCAAGATGGGACGGCTCACTCCATTTTGGCCCTCACCTGTCCTATTACCTCTTCCTTTGGGCCATATATGTGGGCCCAATTGGAGGAGCTGGTGTCCTTATTCCCCTCACCCCCTTTTCTTTTGGGCCACCCTCATTTAGGCCAAATAGAGAGGAAAGCCCACCCGAGACTATATCACTTGGGGGGCTTAGATTTTGGGCCTCTCATGTGGTTCTTCACCCTTGGCCCATGTGGACCCCTATATAAGGGGATGGAGAGCCACCGTTAAAGGGAGCCATTTATTTTGAATAGAAAGAGTGTTTGTGAGCGTCGACTAGAGAGAAGGGGAGAGGGGAAAGCCTGAGGGGTGGGAGGGTACCATCTGATCAACAATGCCACCTCTTTGTTCATGGTCACTCACCACCACGCTGCCACACGTGGGTCCAGTGCAGTTGCCCACCAGTGCTCCTGTCATATGCTTGCCCGCGCCTAACACTATGCTCCACACCCCGACGGGCAGTGGTCATCATGCTCTCGAGTCCTGTGAGCCTGTCTACGTGTCGTTGTGACCACCCATGAGTTCATTGTAAGTTCCGATCAGGAACTCAACAAGGTGCCTCAGATCGTCTAGTTGTGTCATCAACCCCAGCCCATCAATAGTGCATCAGGCGCTGCTGACAGCCCCTCCCCTGAACGCCCTCCCACGTGCCGGCGTGCATGCTGAATGCTTTGTGTAGGACTGCCCTCCGCTTAGAAGGAATCACCGGCCACACTGCTACAATGCTCCTTGTCCGCTGGGCTTGTGCCACTCTCGCTGCCGTTGACCTTGCGCCTATACAAGGAACCTCCCACCCTACCGCAACCAACTAGGCCGAGGCCCGCAGGTTAGCCCTCTTCCCCTTGTTAGTCAGTCTTTACTTCGTGCAATGCCTTCTCGCTCCTGCCCCACTGCCGACAGGCCTAGCTAAGTGGGACGGGTGGGCCTTACCTTGGGTGCAAAACTTAACACATGCACATGCAAGATCTGTTGTATTGGCCGGCGAGCTTAGGTGGCAAAGGCCGTGTTGACGACGTCGGGTTTCTCTCGACAGACATGGACAGGAAGGTCTCCTTGCACCCACGCCCTTGTCGACGCCGACAAGCGTCCGCATGCATCATTGCCTTCAGCACCTACTTGCCTCCCTCCCCATTAATCATGTATAGTGACCCCATTCCCCCTCCCCCCCCATAGTGACACATTCTCCCCCCTCACTAGAGGGTGGATCACTAGCAGTACTGCATCAAATTCTTCACACTCTAGTCATAGAGAGGCTTTATCTTCTCTTTGTAATATTTTCTACTCCCACCCTCTTTAATCGTCAAGTAAGCCTTGTTTTAGCTTTGACCATTAGTAATTTTTTAATTATCCCTTAACTGTAATGAGAAAGACTTATTTTCTGTTTTCGGTTCATATAATTTGATTGTCTCGAAATCTACCATATTATGCATTGAGCATTTTTTCTTGAAATAACTTTGATATATTTTTCATGGATATTTTTAAAATAGTACATGCTTCTTACCTCTCACAACTCATTAATATTAGTACTCTCTTGATGGCATTTTGTTTTCAAAAGCTAGGAATGCAATGTACTTTAAATATTCTTTATTTCAATTTTTTTTCTTAAGACCTTTGCAATAGAAAATCGATGACATATTCATTCTAAGACTAGTTGAGCTTAAAAGCCAATATAAGATTTCATTCCCTTCAAAATCAATTAAAACCACAAGGTATCAAATATCAATTGTTGGGCTCTCAAGGTCACTTGATGTTTAAACCCAACTAATTTTTCTTCTTCTCTTGAAGGAAAATGTATTCCAATCTATAGTCTACATCATTCATGAATCGTCATATGCTAAAATCTTAATTTTCTTAGCCCTCAAGTGTTTCAAGCTATTTCAAAACCACTTACCTCTCATTGACATTGTCATTCCATTCCAAATGTTTTTTTGTTACATGATTGTCAACCAGGTGAGATTACCTATCAAACGTATTATTAAATATATGATTTATCACCCTCTCTTTCATTTATGTTGCCCTTAATGACTTGCAAAAACTTTTTTTAATCAGATACTTCATGAAAATTGATGGAATATATATGACATCCTTTTTGGTCTTAGATGGTGTTTATCAATTTCATTCACACAATTTTATTGTGGTTTACTCTACCTGAATTACTCCACTCTACAAAAAACATGCCTTTGGGTTTTAATCACATACTAAAATTAACAAGTCCAACCAAATTAATATATAGCACTAGAATCTTCACTAGGTTCTCAATTTTTTGGGGTCAAACCATAATCAAATATACTCATTTCTTCTAGATCCATAGCTCTAAAGGATAATTAGATAACAACCACTTCTATTCTCATGGAGAAACTTGTCACTTTACTCAACTAAATGATTACCATTTAAAGCAAATCAACAATGTGAAAGGGTTATTACTTGTATGCCTCACTCCAAGTTTCATTTAGGTTGGATTACTTTGATTTATCATTGCATAATGTTTTGGTGGAGAGAGTAGCAATTGGATTTATTTGTATTTAGTTGCTCAAGAATGAACTATTACTTAGGCTCATTGGAGAAAGAAGAAATATGTGGAAGTTCTCTTTTTTTAATTTTCTCTCCCTCTAAATCTTTACTGTAATGTTGATTGAAATGTCCCTTTTTGTATCTATATTGGGGGGGCCCAATACAAATTTTATGGTCAAACCATAGAATTTTGAACTCCTTTAATGCTCATTAATCTTGTGAAAATCATAATAAATCAAAATGTCTCAATTTTGATGCAACATTTGTTGCATCATGTTCAATTTTCGGTATCTTCTAATGAATATATGCCAATGTGACACCATCCTACATATAAATCATTTTATCATTCAATTATAAATCCTCTCCGTCGTGGATTTGAGCTGTTAGCCTTTTGTTCTGACGACTGTTATGCTGCCTCTTCCTCCTCCCTTCGTGCGGATCTTCGCCCTGACGACCACGGGCTTCCCAGAAAAGTCAGAAGTCAGGTAGCACTGTAGAGGGTCCTCCCTCACTCTCTGCGCGTGCTGCTGCCGAAGTGAGCCGTTGATCCTCTGGTTGATGTCCTCGAGCATTGTCTCCTCTCAGAATCCGCAGGGTCTAATGAGCCCAAAGCGATAAGCAGCAGGAGAAGCCGTCTTCGGTGGAGTCGATTTGTAGGACGTGCTTCCTGGTTGACATGAGAATCGTGTGGCCATCAGAGAAGAGGGCATGGTGGGGAGAAGCATTCTCTCTTGTGAGCTCCTGGGAGAGCCTGTTGTTGGGAGAAATGTTTACAGGCTAGTGAGTGGCATGTGAGAATTTTACCTCTAAATTGACTGCAAGGGGTGAACGAGAGCTTCTTCACCGGCAGCTCAAGAGCTTTCTCATCTGACGTGGTACCTTGCATTGCTCTGTGCAGCCAAGCCCGAACAATCTCAACGTTATGATGCGACATATATGCACATATATATATATATATATCTGATAAAACATATGGAATTCATCATAGATGGTTATTACATCTACCCAAACTTTTAGAGAAAAGTGAAACGATGCGATTGAGAGAGAGAGAAAAACTAATGTTTGCTTTTCATAAATCAAGCATTTGCCTGAGTAAACTTACCAGAGGCATTGACGTTATTACTAGGGGTCTCAGAAACGTTCCTGTAAAAGTAAAAAAAAAAACAAAAAAAAAAAGACGGCAAACTTATCACTGGGATACAGTTATGATTTCGAGGAGAAAAACTTGAAGAGAGTAAAACGCCTCAAGGGATCATACGTTTGGGCGGAGCTGACATCCATCTCACTCTCATTCAAGAAACCTGCCAACCAACCCTCCAACGACGGATCCAGTTTCATTCACGTTATCTATTGTGAACATGTTGGATGGTCAGAATTAGGAAAATAGAACTGCATCATCACAAACAATCTGCAAGATGGCTGACCTGAGAGCCCCAAAATCAGCTCCAAATTGTCAATTGTGCCGTCTTTCATCTGCAAGGATTCTTCTGCAATCTGTGCAAGGATCAGATCAGAACATTGTAAATAATAATTTAAATATCCTACCTTGGATTTCACACACTCAGATGCCAGAGGTTCATCGCTAACGCCAACATGCGCATCACTGGAATTATATTGCAGCTTGCACCTCCGTTTCAACCGCAGAGCCTCTGTAGGTTCGTCCACACCCCTACTTCCATCATCTGAGTAGCATCCTTGGAGTAAAAATGTGAGGCAAAAAATATACCCAGCGTATCGATTCAATTGCAGGAAATTTGAGTTGGGTGGACAGTCAGTACCTCCGTTTTCCGAATTCAGGCCGTATAAATCTGCGCAGTCTCCTGCAGGTGTCTGTTCCCCGAGCAGGCATTGCAGACTATCCGCCAGCTCTACATCATCCCAATCGCAATATGTGGGTTTATTCAGGAGAAAAGTTTGGACGGCGAGGGTGATAATGCAGAATGGATTTTAGTTGCCAAAGATAGTGCGTAGAGGTATGAGACAGAGTAGTAGAGTACTTACTACCTATAGCTCCTCGTTGGCAGTATTCCTTTTTCTGCTTCTCCGACACTGGCAGTCTCTGGAAGCAACTCAACACCATCAAAAAATTACCTCCCTGAGAATAGTTTAGTTGATCATACAGAGAAAACATCCCTCAAACGTAAATCCTCGGTTTCAGTTTCCCCAAACACCGTGAATTTATTACTGGAGGCTGATATTCAAGCCAATTACAGGTTAGGATCTGATTGACTGAAAGCCATTTATGTAGAAGCTGACACACTCGGAAACATCATGGACAGCATTCGAAACGTATGAATTGCTAACAAAATCACCTAAAAAATTACTGATGCAACTATAATTCTTTAATATAGCACACACCTGAAGCTACTGACAGAAGAGGAAACGAAGTGAAATCCATTGTTTCAACATCGTGGCATCCGTTTCATTCTATTCTGATTACCTACGACGACTGCAACAGTGGCAATGAGAAAAAACATGTCCCAGAATCTGAGGGCAAATCTCAGTCATATAACATGGGAAATTCTTCATGTTTACACATGCAAGACGAGATGATATAACTGAACCCCCGATGTAGCATGCGCGAAAAATCAGGGCAGCATTGGGTCATGAAAAATCATCCAAAGAACAAGCGACATTACGCTACAAAAGCAACACCTCGAGATTATAAAATCATAATCACCCTTCCAGCAACAGACTGATACAATTCCCTAAGTCACATGTGAAGGAGAAGGAAGAAAGAAGGAAGATCGACAGTTCAAGAATTAGATAATTGACTTGGGAGGTAACTTCACCTCCCTTGTGTCTGGAGACCATATAAATAAACCCTCTCATTCAAGAGAGAGGGGGCAGTGGGGGGGTTGGGGGACGAGGAGATTGTCTACATGAGGCCTATGCTACATTTGGCAAGGTGGAAGTGGGAGTATCCTCGTCTACTCATTGTTCTTTCTTTTACTATTCATTGTTCCTCATCTTTGTTCACAATCCTCAAATCTGAATATTCTGATATGAGAAGTGTATCTTGATACGATTAAATACAACATCTCTTTTCATATATAGCAAAGATTGTATCATTTGGTATCATAGAACAAATCTTGCCAACATAACACTAAAAGCCCTAGAATTAAGAATGAATGAGCTGGAGGCTAACAATATATTAATTTGTGAGGAGCAGAGATGGCTTGTCAAGGCAATGGAAATATCCAGGATCTACAATCATCAACTTCTCTTACAAATGATGCAATCAATGAACGATCAATTTGTAGAGCTCAAGCAAATGAAACATAATTCACCAACTCTAGAAAATTTTGCAAGATCTTCTCAGGCAATAACAACAATGGAAAATGATGACTAAAAATATACAACAATACTATTAAGCTCATCATAGTTGAAACATATGCCAACACATTATATCAAGAAAAGTGAGGGTCCGATTTTCAAGGGAGACGACGTAGAAATGTGTATAAAGAGCATGGAAAGATACTTCAAGATCAACAAAATTACTAATGAAGATAGATTGGATCAAGTAATGACTTATTTAGAGGGTCCATAATTATAGTGGTTCATATAGACAAAAGATCATTATGTCTTCAAGAAATAGAGCAATTTCCAAATATGGATTAGGAGGTGCTTTAGTCATTCATTATCTAAAAATATCTTGCATCAATTTCTCAATATTGTGTAGACATGTATTGATAAAAGTATAGCAATGAGTATTAGAGATTATCAGTATATCTACCACCGATTCAAAATGATATCATGAAATAAACCTTTATAAAAGGGTTGAAGCCATAAATTCAAGTAGGGATACTTGTAGTTGACCTAAGAGTTGTCATGGATGTTACATTGAGCACTGAGCTTTGGCTCAATACCATTTGGTATGCATGGAATGCAGCCAATGGTAAGGGTAGAAAAGCATATCAAGGATTACAACAAATTCCATAGTTGTTACATAAGGATTACTCTACAAGTGGTGGACCTCCACTCCATCCTCAGGACACTACTGAGGAATCATGTCTACATAAGTCGTACACCAAACAAAGAGAAGAACAATAGAAGTACAACAATTACTAGCCCGACAACACCAAAAATAAGAGGATCATGTTGACATAGACAGAATTGTAGGCATATAGAGAAAAAGGATTATGTTATCATTGTAATAAAAAATTTGAGCTAGGCCACATATGCAAAAAATATCTATAGATTATGCTTGTACATGAAGAAGATCAAGGTGATCACATCATTTAGGTTGATGAAGATTCCATTCAGATAGACAATGTGGGGGAACATCAAATAGAAGGTGCATTACTTATTGCACATGTGTCCTTACAATCAATTATGGGCTTGACTCACCCGCATTCAATGAAATTAAGAGGTTAAGTGTAAGGGAGGCATGTAATTATCCTAATTGACAGTGGGACTGCTCACATTTTTTTATGTGCCAAAATTTTCAGTGAATTGTAAATTCAGATTTATAATTCTATTGAATTCAAAATCATTATGGACAATGGGCACTCAGTAAATGGCCAAAGAATTTGCATCGGGGTCCAAGTGGATATTCAGAACACCATGTTAGTAGAAGATTGCCTGCCTCTTGGGTAGGTTAGTACTAATATGATATTGTGTATGTAGCAGCTCTCTTCATTAGGGTGGACCCAAATCCATTGGGGCCTACTCATAATGAAGTTCAAAGAAGGGGCAACTATCAAAACTTTGAGAGGAGACCCTAGTTTATCCAAGACACATTTAACTTAGGAAGGAGTACATTGAGAATTGAAAAAGGCACAATTAATGGTGATGGAGCATCATCAAATGACTAAAAAATTATTGTGAACTCTAATGAAACCAATAATATTGATTGTGCATCATGGTAGTGACAAAATTTCCAAAGGTGTTTTAGCTGCCACAAGGGCTTCTTTTGCCAAAGGAGGTTGATCATGCTATCACATTATTACTTAGGGCGTAGCCAATTAATCTCAGGCATTACCATTACTCACATGTACAAAAAGATGAAATTAAAAGGTTAGTAAATGAGTTGCTACAAGTTGAACTAATTGGTCCATCTCACAGTCCTTTTTGCTAGCTTAGTGTTATTAGTCAAAAAGAAAGAACAAGGCTAGAGATTTTACGCTGATTATAGAGCCTTGAATAAGGTAAAAATCTCCAACCGATATCTTATTTCAGTGGTCAATGAATTATTAGATAAGTTGCATAGATCAATTATTTTTTTCAAATTAGATTTATTATCTGGTTACCATCAAATTCGAATGAAAGAAGAACATATCCTAAAAACTACTTTCAAAACACATGACCACTATGAGTTAAAAGTCATGTTGTTTGGATTGTCTAATGCACTAGCTACTTTTCAGTCACTCATGAATCAATTATTTCATCCATTTTTGAGAAGGCTTTTGCTAGTTTTCTTTCATAATATCTTCATATACAACAGATCCATTAATGAGCACATTCAACATTTATGAATTGAATTCCAAGTATTGTTTTTTAATTTCTTATATGTGAATCCAGAAAAATGCCAAATTAGTTATACTCAGCTAGAATTTATGGATTGACAGGCTATTATAGAAGATTTGTCAAAGGTTATGCACAGAAAGCATTTCCCTTGACCTTTTTACTCAAAAAGATGACTTCAAATAGGATGCATCGGCCCAAAAAAGTATTAAATGATCTCAAGAGTGCCATGGTCAGTACACCTATTTTGGCCTTGCTAGATTTTAATAAACCCTTTTTTGATTGAAATAGATGGATGTATCAAAGGTAGGCATGGGAGCTATCTTGATGTAGTCAACCCAACCTATTGCCTATTTCAGTTAATCCCTTCCAAAAATTAAGCAAATTAAATTAGGATATGAGAGGGATTCATGGTTATTGTGTTAGTAATGCAAAAATGGAGACATTATTTGAGGCATTTACCTTTTGTTATCATAATTGATCAATATAGACTGTAATTTTTATTTTCTTAGAAATAGGTGGATGAACCTTACAACAAATGGCTTTTTAAATTGTTGGAGTATAATTTTGAAATTTAATATAAGGAAGACATAACATAACAGTAAACACTCTATCTAGATCTCTAGCTTTGCAAGAACTAAATGCGTTGGCTGCTTCTATAGCACGTTTCCTTGATATGTCCTTAATACAAGCAGAAGTGACAACATACAAAAACTTTTAGCAAATAATTAGTGAATTGTCAGCAAATTTATTGACACAATCCCATTATTCCTTTGTGAATGAAACTCTACTCTACAAAGGAAGGTTAGTCCTCTCATCTTACTCTACTCTCATACCCACAATTTTAAAGGAATGTCATAATCTTCTTATGGGGGGTCACAAGGGATTTTTGTGAACCTACAAAATGATTAGTCAAGATTCATATTGGCCAAAGATGAAGAATATGATCTAGACATATGTCAATCAATGCCCAACATGCCAAAGACAAAAGGTTTCTACCCTATCACCAGCCAAAATGTTACAACCCTTGCTTATATTAGAGTAGATATGAGAGGAAGTATCAATTGATTTCATTTAATGGCTACCAAGATCACAAGGTGGTAGTGGTGGACAGGTTAAGTAAATACACCCACTTCATCCCAATTAAACATCCTTTCACAGCTCAATTAGTAGCTTAAATCTTCACCAAAGAGGTAATCAAGCATCATAGAATACCTGCTCAGATAGTTTTAGATAGGGATAAAGTCTTTGCTATCTCATTTTGGAAGGAATTATTCAAATTACAAGGCACACCCATTAAGCATGAGTTCTTCCTATCATCCACAAAGTGATGGCCAATCAGGGGTATTAAATTATGATTTGGAAACTTACCTAAGATGTTTTGCTTCAAAGGTGCCATCCAAGTGGCCCACTTAGTTGCACTAGGCCAAATTGTCTACAATGTAACATTTCACTCATCTATCAACACCACCCCTTTAAAGGTAGTATAGGGAAGAGACCCTCATAGACTAATTCAGCATGGATCCCCAGCTTCTCCCTTAGAGTTGATCGACTCACTATTAATTGAAAGAGACAAGACCCTCACATTATTGAAAGAAAAATTTCAAAGGGCTCAAATTATTATGAAAAATAAAGCAAATGGCAAGTGTAGAGATTTGTAGTTGAATAGAAGGGGGGATATCGTTTATCTATAAATACAACCTTATCACATGAAATCTTTGGCAAAAAGAGTCAATGAAAAATTATCTCCCAAATACTTTGGACCCTTCAAGATTATTGACCGCATTGGACCAGTGGCCTACTAATTGGACTTGCTAGCAAACTATTCTATACACCTTGTCTTTCACATTTCGCAATTAAGGAAATCCTTAGGGCCTTTGGATCATCCTCAGCCCATTCCACAATAGATCACCCAAGAACTTGAATGGAAGACAACCCTAGAGTCAGCACTAGCAGCTAGGAAAAGAGAGGGGACAGTGGAAGTGTTGAGGGGAGCTTTTCTCACATTTCTGGTGCCAATTTCCAAAGTTCCACCTTGGGGACAAGATGGTAGTTGATGGGGGGGGTGTAATGATATAGTTCCCTTAGTCACATATGTAAGGAGAAGGAAAAAATGAGGAAAATCGTAAGTTTAAGAATTAGATAACTAACTTAGGAGGTAACCTCACCTCTTTTATGACTAGAGACCATATAAATAAACCCTCTCCCTTAAGAGAAGACGGGGGGTTGGGGGGGGAGGGGGGGGACAAGGAGATCATCTATAGGAGACTGATGCTACATTCAGCAAGGTGAAATGTGGAGTATCCTCGTCTACCCATTGTTCTTTCTTTTACTATTTATTCTTTTTCATCTTTCTTCACAATCCTTAGATCTGGATATTTTGATATGAGTGTATCCTGATATAATTGAGTATTACATCTCTTTTCATATATAGCAAGGATTTTATCGCAAATATTCTTCAGCCACTTCTGATGCCTAACAACAACATAACATTGCCAACCCAACGTCATCACATGACCAACAAACCCAACACGAACAGATCGAGGCTGAATAAAATATCTATTAATCGATTTTGATATTACATTACCCCAAAATAAAAAAGGAGATATGTTGGGAATGCTCACTTTCTATTGTCCTCATCTAGGTCCATATTTCCCTGTGAAGAAGAAGAAGAAGAAGAAGAAGAAGAAGAAGAAGAACTCCTCAGTAGCAAGATGACGGATCTCTTCTCCTCCTTCCGCCTAGCTTCAAGCTGTACTACAATTCTAGTTCCCAAGCATGGATGGGGGAAAGTGGCATTAGAGCTTCCTCTGCCCCTATTTCTTTCTATCTAATAGAGCAATTTCTAGTAGCCCTCAACTGCATTGTAGTATTGGCGGCAATAAGTTTTTAGAAACAACCTTCCATCTTTAGTACCTATCTCACATACCATTCTCTAACTCTTATTGCTTATGTAGGCTAATAATGTCTCATTTTTTAGATGTAATGTGAGTTAAAATAATAAAATATTACATAAATTTAATGAAAATAAATTATAATTATTGAAGAAATTTTTTTCGAACATTTTCATTTTTCATAAAATTTAGTTAATTTTTATGATTTATTTCAAATTAAAATGAATTTCCTACTTTTTTTGAAATAAAATAAAATAAATAAATAATATCTATTATTAAGCATAGCTATATGATTTTTGCTTGATATGATGCCACTGAATGCACCACATCACCTTTTTCTAGTAGTGAATCAATGGTGGTTCAATACTTGTAACAAGTTGATATTATTTGATTTTTCAAGACACACCACATATCCCTTGGATATTTAATTAAATTTGATAGATTGTGACATGGTGATCTAACAACATATAGAGTGCCATATATCTTGAGGCATAAGTAAAATATAACGATATGAGGTGAATCAAATCAGATAGTAGAAAAGGTGTTGCACACTTAAGTCATAGAGGGGCATATTAGCAATTATCAATTATCATCAGGAAAATCGTGATTATCAATTATCACCAATGAAATAGTAAAAAATCATACAAAAATTTACCATAAACTCATTTTCATGTACTAAATGATATCTTTGAGTTTTTCTAAATTTCCTCCATACCCTCGAACTTAGTTGTTTCATTGTCCCAAATAAAATATGCTATTGAGATTATTAAAGAAATAAGCACCATAACATTTATATCAAGTATGAAATATCAAGGAGAAAGTTTAGAAAAACTCATTGAATAGTCGTTGATGATTTTTCAACTCCTTGAATTTTATGTTGGTGAGATCCAATCAGTCCCTTAAATTAAATAAAAAGAGGAATCATTAGCTAAAATATAAAGATAGTAAAATTGTCAAATAAAATTGTAGTATGATAGATGAAATATGGAAGAGTGGAAAGTTGATACTTTATTTATTGTAGTAGATAAACACTACAGAAAATAAAATTAGTTCTTGAACTAAAATAAATCATTCCAAAGAAAAATCAAAAATACATATTTTAAATTAGAGGGAAGAGTTTTCAACTCCAGATTCATGTGATCTACTTCCTTCTTCTCTCCCAAATTTATATTCTCAATTTCCTTTAATTATTTCAGCACATATTCATCAATAATATCTAGATCATCAAAATCTATTTATAACACTCTAAAATTAGTTAGGAATTTACACCCTTTAATTGTTACTATCACATTTTCTAAAATACCTTTAGGATTTTTTATAGATCTATCATTAAATTGTAAGGTGATAGAGATGGTTTAAGATCTGGTAATAAATACTTGCAAGTAATAAATTAATATTAGCACTGGTGTCAAGTAATACATTTTGAAAAATAAATCCACCAATATCACACAAAATTAAGGGGGCACCAGTATTTTTTAATTTATATAAAAATTGATTCAATAATAAAGCACTGACATGAATAATTAGTTTTTCTACTCTAAGTGCCTTTTTTGGTATACACATTTCTTTTAAAACTCTAGCATATTTAAGAATATATTCAATAGTAGTGAGTAAAGGAAGACTAATTTGCACATCTTGTAAAATTTTCTTTCTTTCTTCATTGTGTTCATTTTTCTTTCTTTGTCTAGGTTTAAGAGCTTTAGGAAATGGAATGGTTGTCCTTTCTTTCAGAATTTTCTTGGTATAATCTAGAAAATCTTCATTTGCTCTTTGATTTTATTTTGGGCTTTGTATGTTTTCTTTTCCTTCTACTATTTTGGAATAAGGATCAAGTAAAATCTTCTCACTCCTTAATGCATTCACTTCCTAACATAATCATTTCATGGGTTTTCCCCTAAATTCATGCTACTAGACTCATCTTGCTGAAACCCTATAGTTGAACATTTCCCTGGATTTTCTATGGGCTGACTAGGTAGCTGTCCCTCTTCTCTCTTATTCTCAAGAGCCTCTATAATTTGTTTCTACTACAACATCATTTGATTCATAGTTTGCTACATCATTAGACTCATTTATTATATCATTTCCATAGCATCAAGTTGGGTATGAGAGGGCTGAATTTTCTAAAATCTATTTTTCTATTTCAGACAAAATTCAGAATTTAAATTGGGCCTAAGTGCATCTAGATTTTGAATATTATTTGGGTTTCTGCATGAAAAATTATTCCTCTCATCATGATTATAACAATTAAAAAAAGGCTCCCTATTTCTATTAAACCCGTGAGCTACTTGCACTTGTTCTAGTATAGGTTGGAATGATTGATCTAAATTATAACATTAAAATTTAGAATGATCATTTTCATCATACATAAGACATGAGTTATTTGAATTAAATTGAGGGTTAGGAGACTTCCTAATATTATCAATAAGTAAATCAAGTTTTTTTAATCTTTGATTGATTTGATTAACCTTATTTCTTAAATTAGAATCATCTTGATGATGTAATTCATACATTTCTCTCCTCTTATCCTTATCATATAACTCAAAAGAGGCTTGGTCTCTCTAATTTTCACTTAAATTCTCATAAAGGTTGTAAATCTCATCAAAGGTCTTCTCCATAAATGCTCATCCACATATATAATAAATTATATTTTTATGTTGTTTTGATAATCCATCATAAAAAATTCTATTGAACCTTGAGTGTGGCATAATGATGAAATTTTCTAAGTCTTTGAATTTTTCTCATGTCTCATACAATGTTTTTCTTGGCCTTTGAGTAAAACTCCATATATGTCTTCTCATGTTTTGAGTTTTTCCTAAAGGATAAAATTTTTGGAGAAAAGTCTGTTTTATATCTTTTCAAATAATTAATTCTCTATCTAATATAGATAGCCAATAACTAGCCTTTGCCCTAAGTGTATGAGGAAATAATTTATCTTAATAATTTTCAATGTAACTTAATGGAGATTAACTAAATCACATGTAATATGAAATTTTTCTAAGTGTTGATAAGGTTCTTCTAAAAGTAATCCATGAAAATTAGGAAGCATTTAGAAAATTTCTTGATTTATCTTGAATTTAATTGTGGGTGCTAATGAAACTCTAATATTAGATGCTTGTTGAAATGAATTAGGGATATAATGATTTTTCATGGCCATAGGACTATTCTCCGTTTGACCTCTACTACCTTCAAGATCCATCGAAATTAATTTTTGTTTCATATTCTTAGTTTTAAATGAAATAGTGAGAGGATTCTCTAGTCTTAGATGTAAAGATCTTCTACCATACATTAAAAAAAAGTTTCGAGGAAAAAAGTTTAATAACTATTACCCTCCTTCAATTTGCTCCTATCCTTGCCCTACTGCTCTTTGTTCTCTTTTTTTTTTTTTTGCAAAAGAAAATAGAAACAAGAGTTAAAAAAAAATGTACCCTAAGAGAAAAATAGAAAAATACCAAATATTATGTAATATATCCCCAACAATGGTGCCAAAATTTGACATGACTAAACCATTGTATAATTAACCATGTAAATTTAAAATTTATAAAACTATAAAATATTAACTTTGGATTTCTAGAACTATGTCAAGGTAAATAAATCAATTATAACTCGATAAGATGTTCCAAAAATAGTGAGAAATTTCTAACTTGGCCATATGGATATAATATAATATCGAATAATATCAAGTAAAATAATCTGATTATTATGATTTTTAGATTAAATGATGAATATAATGTCTTTAAGAATTCATGAAAAAAGAAATAAGGTGATGACGTCAGGGTGACATCAGCACTCGACAACTAGGTGAAAATAGAGTTTTGTCTAACGATTCTTACGTAAGCAATTACCATCAATTTAATAGGTCAAATTAAATTCTATAAAAGTTAGAAGAATCATAACTTAGTGAGAAGGATATAGAGATTTGAAATCGTGACAAATATCATGAATTTAAATGAAAAAAAAGTTTAAAGTAAGAAAAATAGAGTTCTAGCTTCGCGATGATAATCACCAGAATTCTACATGTTTGGGAGGAACTTCATGTGATGTCTATAGCCTCAAGGGTTCTCTTTGGACAAAGACGATGTGGGAATTTTTAGATCTTCTTGTGAAGTTTAGAAATCAATAAAATGGATTGAATTGTCTCTGGCAGTTATCACCTAGTGGAGCTACAAAATGGTGACTTGTAGCTCTCCAACAGTTGTCACTCGACAGAGATAAATTGAATGAAGGTGGGACATGGGCATGTCTCAATGGCTTTGTCCTCAAGTCAATGTAGTAAAAGGAGGCCCTTCATTCATCTAGTATGGTCTCAAGAGGTGGTGACTCATCTCTTGATAGATCATCCTCTTCTCAGTGACAATTTATTTGTCGATCAATAGAGGTGAGTTCCTCATTGAGTTCGGGATGCTTTATTTATAATCATTCACCAATTTCGGTAATGATGCTCCGCAAATCCTATTGGCTATATTTTTCTCGAGATTTTAGTGATTCTAGTAGGTCAATTGCTCACTATAAAATTACAATTTCCTTGCTGGTTGCCTACCTAGGGGAGAGAGAGAAATGAGATTATTATAATACCCTTATAATGTGACATCACAAGGATTTTTCTTCTTGATAATAAATGGGTATTTTAGGCATTATAATCCTAAGGGTGAGTGCAGCTTAGTCCCACATCAATTTTCTGTCAACATTTGAGGTGAATAAAAAATAGTGTGATGTGATATAATCAATAGGTACCTCTCTCGCGTGTGTACAATCATTCCTTACCCTATGCCCAACTGGCCACTAGTGACATGGAAGGGAAGTGATGCACACATCCTCAGTAGCTTGAGCCTCAAGCTCACAGTCCATATTTGGGAGAATAATAATATTTGATCATTATTTCACAAGTTGTCATATTAATACAATTTATGTTTCATTTAAATAAATTTATCTAAATTTTTATTTCAAATAATATTTTATAATTAAAAATAAAAGTCAATGAGAGTCATTTTATTATGAAACAATGTGGTTGACGCAAAAATCTAATTTATTTCATCTTGATTCAAGTTTTATTATTTGTGCTCAATTTTTATAATTTTTATGGAATTATTTGCATTGAAAATTTTTTTTACAATTTTTCTAAAATTTTTTGAATTAAATAAGAATGGAAAAATAGCTTAATGGGCTCACCGATTAGTGGGCCTGTGGGTCCAAAACCTTGTCCATCTAATAGTTAATTCTTGTGTCACAAATTTGACGAATAGAAGAGTGACACATCACCAAGTCTGCAGATGCTAGCTGCTGCTCAAATCTCAAGCTCGTAAAAGCACAATGTTTTGACACACAAGAGGTGACACGTTGCCTACCTCATTGCCCCAACCAATGGATGCACAAATCCCAATAAAGGTGGGAGAAAAGGTGACTACTATCTAATGTCAATTGCACAGCCATGTTGATCACACTTTTGTTGTTGAAATAAAATATAATAAATTTATATTTTCATCTGAACTAAAATAATAAAGATAAACTTAGAACTTCTAGTAGTTTGGGTTGATCCTTAGGGATAGTGTTTAGCTTAAATGTCAAAGTTGGCTCTCCAAAATCCATCTAATTGGTCAGAACATGAGAAGGTAAAAGAAAAAAAGGAAAATAGAAAGAGAGCAAGGAGAAAGAGAAGGGGTATGAAAGAAAGAGATATGTAATCTACTTAACGTTCAGCTAATCATATGTAGCAACTAGTTGAAAACACAATTAAGAGTCAATAAGTGTTTAGATTAAAGTAAACATAATTGCTTGCAAAATATAAAATGTGCAATCTTTCTTGTAAGTCAAACAAGGGTGGAGATCAAAAAGAGGGGAAGGAAGGAATGCAGAAATACCAACGAAAATCTAAAAAAATTAAATAGTAAAATGTGTCGTGCAACTATCACCCACATGCTGAAAGAGCACTCTTAATCAATCACAATTTAAACTAAGAAATGAGAGTTTTAGTACCCCATGTTTGCTGCTCAGCCAATCTCCATCTATCACGTGGAGGGAGAGAGGGTCACTAGGTTAAGAAAATTGGGGTTGCATTATTGCCACCTCTGCCTGTGATATTATAGTGATTAGTTTATGCCTTGTTGTGTCACCATCATTACTAAGCTTACCCTCACCTATTGACGTGACTTAATCATTATATAATAATCATGCAAATCTAAAATTTATAAAATCAGAAAAGACTAATTCTTAGAATTTTAAATGTTTATTAGATGAATAAATTAATTATAAATTCATAAAAGCTTTCAAAAATAGTGGTAAATTTTTAAGTCAATCATAGAGATGTAATATAATACTGGGTAATATTTCAGAATTTTCTTTAAAGAATATAATTTTTTTATGATTTTTTAACTGAATGATAAATATAATATATTTAATAAATGCAAAAAGGAAATAAGACGTTAGTGCCTGAAGAACACGAATCGGGCAGAAATAGAGTTCTGACCTATGATTCTTTCGTAAGTGATTACCGTCAAATTAATTGATCAAATTAAGTTCTGTAAAAACCCGAAGAATCGTAACTCAAGGAAGAAAGATATTGAAGGTTGAAATCGTGCCAAAGATCACCACTTTAAATGAAAATAAAGTTTAAAATAGGAAAGACAAAGTTCCGGCTTTGTGGTGGCGATCACTGAAATTTTGCATGTTCAGAAAGGAAATTATGCAATATCCACGACCTCAAAGGCTCTCCTTGAACAAAGACGATGTGAGTAATCTCTAGATCTTCTTCCGAAGCTCAGAAATCGATGGAATGGGTCGCCAAATTGTTTTCAGTGGTTGTCACTCGACGGAACAGAAAAACGGTGACTTGTGGTCGTCCAGTGACTATCACTCGACAGAGGTATGTTGGATGAAGGTGGGGCGCATCTCAAGGGCTTCATCCTCAAGTCAACGCAGCGAGATGAAGCCCTGTATCGCATCTGGTATGCTTTCAGAAGGTGACAACTCATCTCCCAACGGATCATCCTCTTCCCGGCGACGGCTTATTCGTTGATCAATTAGAGATGATTTTTTCATTGAGTTTATGATATTTTGTCTAGAATCTTACACCAATTTCGGCCACAATGCTCCGCAAATCGTGTTGACTAAGTTTTTGCTGAATTTTTGGCAATCTTTGTAGCTTAATTGCTCGCTAGAAATCACGATTTCTTCACTGGTTGTCCGCCTATGAGAGAGAGAAAGAGGGAGAAATGAAATAAGTATTAAAATGCCCTTAATGTATGACGTCATAAGGATCATTTTCTAATAGTCATTGAGGGTCATTGTTGGCATTTATAAAATCTGCGGGAAAAAGTTAAAGCGCCGGGTTTAGTCCCACATCGATTTTCTAGGTAATTTTCACACGATTATAAGGTGGCACCTTCTGTACCATTTAATAAGTACAATTCACCCGCGTGTGTACGACCACTCCTTGCCCCACGCCCGACTAGCCACCAGTGACATCGAAGGGGAGTGACACACACGTCAACTACTTGAGCGCCTAGCTCACGGTCCGTATCACCAGCCACTTGAGCCTCGAGCTTGCGGTTTGGTCCTTAGCCACTCGAGCCTTGGCCTCACAGTCCTTAGCCACTCAGTGGCCCCGCCTAACTAGGCCTTCGACTTGCTAGTGGGCTCAATTGGCTGGTGGTCTTTTTACTTTTTTCTTAAATCTTTTTTTCATTTCTCTCAACAAAATAAGATTATAAAATCATATAATTAAGTAAAAATTTATATTAACCAACTAGAAATCACTTTTCACGATTTAGCACAAAAATAAGTCTATTTATCATGAGTTAAAGCTAAAAACATCATCTCACTAAATTATTAACTCATGATAATGAAGACTTATCACCTACCACTCAAGAGGAGAGTTCACCATGTCACGAGTTGTCGCCACCACTTTGTCACAGGTTACCACAACACACCATCACTGCAGCCCTGATCTGCCATAGACTATCACAGTACACAACTGTAGGCTGCCACATCACACTTTTGCCACTACTCTGATCTATCGTAGGCTACTACAACACACCACTACAAGCTGCCAAAACACACCATCGCCACTGCTCCCGTGCCCTAGCTGTCACATCAAGGGCTAGTCTACCCTCCAGCCGTCACATAGAGAGAGGGATGTCTGCCCCCCTTTTTCTTTCACCTTAGGCTTCTATTTTTGCTCTTGTAATGGGCCCCTCATAAAACCTATTGTTTCCCCCATTAAAGGCCTTTTTGAATGGGTTGGTTACTACAAGGTCCTGTAGAGGTTCATAAATAAATCAGTGGGAGTTTAAGCATGGTAAACATATTTCTAAAAAGTATTTTCCATGAGCATAAATTAAAATAAATTATTTTGGATTTGACCTAACTCACCACTAATATTAATTTTAATTTTTTTAGGTGAATTTAGTTCAATAAATATTTGAAAGTGATTGATGATCTTAATGAAAACTTAGGACCACATCAACTACTTTTCTTACGATGGTGGCTACGATATTGTACATTCATGTGTGTCAGATGCCAAGATAGCCACTGTTGGATCAGTGGCTACTTTTTATTATAATAGTGGCTTGTGACGTGGCTTCATCTAGTGTGTCGTATCTAACAAAGCCCACTATTGGTTTCGGATCTTCTTTGTCATATAATGGCAGCTATGATGTGACATCATGTGGTATGTCATATCTAGCTATTGTTGTTGTGCTGCCATTGGATCCAAAAAAATGAGTGAAGCCATTTTTAGTCAAATAGTGGAAGTAGTAGGCATTATGTGTACTATATATTAATGGGCCTCTCTTAGACCATCAAAGGCATCTCCTAAAGGGAATATCCAAGTTCCAACCCTAGCTCCTATGGTTGATTTGGGTCCCACCCTTAGCTCCCAATAGGCCATGGAGATGAGCCTATGTGGCCCGAACTCCCTACTCTACTATGATATGTGACTCAATCTACACGGGTTGTAAGGCGGTGCACCCTCTGGGCCTACTTCTGATGCACTATGCCCTTTGAGCTTGTGTCATGTCTATAAGTGTTGTGCCTCCAACCTATTAGCATTGTGCCCATTTTCTCTCTTTTTAAATTTAATTTAATACATATAATTCAATAAAAATTGTAAAAAATATATTTCAATTAATCATAAAAATTTAGCAGAATAATATTTTATTTAAAAATAAAATAAATGAGAATTAAGCCTCAAGATATGAAATAAATTCTCATCAATTTTATTTTTATTTATAAAATATTAATTTAAATCAAGATTTAGGGAGGTTCATTTAAATGATAAATAAAATTGTTAACATGATAACTTGTGAAATACTTCTCAAATATGTTTTATTCTCCCTAATTTGATAATATATTAGTACATAGTTTTCACAAGTTATCACATTGTCAACCTAAAGCCATCACATCGGCAACAAACACAACACAAACAGATCAGGGTTGTATAAAATCTCTAGTAATCAATTTTACTCTTGAATAATATTTCATTATTATCGAGTCTTTCCTCAATAATTAGTTATAATAATACTATTATGAATTTTACCAAATTATCATTCCATATATTTTGTCATTTTCAAAATAATTTAGGCTCCTTATTTCAACAAAATAAGTTATTGTGTATATTTTCATATTATTTTTTTTTAATATTATAGCATGTATTTGGTTTTTAGGCTAGACAAAGTTTCAATCATTCTTCTAGTCAAAATGAAATATTTCTCTCATAAAAGGTGTTTCACAACCCAAAAGTATTGATTAGGATGGAATTATTAATAAATATAAAATATTATTACAACCAAAAACTCATATTACTTCTTCACTAGAATGAGATCTCAAGAATGTGCTTTCAGTTCATCATAGGAGTTGAGAAATCATTGGGAAGTATCAATCCTAACTTGGCCCTATGAGCATATTTTAATCATTTCAATTTTTTTATAATTTCACAGATTTTGATGGATTTCATATCAAGTTTTATCAATCTATTCTTTAATTATGCTAATAACTTTCACAAAAATTATGATAGATATTAATTAATAAATGAGTTGATTGTAAGAAAAATCTTCAACTTTGAGAAAAGTGCATACAATGGTAAAATAATAACGTTATATTTAAAAAATATTTGAACATCTATGTAGCCATCGAAAATATCATCATTAGTAAGAAGTTATTAGACACATGGAAAGAAAATACTTGAGGATATTACACTAGATGACATAATGTGAAATGGCCTCAATTGGAGACTAGCACACGCCACTAGTTTTATGGTAATTCTTTTTATTTGATTTTTAATGATCTAAGAAAAATATAAAAATATCCTCATATCAAGCTTCAACCATTAAAATAAATCATCCAAGAAATGTTCCACAGGAACACAAAGAACTCATATTCAAATATTTCTTCTAACATTCAAGAATCCACTCAACAGTGTTAAAGACCACTTAATTTTCCTATTATTCTATATGAGGCTTGATAGTTATTATCTTGACCTAAATTTATTAATATAAAAAATATTATTTCGGTGCTAAACTAGCTAGTATGTTAAAGTGTCTTATAAAGACAATTGAGCTCACTATAGTTATAAAATATATTGAAGTACATCTATAATATTAGTGTTAATGAGTTATTCTAATTAGAGTTAGTGGAATACACTTGCTCTTATTCTAATTGAGGTACTCTAATTGTAGTAATCAGAGTTACTCAACGAATGGTGTAATTCAAGGAAAGTAAACCATTATAAATTTTTGGTTTGACAATTTCAAGAAAATAGAATTCCACTAGAAGTATGCAAAGGGTTAATTCAACCTTATTCTTGAAAGACTCATTCTTAAGTACATGCATAAAACAATCAAATCTTACATTGTATATAGAAAATGTGTGAGCACTTTAGGTTCTAGTATGGTTTCAATAAAATAAAGAGGGGAGGGGTGAATTGATTTCATCAACTTTTTTCTAATAAATGTAATCATTTTCCTTTATTTTATTTTATATATTAACATCTTATTTATATCTTATTATTAACATATAAATATATACAAAATCAAAACAATAGAGTTTACACAATATTTCAGAGTGGATCAACAGAACTCATATGACCTACATCCACTTTTGAGGACTCTACTTCTGTTCCATTATTCTATCCTTGGAATACACTTTAATCTTATGGGAAATAATAATCTCTTTTACATTCAGGTTTCACAAGTCTTTGACCACTTAACCTAGAACTATAACCCTTGAATTTCTAAGTTATTAGGTCTCCTAAGTTGTGTACACACTCCTTGTATCTTAATGGATTATGTGGTTGCATAGACAACACATGATATGTGACTTTGACAAGTTATAGATGACAAATCAAATTAGAAACCTGACAAAAATGGGAAGGAATTTATCAAAGCCTTCAATATTCATTTTTTGTTCACTAGTGATGACTAAAGGTATTGAAGGAAGTTAGATGATGTTGGGCTAAATGAGAAAACTTTCAAGTTAATGGAGAGGTGTTCAAAACTTCCTTGAGTCAATTTGCCTAGCCTTGAATCTTAGAGAATTGAAGAGAAGTTGTGGGAAAATAAATACTTTAGTTAGAGTAATAGGTTTCATATGAAAAAATTATATTTCTCTATTTTTGTTAATTGGAAATGTGTCTAATTTATAGATAGGGTAAGCCACCTCGTTTTGGTTTTTATTGGGTAAAATGGTCAATTTAAAATGGGCCTTAATAGGACATTTGTGGATCTTGAAAAATGCACAAAGCAAACTGTAAATAATAGAAATTTCTTAACTCTCTTCTATGTGATATTTTTACATCAATTTTCTCTCTGAGTTTTTATTCAAGTCAGCTTTCAATTGCTTACAGTGCTTATTCTTGTCACATTGTTTTGATATAAAATTTATTTTATTAGAAAACATTATATCCTAGATGATTTTACTCATACGTTAATATGTTTTCTAATCATGTAAAATCAATATTAAATCAATAACTCGACTATTTTCCTTGATGTTTTGCCATTTGAATCATCATTTAAATGACTTCTTCATGGTTGTTCATAT
Organism: Spirodela polyrhiza; assembly: GCA_024713555.1. Classification (NCBI taxonomy): domain Eukaryota; kingdom Viridiplantae; phylum Streptophyta; class Magnoliopsida; order Alismatales; family Araceae; genus Spirodela; species Spirodela polyrhiza. The sequence goes on from CM046532.1 coordinate 6,014,364, forward strand.
ATTTAATTCAATTGATGCGTTAAAAAAACATTAAGATATACACAAAGATATTTTATTATCTTTATATCCACAATATCTAATAGTCATCCATGACAAGAATTTGAAATAAAATAGGTTATTTTTTATGCATTAAAGAAATAATATAAAATTATCAATAGATGTAACGCATCAATATTTTATTCAATGCACATCAAATGTCATCAATTTATAATCAAATTAATCTCTAAAATTTATCAAAATCATATTTCGTTTTCTTGTGTTAATCTAAAATTCAACAGGTATTATACTAATATTCAACCATATTTTTAGTGCATATTGTTGGACATGATTAAAATTTATGCTTAATGGTCCATGTTGCACACCTCCTATTATATGAATAAACCTAAAATACAACCATTGCACTCCACTATTTATAGTTAAGGTTTTTATGTCAAAATTAAAATAAAAAAGCTTCACAAAACAGATCATAAATACATAAAAATTTCTATTTCTATGTGCCAATATGTTGATTGGGTGGTAAAAGGATGATAAATACATATTAAAATTTTAAAAAGTTAATTATTTTTTATTAATATTTTCTAGTTTACCAACTCCATAGAGAATTTTGAAGAAAGGAGATACTCTCTTTCTTAGGAAGAAATGATGGAGGAGATGGATCGAGTTCAAAGGTAATTGAAGGCTTATGCGATCATAAGTCGTCATTAAGATCATCAATCAATTTTAAATGTTTATCGAATTAAGTTCACTTAAAATTAAATTAAAAATAATGTCAATGGTGAATTGGGTCATCTCCTTAGAGAAAGAATCAAAAGAAATCATTTAATTCTCCATCAAAAACAATTTTTACCTTGATATCTATCTTACTGTGAGAAAATATTGGTTGCAATAATGATTAAAATTAAAAGGAAAACGAAGTAGAAGAACTTTCAAATAAAGAACATTAGAGATAAATAAATTTTTGCATGAAATAAATATTACAATAAATAAATAAATTTCAAAATATGATAGAAATATTCAGATTTTAAAATTAAAAAATAAATAAATAAAATCTTACAACCCTTCGTATCTTTGAGTTCTCCTTAACTTCAAACTAGATCCCACAACTTGTATCTAATTCAGCAGAATGGATTTGGGCTAATTGATGCTGAGGAAAAGAGAAAAATCATCTCATACATCAAGTTGCTTCAAATAAAATAAAAACTACCTCTAACCCTAGAACATGAAAAAAAACTATGACAGAACTCTCTCTCTACCTCTTCTAACCTTTTTATTCTCTAAATTTTTAAATCATACTTTCTATTTTGACTAGCTATTTTTTGCTGCATTTTTCTGATTTTTTCATTTTCTAGATTTTTCTCGTCGTCGTGCATAAGAATAATGGATAGCATCTATTTTACCAAATGATAATCCATATTTGTAGATATGTCGAGTGCACGTATATCACAATATATCCAATTTATCATAAAATAATCGATATTTGTGTACATGTCCTCATCATGTGACAAGCTAAAAATCATTCGATTTGCACATCGTCGATCCACGATGGTGTGACATGGCTACTTGTTTGTCACCATAAGAGGATAATCCAATCCCTTCATCAACATCTACTTTATCAAATTCTGCACTTCAATAGCTACATGTGAGATAGTTGACAACATGGCTCATCTTCAAATGTTAGATCCATGTGCCACCAATCCACGAACGAGAGAAGTAATGTGGCTGAATATTTGCCACTAGATATTGGTCACCATTCCCTCCTATGCATGCTTTATTGGAATCCATGTGCCCTCTAAAACAAGCACTGATGGCTAGCAATGTGTCCCTCTCTCGTGCATTAGATAAGATAGCAACTAATGTTAGATCGATTGAAGTCATGAAGGCATCATGTTTTGATGATGACACAATCACTTAAACTTACTTAAGAATAATCACACTCAATAAATTATACTTCAACAGTATTCATATATTGTTGAATGATAAAAACATCATAAATAAACATAGTATATCTCTTATGATGCAATATGCACATACTACATATAAAGCATAAATGTCTTGATACTAAGCATACAATTAATAAGCTAATCAATGAGTGAACACCTCATAATATGAATCTAAGTGTTTAAATCATAATATCATGAGAAACACATCATATTGTATATCATTGTGGAAAATGTTATTATCTATAAAAATCATGATAGTCAAAGGAGTAATGATTTCACCAAGCAAATCAATGAGTTTAGGTAAACTAAAATATGAGTATGAAAGACTATTGAGGTATCTACAAATCACAATTTTACTTTATAACTTTCCAATGATTTAAATATTGATTCAATTGAATTATCAGTCGAATTCACCAAAAAATATTTTCTAAATTTATATTAAATATATGTTGAAAATTATACAAATTAATCTCGACAAAGAAGTTATGATTTAAAATATTAATATTGATGGTCATGATGTATACTTATATTTCATATTTTGTTTGATAGATTTCAGATTTGATTCATATGAGAAATCATTACCTCTGTAAAATATGTCATGTTGATTTCACAATAGAGCCTATCAGATTTCTATTAAGTTTTAATGAACCAACTACGATTAAATATGAGTGTTAAGTCCTAAAAGATTCACATGTTAATTTCTTTAGAGGATATCTAAAATAATTAAAAGACATTACATAGGACTTAAGAAAGCTTTTAATTTAATCATATTTTATGTGAATCTAATCATTAAAGATTTGAGAAAATCTGTAAATAGTTTTCACATGATTCATTTATAAATACCATTGATCTCCAATGGGAAAAATTAATCCTCAACAATTATATTTATTTTTTCACATATTTTTCCTTTGTTATTGTGATCTTTGTGCAGAGCATTCAAGAGAAGGAGAGAGAGGATTCATCAGTTAGTTGTGTATTGATTGAAGAATGATTATTCTTAAGAGAATTATTCAAGATATTTACTATCCTTGCACAATACTTAACAACAATTCTTCAAGCCCATGTACTAGCTAACAACAACAACAACAAGACAAATAATCTACATACAAAATATTCATCTTCCACTATTACAATAGTCTAGAGCATTCAAAGATTATCTTTTGGACATATCCATAGTGATCAACTATTGTATCTTTGAGTTAATTTTAGTGATTATTATCTAATCACTTTGGAGAGTTGTCCTATGAAAACAATGCTCTAAAACTCCTAAAGTTGTGAATCTAGAAGATGATTTCTAGGTGAGATCTTTAGGGAGCTGACCCTGTGAAATTAGATTATGTGATCGGTATAATCTCATAGTAAACCCAAAGGTAAAGAGTTTCATTAGAGAGTAGATGTAGGCCAGTGTCAAATCACTATAAATCATTGAGTTCATGATCATAGCCCAATAAGGATCAGCCTAATAAGAAAGGAAGAAAAAGATCACAAAGAGGAAAACTTCAAAGAAGAAAAAAAGGAGACTAATTTAACCCTCTCTTCTTGATCCTCGCAGGCCTAAAACCCAACAAGATTTGTCACTACTTTTCATACAATAGTGATTGCAATGTGGCATCCCCTGGCTCATCGAATGTAGCTGCAATTGGTATTATATCTGACTATTACTTTACATGCAATGGTGGGCTGCGATGTGGCTTCAACTAGCATGTTAGATCTGATTGATGCTACTACTCTACTATTGGATCTAAAAGAGAAGAGGAGATAGTTTTTGTCTCACATGGAAACATTAACAGTCACCATTTCTATATAATAACGAAACATTCCTCATAATTAGAGGCGTCTCCAAAAGGGTTGATCTAGGTTCTGGCCTTGGCTCCTAGGGTTGATCTAAGTCCTACCCCAAGCTCCCAGTAGGCCACGTAGATGAGCCTATGCAGCCCAAAACTAGCTTCTATGCTCTATGACCTAGTTTAAATGGGTCGCAAGGTGGCGCACCCTCTAGGCCCACTTCTAGACGTAATATGGCCTCTAGCCCACATTGGGCTTGTTAAGCAGTGTGCCTCTAGCTTATTAGTAGTGTGCCCCATAATCCATTTTTCTCTCTTTTTATTTTATTCATTTTAATACTTATAAATTTTATAAAAAGTATAGAAAATATATTTTAATTAATCTTAAAATTTTAAGCATCAACCTATGAAATAAATTATCATCAATTTTTTTATTCATAAAACATCAATTTAAATCAATATTTGAAAAGTTCATTTAAATAACACAAAAAATAATTAACATGATAACTTATCAAATACTTATCAAATATACATTATTCTCCCAAATATGATAGTCAATTATCATGTAATTTTAACAAGTTATTAGAGGCCAGCCTCTAAGGAGCCATGAGAAAGTTCTCTACTAGAAAAACTTAGATATTCAACTTGAATTTTTTTCAGATGTGTGAGATATTGGGTTTTAGATTGCATAAAGAAGGGAAAAAAGGAGAGGGAGGTTTGAATTAATTTTTATTTTCTCTTTTTTTTCATTAGATCTCTTGCTTCAATTGATCTTCTTCTTGACTTACTAATCTCTATAATCTTTATAAATTATTGAAAATAAAACTATGGGTTTTTATAATAGTTTTTCTCACTACCTACATCCACTCTCTTAGAACAAATCATATTCTTTAATTCTACTAGATAAAATCATCGAACCACAAGCCAATAATTTCTATACTTAATTGTCTTCAATTTCACTTTTTTTTTTCGATTCACATCTTTAGGAGTCCAATGGTTATTTGCTAGGACAACCTTCACACTTTATTAAATGCATAATTGATGTCATGTTTATCCCACTATACTATTAAATATATTATCCTAGAATATTTCTAGATGAAGATATTGATTTTGAGTATGTTTGGAATTTTAATGAGAAAAGTGATGATCATAACTCGATCATTATTTTTTTCTCATTCGAATCCTGGCTAAAGGTAGAAAAAAATAAAAACTTTTAAGAAGTGAAGAAAGATTATTTAATCAAGTTCTTAAAAATTTAGTCAAATAGGAGAGAGTAGTTTCATTTTCACCAGATTTTTTGAGTGAAATATATTTGAGACTTGAGGTTGTAAAGGAAATAAATATATTTGTGCTTCAATTATTATTGATTAAAAATTATCATTATTTATAAGTAAATCATTATGGAATATTGATAACTTATGAAAAGTATATGTCAATGTGTTATCAAATTATAGAGAATAGTACATATTTGAGATTTATTTCACAAGTTATCATGTTAATAATTTATTTATCTTTTAAATGAACCTCCCTAGATATTGATTTAAATTGATATTTTATGAATAAAAAGAAAATTCATGAGAATTTATTTCATATTTTAATGCTTAACTCTAATTTAGTTTATTTTAAAATAAAAATCTAGATTTTTATGATTAACTTAAATACATTTTCTACTAATTCTTTTGAAATTTTAAGAATCAAAATAAATATTTAAAATAAAAATAAAAATGGGCACACCACTAATTAGCCATAGGCACACCACTTAATATGCTCAACATGGGCTAGAGGTCACACTACGTTTGGGAGTAGGCCCAAAGGGTACACCGCCTCACGACCTTGTAAATTGGGTCATAGATCTGGGTTCAGTTTGTGTAGGCTCACCTTCTCGGCCTACTAGGAGCCAAGAGGTCAAGTCCGATCATCCCTGGGAACTAGTGATCAAGTTTGGTCATCCCTTTTGGAGGTGCCTATCAAAGAACATTAATTTATATTACTAAAACTTCTTAAAACTTTTGATATAGGACTAAACTATATCTTTTTACCTTTTCAAATTCGATAGCAGAACGACAACAATGGCTAGATCTAATGATCTAGGAGACACCACGTCACCACCCACCATCATACAAGAAGCAACTATCAATCTGATGATGATTATATTTGACACACAAGAATGTGCCACATCATCACCCACCATCGCACAAAAAGCAACACCATATCTAACGCCAACTGTTATTAGATCTAGTGCACTAGAAGCTGCAAACATCGCCAGCCACCAACATATGGTCCGACATGCACACAGATTTTGATAAAGCACACAAAAAAGGAGCGAGAGGTGAAATAGATTTAAGAGCGATTAAAAGGCTGTGTCACTCTTCAAAGTGAAATGATAGTGCAAGGATCCAATGGTCTTCATTGAGTCATGCATCAAAGGACATATTTACACATCAATTATCATATTATAAAATAGACGATATCAATTATTCTCTCATGTGAAAAAGGATATATTTACAAATATCAATTATCATCTAGTAAAATAGATAATATTGATTATTTCTGCATGAGAAAAGGGGAAAATGCCAAAAAAATGGAAAAAAATCAGAAAATATGCTAGAAAATAAGAAGTTAAAATAGAAAATGTAATTTGTAGATCTAAGAGAGAAAAAGGAAAAGGAGGAGAGAGAAAGGGATCCTTTTTCGAGTTATTCTTGAGTTGTTCTTAAAAGAAAACATTGTTCTTTTTTTTATGCGAAAATTGAATTCTAAGGAATGAACCATTTATTTTTGATCATTCTCCTCTACCCCTCTCACCTTAAATCTATTATGTTGAACTAGATCTAAGATTGAGAAGTGTTATTTAGAGGTCAACATCAAGCTGTGCATTCTAAGGGTTGTAAGTTTCATTTTTAATAGATTTTTCATTATTTTCTTGTTTAATCTATGAAATAAATTTATTTTCTTAGCTTTAGTTATTTATATACATGTTTCTTTTCTATTTTCATCATTCTAAAGCATATTTCATTTATTTTTCTAATTTCTTTAAGCTTTAAATTCGTATCTATATTTATTTACCATTTTATTTCCTTTATTGCTTTGAATATCAATTTAAATCTTCAAATCAACTTCATAATCTATTAAATTAGAGAATAGGAAGATTTCTAAAAGCTTTCCTTCAAGAGATGACCTAGCTCACCACTATTTACATTTAATATTATTTTTGGTGAATCTAGTTCTATAAATTATTAAAATTGAATGATAATTCTAATAACGACTTAGGGTCACATCAAATATTTTCATAGTTTTTCGTGATTTTTAAAATATTCAGTTTTATTAAAATAAACATAAATTATAACAATAGAGAGGTTGATATAGTCTATTGTTAGTTAGTTTGAATATTTTTATATGAAGTGAGAAAATGATTATACTAAGATTTAACATTCTAATATAATTCGTGTTGATTTAAATCAACTAGATAAAAAACTTTATAATATTAATATAGAAGTGAGTAACTTCCATCTTACTTTCATGATGATTAACCAGTCAAAACTTATTTAAATCCCCTTAACTAAAATATGATCTCAATTAGAAAAATTAAATCATGATCTCATATTTGTAATCATAGTTTCAATGACTCAAAATATTGAGGATATTTTCCAAAATATAATTTTTGATATTCATAAAATTTTATTTTAACTAAGTAATCCAAATATAATTGATTAAATTGATATCTCAAGCATTTGAAAGCAAGGATCTAATATCATAGTACATGATATATTGAATAACTTTACCCATATTTCACTCATTACATTTTTTTTATTTTAATACATTAGTTATTACTTTCTTTGATGTCATATTTTATGATTATTAATATTTATTATATAATATGATAATTCCATGGGAAAAAAATAAATTAAATATATAGTTTCTAGATTTCTGATTATAGCAATAATCAATGAATTGGCACATGAATATTGGTATTATACTTATTTGTCATTACTATAACATCACACATATATCTTCCAACATGAGATGACTTTAGATGTAGTTGCAGGACATTCCTTTCATAACATAAATAAATGATGGTAGGTACTATACTTTTAGGAATTTGATAAATTAAAATTTATTGAAAATGAATCAATGCTTATTGAATCACGATAGTCTTAACAATTAACCCTATTAATAAGTCCTATTGATGTTGGAGTCAATAATGTTAGAAAAGTTTGACTAGTTGAAACATTGAGTTGAGAATAAATTGAGATGCCTATAAGTTATGATAATTTTTTAATTCTAGATTGATTCTCTATACAAGTCAGTTTATATATTAACACAAGTGATATGGTGTCAATAAACAAGATATGCATAATTATGTGTTCTTCAATTTTTAATTATTTTTTACTAAATTTTATTGAGATAAAAAACTTGATATTGACAAAAACTTAGTTTTAATTATTAAAAATAAAATGATAATAATTAATAAAATATAAATTTTTATTACATATTTTGAAAGTTAACTTGAAAAGGATAAGCATATAAATCCAATTTTAATTTCATCCTCTTATCCTTCTGAAATTTGTAATAATAACTTCTTTAAAAAAAGTCATTTGTAATAATCAAAACCAAGGGCAATAACAAAGAATTGTTTGATGTTAAAAAAAATACAGATAAAATGATCATTTAATATCAAAAAATAGCTATTATTTCAATGCTAATATTATTTTGTCATAACACTTAAAACAATTCTTGATCTAATTTGAGGTCTAGTGCGTCTCTGTTTATTATTTTAAGTTTTTAAGCAGAATAGGTCAAGTCACTCATAATAAAAGCCCATCTTGAAATTATGGATATATTAAAATAAAAACGAAAAAAGATAGCGTGTTAGAATAATCTAAACTAGATATCAAGAGTTCATAAGTGATCATGGGTTAAGTAAAGATAGCCAATTATCTACCAATATTCAGTACAATAAAAAAAGTAATACCTATTGTTAGTTTGACACATAGTATCTTATCTAATAACATAATAAAATCATAAATATTTTTCAAACATTTATTGAAATAAACCACTATACAAGAATCCTAAGGCCTCTATTTTTCTATGTTCCATGCTTTTCATCCCAAAAAAGAACTCTGAGTTCCAATTTTATGATTTATTTTCTTAATTTATTGTAAAAAAAATTATTAGCTGACTACTATTAGAAGTATTACATTCTCTCTATCTGATTTTAAAGTTGATAATGCAGGTGAAATATCAAATCATAAGTCACCTAGATTTACAAATTTACTATAGACCTAAACTTAAGCTTTGATTGTTGTAAATTAGGTGGCCTAAAAGAGCTGAGTAAGTAGGGAGTCAAACAAGTGTATGAAGAACTTATGAATTTTTAATTTCATACTCAAATTATGTAGGCTTGATTTATAGTTGTTAAGCCGACCAACTGTACTCTACTCTGGAATGACCTTGTTCATAAGTTCTACTAAATCAAATGGCATAAAGGCTCCATCTAGCATCCACTAGATTTCATGGCTCTAGCTAAAATTTGTTTTCTTAAAAAAAAAATGTATTCAAAACTCTATGGTGCCAATTAGATGAATACCTACCCAATCTCTTTTATATTGATAATTCTTGATCAGTCCAAGTACTAGATGTACATAACAACAATTATAGACACTAGATTGCTCTTACAAATTCAGCTTGTTACTTCTTGTGACAAAATTGTTTGGCCTGAAGGTGTAGAAGCATCATAAAGTGACTAGGTGCTTGAATGCTTGAGGGAAATTTTTTAACAAAGATCTTTTAATTAGTTTTCTTTGGTTTGTGGTTTAAAAGTATTCTATTCATATGGCAATTTTTTCTCATGAATTTTGAAAATTTGACAATCAAGACTTGCAGAAAACAGTCATTCACCATCTAGGATGCATTCCAGCAACTAGTTTAGGGATACTACAGTTCTTTGTTATTTTGTCCTCTTTTCATGTTGCTCCATTCCCCATAATTGGCTTTTTGTCTCTGAGTCAATTGAGTTCACTCACTTTTTGCTATGAAGAGTTGCATAAAAGATCACAACAATGAATTTGTTGTAAGAATTTTAAAGAATATTAGAAAATTTTCAATTAAGTTAAGCATTTTTTTAGGGTCACAAACACGCTTGAATATTTTTTAATGTGAAATTATATATATCTCATATTAAATGTACTTTGTTAGGTGAGTTAAGTATTTTCCTTAGTCAAGAATAAATAAGACTTCTTTAGAAGTATATGGATAACATGTATGTGTAGGTGATGAACATTTAATGATGCTTCCATATGAACAAGACAAAGAATTAGCGTTCATAAATCCCCAAAACTTGCGAGAGGGACATGTGCTGGTATCACCCTAAGCTGCTTAATGACCATCTGACATGCAGTCTTCCTGATTATACCTCACAAATAGCCCATCTTGTATTTTATTATTCTTGAAAAAAGGGACTTCAAGAATGACATTTTTTTACTAGGTTATAAGTTGGCAAGGATCATTTAGTGATAGAATTATCGATAGAATTACACATGGGAGTCCAAATACAATGACTCCCAACCTATGTTGGCAGCGATTGCCGAATCCTTATAAACTTTCTTAGTTGGTTGTTAACCATGGTTGAATGCATGAAGTCGAATCAAAAGTGGCGATCTTGAAGTTTTTGGGCTACTTAGAAGACGAAGAAAGAGGATACGATAGGTTTTCTCTTCAATGGCTTGACTGGGGCTGCAATCTGGAAGATTCAAGCTTCTAAAATAGGTTTGGAGGTTAATTAATCAATCTTCTTTGACTATCGAAGCTATCTTGGGCTGAAGGTAAGCGACTTAATCATTTTTTAACAAAATTATTTATAATTTCCATAAATAATGAGATGGTGGTAGACATGGGAGGATTCCGCCGCCGCAGAGAAGAAAGAACTGCACTGTGATCATGACGGCGGGAATTTTCGCCGGAGTTATAGTACAATGAATGGTAGGAAATAAGAATAAATAATGTATGTCTCAGAAGTCCCACCGTAAATAATGTATCCCGCCGGATTCTAAAATTCCCGGGGGGGAGGACCTGGAAGCTCCGGCTACCCGAAAAACCCATCTACCGGGATGCCCCGTCTTCTGCTAGTCAGAAGTTCCACAGTAAGGAGGACTGAGCGTAGAAAGAAGCGCCGCCGTGCTCCTCCATGAAATCAGGCACGCCTGGCAGCGCCGCCAGTGAGGGGAAAAACTCGCAGGGGAAGTCGTCGATCATGTCGTAGAAGCCCGGCCAGTCGGCGCTGGCGTGTTCCGTCGAGGCGGACCCCGCGAAGTCGAGAAAGGACCAGTCCAGCGACTCCTCGCCGCCGCTCTCCGCCGTTCCCCCGGACGTAGTCCACCGCTCCGGCGACTCCGGCCCCGAATGACACCCTGCGCCGTCGTCCACCGGCGGCGCCGCCGGTGGGGCCTCGTTGGCGAAGCGCGAGGCGACGGCCTGCACCTCCGCCGGCGGAAGCGAGCGGCGGACTGGGATGTCCGGGAGATTCTGCGGGAAGTTGAAGGCGCCGCCTTTCCGGCCACGTAGGCACAGCACGGCGGCATCGAAGGCCCGCGCCGCCTTCTCCGCCGTGTCGTACGATCCCAGCCATATCCGCTCTCGGCTGTTGGGTAGCCTGATCTCCGACACCCACTTCCCCCACTTCCTCTTCCTCACCCCCTTGTACTTGCTCCTCCCCTCCCCCCTCTCCATCTCCATCTCTTTCTTCATCTCCATCTCCATATATATCTCTCTCTCTCTCTCTCTTCTTCGTCCGTGGAAGTGGCGGCGCTCGTCGAGTGAAGGGAGAGACTCTGCAGAGAACGACTGTTGAGAGGTGGATGAGGCCGATGATGGCTCCGACCGCTATATAGCGGCCCGGCAGCTCCGACGCGGTGTCTACTGCCAGCTCCTCCCGGAAACGGCAAGTGGAAAGGTCAAGGCCAGAAACACGCGCACGCGCTCGCCCTGTAGCAGTGGAGCGCTGACTCCCGTGTGGGAAACGTGGAGCATCAACGCGGGGCCCACTCTAATCTCTCCTCTCTCTCTCTCCCCCCCCCCGTCTCACTCTCTGTCTCACACTCTGTCTGTTTCTCTCTCTCGCTCTCTCTACCGCGGTTTCGTAGACAAAAAAGAACTTGGGGCCCCGGGACAGCCATCCAATGAAATGGAGTACCTGAATATATTCCAGTCGTTGAAAATCCGCAAACCCTCATGGGAAAATACGACAATCATCAAGGACACACGATGCTCTCGCAAGGCTATGCGTCAGCTGGTGGTTGCCAATGGAGCACGTTGTGAAAAAACCGATTTTTTAATCGAAAAAAGACCTGCTTACTTATTTTTATATTTATTCCATCGCTGTCAATCTCAGTAGAGAGAGAGAGAAGGCTGTCATAATTATGGCGTGATAACTTGGTGAACTTTATAAATCGGTATGTCCATAGGAAAATACTATATAGAAGATTGTCGTTTTCTCGACGAGCGGGTTGTCGTCTTCTACGGTTATGTACACTAGCTAGAACTGTACAAGTGGGGTCAAATATCCATGAGCTTTGGAGATTTTCAGGCACGCAATCGAAGTATTACTCGCACGTGCCTTTCCTGGGCGGCGCCACTGGCAGCACCCTCAACACAGAGAGAGAGAGAGAGAGAAGCTAGAGACAGAGAGAGAGAGAGAGAGAGAGAGAGAGAGAGAACCTTGGTAATCCATGGAATCTCTCTCCCTCTCTCCCTCTCTCCCTCTCCCTCTCCCTCTCCCTCTCCCTCTCTACCTCCCTCCCTCCCTCCCTCCCTCCCTCCCTCTCTCCCTCTCTCCCTCTCTCCCTCTCTCCCTCTCCCTCTCTACCTCCCTCCCTCCCTCCCTCCCTCCCTCCCTCTCTCCCTCTCTCCCTCTCCCTCTCACCCTCTCACCCTCTCACCCTCTCACCCTCTCTCCCTCTCTCCCTCTCTCTCTCTCTCTCTCTCTCTCTCTCTCTCTCTCTCTCTCTCTCTCTCTCTCTCTCTCTCTCTCCCCCCAACCCCCCGCGTATATGAATCCGCCCGACGTATCACTCTACGTACACTCGAGGAGAATTGGTTTCTCTTTGTTTACGTCAGTGAGTGTATTTCTAGGTATAATATATGTTTATAAAGAAATGTTTCCAGAGAGAGACAGAGTAAGGAAGATTATCTTAGTAACGACGTCGTGGGCGAAGATGGCCCGCGGGGAGGGTAGAGAAGAGAGAGAGAGAGAGAGTGATAATGTGTGCCTGTGGCTCTGAAGTCAATGTCACCGCGGAGAACCCATCGACCACGCATGCTCAATCAAATTATAATTATCTAGTATAATAATCTTATTACATGCGCTCACTCTCTTTCACCAGCTACGTGGCTAAACGAAGTTACATAGTGATGGTTTCTCTCTCTGACAAAGAGACAATGTTCGTTGCGTAATGGGGAGGGTCAAAGGCGGCGCCAGCCTCCTCTTCTCTGAACCCCCCGTCTCCGTACAACCATGTTCGGATGTGAACCGGGTCCCCCTCTCTGCCACTGATGCCCGTCGCAGTGGACACGAGAAAACGTGCCGCTACCGGAAAACCCGTGTTCTTTCTCGCTCTCTATCTCTCTATCTCTCTCTATCTCTATCCATGTATAAATCTATGCAACCTTCCATTCTGCCCCAGTCTGCTTCGGTCAAAGCTTGTAAGCTGGAAGTACGAATGGAAGAGGAAGAAAAAAAAAACATGGCCTCGGGATCCCCCTGGATCCTTGGAACAGTAGAAGTCAAGATCGGATGGCACACGTGCGAGCTGCGTGACGGCCTCTCTAACTGGGGCTCTTCGGGTAACATTTTTCACGCCCGCTGCGCTATTTTATTTGCTGATTAAAATAACATTATAAAATGATGTTGATTCCCAATTAAGAAAAAATCTCCCTATTTAACAGAAGAGAAAAATATCCAGAAAATATTCGGTCAGCCTCTCGGGCTCTGCGCAATTTTTTCTCCGACCCTCCGCCCGGCCATGCACTCCTTCTTGGTCGTCTCTTACTCCTTCCTAGAAACATGGAGAATGCCGCTCTTGTGGGGCCCCGGTCTGACTGAACAGGGGTCAACTGTCAACCTCGAGGTCAACAATGTGAACGATGAGTTGATGGGGGGAGCAACGATTGGGAAACCGCGAGAAAATTAAAATACTTTTCAAAAAATCCATAAATTCGTAGATCAGCCGCAATGAATCCATTAAATGTGGGCATAATCACATCTAATTATGTATAGGAAATTTGTGTGTAAAATGCCACTGGAGTTGCCATCAAATCGGTCTAGTTTGACACGTATTTGGAACAAACCTGCAGGGCCCAGCAGAGACCCAACCAATCCAAGGTTCAAGTCTACACCCACAATGAGGGGCGTGCGCCATGTGGATGCCACGTGGTAACCCGGGGCAGTGCCCGGGAAGCCAGCGAGCTCATCCAAATGGACCCCACAGACTGGCTGACGCCCCACACCAGCAGATCTCTTACGAGGAGCTCGGCAAGTCAACGACGGAATCGTTCTGAGCGGTATTTTTCCACAGTCTGCGCTCGTAGGCGGTGACGCGCTACCGAGGAACATTTTGTGGGCCACCGCTGTCTCTTTGACTTCTGCTCGTCTTCTCCTGCCGAGAAGATTAAACACATGGACTAGAGACAGTTTGAGATACCGTGACGAAGATTTCGGAGAATGGATTTCAGAGGGGATGAACTGACCATCACAGTGAGAAAGCGAAGATGGTCACGTTGACTTCTTGCGTTCTAGATTTTGCCAAGTGATATGGAGTCAACGATGAGGAGGCTATTGTTCCACGGGTAAATTACAGAGAAGAAGAAAAGATATCTGAGGAGCAGAGCGGAGGCCATCTTTTCGAGAGAGGATCAGCGCAGCATTTTATTTTTAGACTCTTCTCAGTACACTCGTTTAGATCGGAAGTTTTAAATGGGAACAGCAGGACCAGTTCTAGGAAGATCCAGGGAGCATGCCACGGTAGTAAGAAAGTCAACGCGAAAAAATAAGGAAGGAATCTCGCTGCCCAATGTGGCACTTGCTGGCCCCCTCAGGCATCGCCAAAAGTTGCCAATCCATGCAAGATCTCTGGCAACGCTCGCTGATATAGAGCACACAAAAATTCCACACGCACATAACAAAAAGAAAATCATTTACTAGATAAAAAGCATGGCTCGAGAGAATTGATGGCCATTGCTTGAATTGAGAAGGCCTGTGACCGACCAATTAGTCGCCGACCGGAGAAAAAAATGTGAAGTGCTTCCGGTTCTCTTGCCAGTTTAATCGTTAATGGCACTCTTGGCCTCCTGAAAACAGATCAAGGAAGATTGGAAATGAAGCGAAACCATATCCACTTCAAAGCCTCTTGAAAGTCCCTACAAATAGTCATCTCTCTCTCTCTCTCTCTCTCTCTCTCTCTCAAAGAAGCCCTTTATGAAGACGAAGCTCAAAAAAAAGTGATGAGCAAAGATGGACGAAAGGGATAAAGATGAAGGAATAGATTTCACTCCATGTGTCCTATCTGGGGTTACATGATGAATCAGTAAAAGAGACGGTTTGCACCCACAAATGTCGTCCATTAATGGAAATAATAGCAGGACCAGCTCATCTATGATCAAAGTAGTCTATAAAGCCATAGGTCTATAGATTGTCTGAATAAATACCAATCGACATAGATGATGAGTCTGACAAGAGCAAGCAAGGTAAACAACATCAGCTCGAACAGCTGCTCATCAAATAAATAATTGTGAAATTTATTGAATAAAATCAAGTCTTTGTAAGAAGAGCAACCAGATTGAGCTACTCAGGCAAGAATGCATATAATCTTTGAAGTCAACGCATTCCAAAGAGAGAAATTTCCGCAGGCATAAGAAACAACCGATTTCCAACACGGCTCTTTACAACAACTCTGATCTCATAAAAAATAAAAAAATTAAAGCCAACCATCAAGCTGTTTTCATGCGCTAAAAAAAAGGGAAGGCAAATTTGATGTGGTGAACAGGTTCAGGAATCATGCAAAAGCATCGCCATTAGAGTGAAAATATATGCCATGGTCCGACTGTTGGAAGGCCAGGAACGGGGCTTAGAAAGTGAACACGAAAAATTAAAATGTTGTGCAGATAATTGAGGAAGTATATGAGCAAAAAGATTATCTTATCTTCTCCAATTAGCTTGCATCCTTCAACTGGGCCAGCGCGCTGTGAAGCACCTCCCAGGGGAGAGCATCTGTAACCTGAGGATGAATGGTTACCCACAAACCTGGATCTGTTCAGAGGGCAAAAGAGTTTATGAGAAATTAGCAGTCCTCCCTAGATTAAATTTTTTTTAAAAAAAATGAACATACCAAAGAAAAGGAAAAAATGTATAAAAATGAGTAAAGTTCCGAGGAAATGACCATGATCAAAGCATTTTTCCCAGATGGAAGAGGGGAATACTCCAGCCTGCTGGTTCAAAGCATCACAGCAAGGATGTGAAGCAGGAAGATCAAAAGGCGTAGGAAAAAAGAAAAATGAAAGTGTCTCCGGCATCACTCACACCCCACACTGAGGCAAAAACTGAACTCATCTAAAAAAAAAAAAAAAGTTTCCCTCAACACTCGCACACTGAGGCAAAAAAATTGAAAAGAAATGAAAAGGGAAGACAATAACCCCCCCCCTTCCCCCCTTAAGATGACCCTGAAGTCATGACGGGGCCTCTCTCCAGGGGCAGCTGTTCTTCAAAACAAAACAGAGAGGGGAAGAGAACCAAGAGCCATTCTTTCCACAATTAGATGTAAAACAGAGACGACCCCCCCCCCCCACACCCCCCAACGCCACGCCACCCGGCTATGAAACTAAAAATTAAAATAGCTCTCTGAAGAAGGTCCATGATTATCCCTACATACAACCGGGTCGTTCTTCCCCTCTTTAGCCTGAAACTGGTCAATAAGCATCAATAGGAAATGATGGGCAAGCAAGTGTTCGTTCATAAAGGACTGAGAAATGTTGAGTTGGGCGGAACGTGCCCAAGCGAGATGAGGAACAGACGGAAGCTGTTCGCGCCAGCCACACAGTTGTTGCTCGCGCGGAAGGCCAGCCAGCTCCCGCGCACTCGCCGCAAAACCCAAAATTGAAAGCCTTCTCAGGCCAAAGTCGCCGCCATCAGCGGACGTCTTCGTATCGATCAGAAAGACGGGCCAAAAAGTCAACTGGGCACCGACGGGCGTTCCTCTCTTGGCTCCTGCTGCCGCTGCAGCTTCAGCCTCCGCCGACGAATGGGATCGTTTTCCATTCCCTCCGACCCACAGCGGCCGGGTGGCGGCCCCTTGGATCGAGATTTAAGCGGCTTCCGGCAAGGAAGTCAATTGAAAGCACACAAAAAAACAGTTCCGATGAGAGAGAGGCGTAGAGAGAGAGAGGTCCATCAGAAAGCGACGAGCTTCTGGCAGCTAATGTTCGGTAAGTGATCTATCAATTATTGTAGGGGGAGTTTTTTCGCAGCCTAGACCAGGGCCACCCACCCCAATACCTCCTCTCTCTCTCTCTCTCTCTCTCTCTCTCTCTCTCTTGATAACAGAGTAATAGCATTAAACTAAGGACTTGGTGGTTTCACAAGGCGTCCGTCGAAGAAGAAGAAGAAGAAGACGAAGAAGAAGAAGAGGAAGAGGAAGGATGATCCCCGACCGAGGCCCCTTCTTCACCACAGAAGATCCCACACAGTCACACCTCTCCAATACCGGTGCGCGTCGATCCTGGGAACCTCCCGCCGGCGGAGCTACCCCTGCAGGCGAAGCTCCCCGGGCGGCGGAACCGGCGGCGCCGCCAGGCCGAGCCACTTCCCGCCATCCTCCGGCTTGCCGGCCGCCGGCGGCCCGCTCACCGGGTACGGCGCCTTGGAGGTGATCCTGCGGAGGAAGAGAATTCCCACGGATGAGTCGACGCACAGAACTGACAGTCCGTCCACGAGTGCTTGTAGAAAGGGGGAAGGTCAACCGATGGAGCAACCTGTCTTTCCTCTTCTCCAGGAATCGGTGGAGCGAGACCCTCCTCGCGATGGGCAGATCTGCAAGGAAGAGCACCCACAGTTCATCGATCGATCGACCACCACGAGCACAGCCCCACAGGTTCGCCCCCGATCGGATCCATTCTTTTAGCTCGAGATGAGAGGGCCTCATCGAACATCTCTCCGCTTTTCTTTTCCTCACAAGAGGGAATTCATTACCTGAGCCAGCCGCCTGTGGTGACTTTTCCCGGGCTTCCTGCTCTGCGACCGGAGCAGCCGTGGCGACGGCGGCCGCCGCAGCTTCAGAGGTGGAAGCCGGAGATTGGCCGATGCTGGGCTGTGGCAGCACCGGTGCAGGTGCTTCGACTTGGACGCCCTGGGCGGCTGCGGGACAGCTTTGTCTCGCCATGACCATCAGCTCTCTGGCCTTCCCCGCAGGGAAGTTGTCGAAGACGACGACCCTCCCGCCGTAGAATATCGTCATCTGCCCCTTGTGGTCTTCCCTGCAACAAGGTGGTGAAGATGGCCCGTTCATGGCGCTGCCCAATTTTCCGAACCATGTCTTCAAGAGGGGGAGGGCTGATGGGAACCTGGCACGGTCGTCCTTCTCGGAGGACGCAACGGCGCCGCCGGACCGGGGGAGGACGCCCATCGACGGCGCGTGGCTCTTCCGCTCGTCGTCCTCACCCGAGATCTCCACGCCCGGCATCAGATTCATGGTCCGCAGAGCCTCCGGCTTAAATTTTTCTGGAGAAGAAGAAGAATCAGGACCAGCGTTTAAAGGTTCCAACAGCCGATAGAATTGGAAGATGAAGAGCGGTGAGGAATCGGACCGTCTTCGGTAGGTGACCAGACCAGACCAGACCAGACCAGACCAGAGGGACTCCGAAGGCCGATTCAGGTGGCCATCATTTATTCATCCCAAAGTTTTTTTTCCAAAACAAAAAAAATCCTTGAACAGACCAAATTCCACAGCCAAAAATCACACTTCTCATGCGGATTTGAGGGTCAGATACGCGAAGAACAAGGCGCCGGAGGCTGTAAGCTCCTGATCTCCGAAACTGCTTGAATCAGGAACGGTCGTTGGGGTGGAATTAGGGTTTTGTCTCAGGAGAGGATCAATTTTCCGTTCCTAATCGGGTGGGTATCTATCTTCAGGGAGAAAAAAGATCAATCAAACTGATCGGTACGGAAAGAAACAGGCAATTCCTGGTCCGCCCCAGAATCAACAGACGGAAAATAATCCCAAACCGGTATAGAGCTGCCCTAATCCATCAGATCATCCAATTTCCACTGCAAACCGCACGAAACCATACCGCAGGAGAAATCGAGAGACGGGGAAATAATAACCGAACCGAATCATCCGCAGATACATGCATACACAGCGAGGCTAACGGAGAGGGAGAGCGGATAGGTTGTTACCGATGCCTCCGATGAGAGGCGGCGTCGCCGCGGCGGCGGCAGCGGCGGCCGAGAGGCTGAGGCTCAGATCCCCGAGGCTGCCCTTCTCCCTAAGGTACCGGCTGAGGCGGCTGCAGGTCACCGAGAAGGCGGACGCCTTCTCCCCCGCCCTCCGCTCCCCCATCTCCGCCTTGCTCACCATCGCCCCCCACCCTCTTCCTCCTCCCACCTCCCACCTCCCACCTCCCACCTGCCTCCTTCTCTCAGCTTCTCCCTTCCCGTTCCTGGAAGTTCCCTCTTCTCTCTCTTCTCGCTCTGCTTCTTCTTCTTCTCTCTCCTCCTCTCCTTTTTGACAGACATTTCAACACGTGCAGACAGCAGTAATATTTTTTTATTCCAAGGAATTTAAAAAAAATCGCAGCAGCACCAGGCGAGCCACTTTTACCCAGAACTCCCCCCGGCAAAACGTTTTATCAATAAGAGGGCTGCCTTTACCCAAAGCAGCTCTCCCCCGTCTTCGATGGCCGCGCTCTGCAAGGGTCTATTGAAAATAATAAAAAAAGAAAGATTATACACAAAGTTATGGTATTCATGGGGGGCAGAGGTAAAATGACCCCGCATAAATAGAGGCGGAGCCCGTCCTTCACGCCATGCCTGTGGGCCCCACGGAAACACGTGAGAAACGCGTCCCGAGGAAACGCGGAGGGTAGGGAAAGCGACCGGTCCGACTCGGACCGCGTCCGTGACTCGGATCTCCGGGCGGATAACGACGCCCACGCCGACGGCTGCGATCTGTCCATCGGACGGCCCTGACGCGGCGCGATGGGTCCCGCTTCGGCTCGGGCTTTTGTCGGCAATTTACTTGCTGCCCAGGGCCAGTAAGTACATAAAATTAAATAATTCAGGAATTTCGGTCCAGTCAGAGTACAGGTCAGGCCCTCTCACTGGGAGTGGTGGGACCCAGCTGGGGGCATCACACGCCACTGATGACATCGGCCCGAGCACTTGCTTCGAATAGTCCACGTCTGGAGCACACGTGGACTGTTTTGGTCAAACGGGGGAGCCATCTGGCCCCACCACCACCCCCTCCACCACGACAGGCTATTCTTCTTCATTCAAAAGCCTCACGAAGCCACGTTGAAATGGTGGCTTTACAGGAACGAGCCCCGGGCCCACTTTGTCGTCGCCGCTGACCCCTGTTATAGGGGTGCGGGAGACGGGGAATTTGACCAGTGGGGATTCTGGTGAAAGGGAAATTTCATTCAGGGGTGTTTTGGAAAAAAAAATCTCTCCCGTCAGGTTGGATGATGTACCCCCAAAGCCCGGGGTGCGCAGGAATCAGTGGGTCCCATGGCCCGCTCTCTTTCTGTATCTGCTATCCTCATCCGCGCGTGTATGCGGTGCCCATCGAGACGCACAAGTTCTCTTTAGGAGAGGTGTCACATCGATGTCGTGGCCTTCAACTGGGGGCGTTTGTTTCCGACGCATTTCATCCAACAGGTGGCGGGCACTCGACGGGACACACACGTGGCCGCAGAAGTGGGCCCCCGCCTGATCCGGAGAACTGGAGATTGCGGCTCAGTAGGGCTCTTCTTATCGCCTCTCCGCGGTTCTCTCTCTTCTTTCTCTCTCTATCTCCTGTCACAAAATAGAAGCGAGGATTTTTCTTTTTTTTTTTTTTTAACCAAGACGTCTTAGTCACTCGACCACTTTCGGAGGGTATTGATGCAAGGATCTGGGGTATACAAGAGTAAAAATAATCTTGGGGGCGTTTAGTAAGTATCAGCAGATAGGGGGACTCATAGGAAATATTACAAACTTTGAAAGAAGTATATGCTTTTTCTTTTTTTACTAAGACGTCTTAGACACTCGGCCACTTTTGGAGGGTATTGATGCAAGGATTTGGGGTATTCAAAAATAAAAAGAATCTGGGGGCCATTTTAGTAAGTATCAGCAGATAAGCGGACTCATAGGAAGTACAAACTTTGAAATAAGTATGTGGGTATAGCTGGAGGGAGGGCCTAACGGGTACGTCAGGAAAAGGCATATTTTAGATAATATAAAGGCCGGTCTAATGAAACAAATTTATCTACTATGCGTACCAGGGACGGTTTATTCGTCATTCCACCAGTTTTACAGGACTAATCACAAAAACCCCCATCATCATCATCATCTTCTTCTTCCATGCTAGTATTCCTGGTTAATAAATGACGGTAACTGATGTATATTTTCCTCTTCAGGTAGAGAAAATTGGCCTATTTTCTCCCGGTCTGGCCGCCCAAACTCGGCCCAATGAGAGAAATTAGACCCAGCCGAAGGACCAAGGACTGGCTCAGAGGCCCATTTCCTCGCCTTTTCTCTGGGCCGAGGTCAACTCTTGACCCTTGACCCTTGATATGGATGTATGGGCTCATTGTGGGTAGGCCCCACCTGGGCTGACCCCATCAGAATACCATCCACACGACATAAACCCGAGATTTCGGATAATCTGAAAACAATGATGATGATGATGATGATGATAATAATAATAATATTATTAATGCCAGACGGCCTCTGGATGAACAAGGCCTATAGTTTCACAAATGAATCCACACATAATTTATGAGTAATTAACGAGAATAGAGAGACGGAAAAACTCAGGATCTTGGGAAACGAGAGGAAGAAAACACACCTCCGATCTCGGGCAGAAGATCCGTCATGGAGTTCCTCCACATGGGCATCATCATCATCACCATCGACCTCTCCCCTTGGAAAATGGTGCCGCCGATGGCCGCCGGAGTCAACCCCCCCTGCAACTGCTACTCTCTCTTGTCTTCCTCAGGTGGAGCGGCGCCAACGTCAATGGCCAGCGCAGCTTTCAGGTCCGGGGAGGGTGAGCTCCGGGTGTCCTTCGAATGCAGGAGCGAAGCCTCCACTTGGTCAAGCTCCTCACTGCCATCGCCCGAGAAGGCGTACCTGATGGATGGGGGGGGGCAGCGGGTTGACTCCAGTTCTAGAGAGAGAAGAAGAATCCGGGGGGGGGGGAGGATCTTACCTCATTGTATTCTGAGAGGGCGCCCAAAGAGCGCAGATGATGCAGAGGAGAGAGAACGACAGAACATGCCAGAAGGCGAGAATTATCCATGCATTCTGCCACCGCTCATTGTACACGTCCGTTGACTTGAAATAAATCTGCCAAGATGCGTTCGAGCACGCCTTAGATTCTTTTCTTTCCCCCCCAAAAAACTGAGAGTGCCCATGCATTAAATATAAACCCATGCATGATGAACTATGGACGTAAGAAATCATGGAAGAGCAAGATGAACATTCATTACCTCGTAGCCAATCCAACCTACGGATATGATGATGGTCACCGCCAACGCATTGGTGAATCTCCGATAGATGTCTAGCTTGTGCAACAAGCGCCTGGCCTGTTGCCATTAAAGTTGCGGCCCTCGGGTTCAGTCGTCATCTCCATCAAGGAAAGGCTAGCAGAAAGGAAAATAATCATGTGGAGTAAAAATGGTTGGCAGGGAATAAGAACCTGGAGCTTTTCGAGAGTTGCAGACAGAGATGTGAATATCCAGAGGATGAAGAAGGCATCTAGAATTGCCACCGGGAGAACCAAGAACAATCTCGCCTTTCCTGAAAGATCGCTGATCGTGCCGACGTTCTCCACCAGCTCCAGCACCTCCGAGGCAAGGAAAAACGTGGCCCCGAGCATGATCACCTTGGAAGAGAGGCCACCCAGTGTGGGCTTCACGACGCCGAAGCCCATGGAGACCACGAGGATGATTATGCGTGAAACTGTTCTCCTCACTACACCAGCTGTCACTGCGCAGATTGTAATTCCAGTGGGTCGAAGCCCGGTCCTGTTCAGCTCTGCATACTCAAAATACCAGATCATAGTTTCCAAGGCGCCCAGGATGATCACGAGAGAGATGCAATTCTGGAGCGGGAGAATCTCTGTCCAGAATCTTGCGTACTGGGAGAACCAGAAGACCCCCAAGATCACAAAGAACAGAGACATGGCCCCATAGAACTTCAAGAGAGGGGACATCCTCCCTGGGAGATAACCACCGGGGTTCTTCCAAACCGTCTTCCCGTCTACGGTCACACCATTCATGCTGGGATCACAGTGGATGAAATATAGGTTGTACATCCCGGTTCTTGCTATTTGTATCGTCTGGGATGGTAAGGCGGCGACTGGTTCACTTCCCTTGAATGCTACCTGCAACACCCGCGGCCACCCCGGGTTCTGTGTCGAGGGCCGATGGATGACTGTGCCTTCGGCACAGGCGCCTAACTTGGCCAGGTCGGGTGTACAGCAGACTGCTCTCTGGCCGCCGTATGCTGACCCGCCGATGGTTTCTCTATCATCGACTTCGAAAATGACGGCCTGGACTATCTTGGTGTCATCTCCTTTGCTGGATGCAGCGGCCTCCGCCGGTCTCCTGAGTGTGATTGACTCAAAGCTGGATATGGACGTGGGTAAGGTTCAGCTCAACATTTATACCCATAAGAGTCTATATTTTCTTTCATATAATTGCAAAATTATTGACTCCCGCTTTGCATCTGTATTCTATTCAGTACGCTTTCTTCTTCGGCACCTCCAAGAAAACAGGGCATTCTCATGTGCACAATCGACACAACAAAAATCAGTTGACGATGGACTATATTTTAATTCCAAATACCCTCCAAACTGGGGGGGCTATCCTCATGACTGTAGGGGCTGAATCTACGTTAAAATGACGGGATAGGTAAGAAAAATATAAATCGCAGAAGATGTCACTGGCACCATCTGCCATCAGTTCCTCCGACAGCATCCCTACGACGCTGAAGGGGAACTGGAACGAGACTGAGAAACGATCGAGATGGAGAAAGGAAAACTAGTTACAACCTAAATGCATTTAATTCACAGCTCAGTAAGAAACAGATGTCATTGTAGAGCTCATCAGAAAGTCAAAAGATGCAGCAAGGTGGAGTACCACTCTGCAGAATTTCTCCTCCGTCAGAGGTGAAACCAAAAAAATTCTCACTACAGCCTCAGAAGCTCAAACAGGGATGGCGGGATCCAAATCAAGTCCCACAGATCTAAAGAGAAACCTGGAGAAGCGGAATCCGGCTCAAGGTCCGCAGATCCAGAGATGGAACCGGAGAAGCCGAATCCAACTTTAGTTCGGTAGATCCAGGGGACGGAGATCGAGTCCACATTGCGTGCAGAGGTGAAGTTAAGGAGTTACAGTTACCTGATGAAGGAGTCGCCACTGCCGGCGGCAGGAGAGCTGCCGTTACCTTCTTCTCCTTGGAGGACGGAGGCGAAGAGCCCCTCGCTTCCGCCGTGGAAGACGAAGGCATTGCCCTTGGCGACGAACTTCCCTCCGGCGTACTCGTGAACGGAGGCATCAGCGCCGAGGAGGTGGACGAAGACCACCAAGAAGAAGCCGAGCAGCCGGGAGCGGTGGATCTGGCGAGCTGCCATCTCCGCCATCTCCGAGCAGCGCAAGAGAGCACTCTGACACCGACAAAACGGAAAGCGGTGACCGTATCTTGTCTCCCTCCAGTCTGATTTATATGCACCCCGGGTGGAGCGACACAGAGAGACGAACCAGTGCCGAGCCCACTATGCTCACCGCAAATCACCAGATCCCAGTCAAGTTTAATAAATCGTAGGAAGATTTAAGTATTGAACTGGTGGGTCAACGGCATGCTCAGGCCCCGCCAAGCATGAAGAGCTGGACCCATAATTATTGATTTATTTAAATAAGAAAATATCATAGAAATGAATTTTTTTGCCGTTGATCACACGAAGAAACAGAAATAATGTAAGGGCTGAGCCGACTTCCATGTTGTATGTTGTGCACTTATTTTTTAAGAACACGAATAAAAATAGTAGCAAACAATATATTCGATGAAGAACAGGAAGAATATGGGTAGAGGAAAAAGAAAAGAAGAAAAAAATATTTCGAACGAGATAAACAATTAACCTCGTTCATGTAGACATTATTTACACACGTGAATCGGGGGACAAGGATGAACGATAGAGAGCTGGGTCAAACAGCCCTTTCACAGCGCAGTCACATCCCCCACTCTCTCTCTCTCTCACTCTCAACACCCTCACTTCTCACAATCAAGCATCTCTCTCTCTCTCTCAACACCTTCACTGCCCACAATTAAATATATCTGTATATATATATGTGTGTGTGTGTGTGTGTGTATATATATATGCCTTTTTCTTCTTCTTCTTCTTCTTCTCACACTCCAATGGTGTTCTAATCAGAGCCGCTGCCGCACGTCTCCGAACAGCAAGCCAGGCAGCCGAGGACAGAGAGGCCGGTGACGACCTGGGCCATGACTATGGCGCACTGGTCGTTCATTCGAGAGCATCCTCGGACGCAGCACATGCAGCAGAGCAAGTCCGCGAGGCCGCTGCAGCACCTGGCGGCGGTGGCCTGGATGTCCACCTCCGGCGACTCGCCGCCAAACCCCGGTGGCAGGTTCTCGGCGGTGGCGGCGACATTGCCGAACCCAAGAGTGAGGCCGCCAACCGTGATTGGGATCTCCTTCGGTGCCACGCTCTTCTGCTTCTCCAATTTCTTCCCCTGGAGAAACAATTAGAAAAGATTCATGGGTTCTGCCATAGTTCCACATAATATCATCCCAACCACCTTTCCGGAGGCAAAGTGAGCTCAGGGGGAGGATGAGACACAAAAAGTCAACGCATTCTTCGGCTTAGATGGGGTCGACGATTGAGCAAGATATCAGATGCTTCAACAGAATTCATCAAGCTGGTCATAAACTCATCAGTGGGTACCTGCAGAAACGGTCCATCTTTCTCCTGCTCCTTTTGCAGGACCATGAGGGTAAACTCAGATGCAACGCCACTTTGAATACTTAACTGGGCGACCTGTACAGAAAGGGAGCTGGTTTTTATGCTGCCTCCGGGAAGAAATTCACCGGGGAACGATGCTTCTATTAGCGGGTGATATAAATATACTGTCAGGAAGAGAAAAACATAGTTTCAACAAAAATAACTCATATATTTGAAACTATGGTAAACGAAGCAAGGAAATGGAGATGGGCGGTGGTCTCCATTCGATTCCTCTCTCACTGTTCAGGATATACCATCACAGGTTTGCAACCAGCCAATGTATTGCATGGCATCGTCGGCCTGCAAATCAACTGAGCTAAGAATGGAGGGGAGGGACTTCGGAGATCATGATAGGTGGAGAATCACAGCAGCCAGAGTCTGGCCAAAAGCCCATCCTTGCACAGTGCGGTTCAGAGCTGAGAATGACATATGCGCCATCATCTATTTCTAATTATAACTAACTTCGCCATCATCAAACCTTTGACCGTCTACCGGAGGTCATTTGGGATCTCCAAAGGTAGCAGTGAAAGTTGATTTTCTGCCATTAGTCCCAGATCCTTACATGTGTTTCTCCAAAGAACGAGGTCACAAGTCTATCAAACACTGGCCTGCAGCCAAGGGAGGACTGCTCTATGGAAGGTCCCAGGTTCGTAATACTGTTTATTGAAAAAGCGTATCTACACTTTTAGCACTCTAATCAGAAAATTTTCAAAAAGAATGGAAGTATAAAATGATCATTGTGTCATCTGGATTTTTAATACATGACGCCGGTTATGATGAGAATATCAAATATTAAAAACATAGCCAACCAGATTCAAGATAGAATATGAATCAATGGTTGGCGTCCAAAGTCAAAATAAAAACTCAGGAAAACGTCAGGCACTTGATTTCTGACTTTCCACCAACCTTTTGTTCAAGCTCTTTACTCTCAGAAAACCACGCCTGGGCTGTCATAAGATCAAGTTGATGTTTTGCAAACACCTGTTCAGAAAATAATGTAAGATGCAGGAGACCAATAAACAAATGCCTATACCATACACAAATGGTATAATTAAAATAGATTGGAGAAATATTGCGTAGTAGACGGATACTTCACATATTTGTATTCATCCATATGAGCTCTCTTTTAGACATTGATAATGTCTACTGCCAATATCCAGGTGAAACAAAGTCTATATGGTTTTTTTCATACCAAATTACAAACCGTGGTTATCATATTGCGTTCCTTAAATGACTTTGGTTATTACTTATTACAAAGAAAGAGAAAACAGTGAAGCTCGAATTTTTCCGGTAAATAATATTTAGACTTATAATGAGGTGTCCACGGCAGAAGAAAGACAAGGAATAATATAAAGCACAGCACACTAATCCTTTATTCTATAAATTAGATATCAAAAATTTCACAACCCAACTAGTTACAAATCAATACTTCACCTTGGCAAGAGAAATATAGAAGTGAGAGATTTCTTCATTGGGTTTGAGATTGAACGTAAAAATGAAACTGGTAACTAGTGAAGAAGAAATTCCTCGTGTTTATGGTTTTTTAGTGAAAGAGCAGATAATTTGTGTGTCCAACCTTGGCTAATATTAACCCTTTGACCGGTGATCCTTGAAATGTGACCCCCCCCCCCCCCCCCACAAATCCCTCCTCGTCCAACATAAATAAGGATTCTAATGGTCTTTAGCAATAGTAATGGATGACTAAAGGGAAAAGCTGACTTTATGTTGAAACCAAAATGTGATATATGGTAACAGTTCGCAAGGTATACAAATTGTGTACCAGATCTAATATCATTGGGGAAAGCTGATGTCGTCTACACTCGATTATTATTTTTCAGGCCACAGTGATTTGTGGGACTCTCGTTCAGACAAGGTTAACATTCAAAACTTCAATGGGAAATTCAATTCAGGGAAAATATAAGGTGAAAGTGACAAAACTCTAGAAAAACAAAATAGACACTTAATAATAAAGCAGTAAAAACATAAATGCTACGTTTTGCAAAAAAATTGCGTGAAAAATGTTTCTCAGATATTGTATACTCATAAGTTGAGGTTCACATTTCAATTTGTCTGCTTTAAGCCAAATTAGTCCACTGCATCACATGCCAAGAAGATAGGATATGAAGACAGTTGAGATGCAAAATATGAAGTCAAAAAGGGAAATAATCGGATACAAAAATGATAAAGATCACACTGTACCTTCTCGAAAGGAATATCCATCTTTTGCGCTTTCAATTCAATTGAGAACTCTGTCATGTCTGCTAGTAAACCCTTGGATCTTAGAGTCTCTGGAAATCTCCCATGATATCTGCCTACTAGAAGCATAGGGCATCCAACTGAAAGATCTGGAACGTGGGACGGATAGACCTAAAATATGAGGAATGGAACTTTAAGTCATGTTAACTGACGACAGGATATTGGAACAGCCAGCAAGAAATGATGTCGGATATTGCTGTTAAGAATATGACTATCAATTCCGACATGGAAACTGTTGAAATACTTAGACTTAGTGTGTCACGTGTCTCACTTTAGCAACTCACGCGTCTTCCTTACTGTGCCATGTGGTCTAAGATTCATATGTCTAGAACCTTTCACGTGGGTCTGTTATAAATAACAAACACCGGTCGTGATTTATGAATTGGAATATAATTATCCTTTATTCAAATTTAAACTTCTTTCAACTTGAACGAGGAGATTCTTTCTCAAATGTTCTAAAGAATTGTAGAGATTCAACATGATATCAGAGCCAATCTAAGTGTGATTGCTTCTTTTCTATTCTTTATTACTGTGGGAGATTCACTTTATTTCTATACACCTCTTCTTGAGGACTTGGGAGATCTATTTCATTTCTATACACCTCTTCTTGAGGACTTGGGAGATCTATTTCATTTCTATAAACCTCTTCTTGACCTCGTTTGGTCTGGTTGTTCATCTTTTCTTGAAGACTTGAGAGATTTATTTCGTTTCTGTGAGCATCTCCTCTTGTTCTTTTCTTCACTCTATGCTAAAATTAGGTGACACTTCTACTACTTCAATGGATTCCAATCTTGGAACATCGATACTATTGATAGAATTTTCTGCTATGCCCACAGAATTTAAGTTGACTAATTATAATCTAATCTAGTAGTTGAAATACATTAGAAAACTTCTGACTAGATGAGGGATGCTATATCATCTGGAGGATATGAAACCATATACCCGTCGTGTCAATTTCAGACGTGGCAGGAGGAAGTATGCTTTGATTAGAACTTGGATCTAGGGAACTATGATTCTCTGGATTAGCAGGGAAATCTTCTTCTTGGTGACTACAAAATATTTATAGGGGATAAGACATGAAAAACTCTACGAAACATAACGAGTCACATAGATATGAATTAGAGACGGAATGTCTCTTAATTCTTCAAGGATCCAAGTCAGTAATGGAATATGCAAGGAAACTGAAAAATATGTGGTGGAAACTTGATTATCACCTCAATTTTGGGATTGAAAAAAACAAGAACTTGCTGCTTTGTGTCATTTTATAGAAAGACAACACCATCTTTATATTTCTTGCTAGACTGAACCTTGTGTTTGATCATGTCAGACAGTAAATTTTAGGATGTGAGAGGAGACCAAATTTAGATGAGGTTATGTCAATTGTTATAAATGAAGAAAGCCATAAAAAAATGATGCTATTTGCACATGATATAGATAATATAGTGTTTGCAGTCGAAACCATGTAAACTATAAAACCAATTGCAGATTTTAGGATGTGAGAGGAGACCAAATTTAGATGAGGTGATGTTAATTGTTCTAAATGAAGAAAGCCATCAAAATTTAATGCTATTTGCACATGATATAGATGATATAGTGTTTGCAGTCAAACCCATATAAACTATGAAATCGATTGCAGATTTGATTCATCAGCCATCTTTTGTACAAGGGAAAACTTAGAAGTTTGATTACCGAGGTAATCACTGGTGCACATATTGTAGAAAACCCCGCCATACTAGAGGTCAATACTATAAACTCACCGCAAATCATGAAATTTCAACTCTGAGAATTATGTGAGTTAGGTGCATCCAGCATCCGATTCATCTACTAGGACATTTGATCACATCAACCGCTCGACCAACTGCAACAATGTCGACTCAACTCCACTTGATAAAATAGAGAGAGTTTGTCTTGAATTAGACCAACTGAAGTTGACGGTGGCACAACTATCACAAACCTCAATAGTCCATTAGACTGATGAGTTCTACTATTCCATCGCAATTCAAGCTCCATCTCAAGATATTACTGGATATTTAATTCTAGACTTGAGAGCGACAGATCATATGATAAATACTCCCATCACTTTGTTACATACACACCCTTACTCTAGAGGCTGAAAAGTGTCCATTACTGATGGTACACTTCTCACAGTTGCTGGTATTAATGACCTCACTCTAGAGTTCTTACCAAAGTCCTTTTATGTTCCCAAATTATTTACCAATTTTATTGCTATTAAAATTTTATCAATAATATACCTTATCATGCCTTTTTCATGAAGACATTTGCGTGATATTTGATAAGGATCAACAATGGGAGGATTGGTACTGAGAGAGAATGTGGACTCTACTTTCTAGAGGGACTTAACCAAATCTGTCTTGTGGAAGTACATCCATAAAGTATCCCAAAGGCCTTTCTCACATTTGACTTTTTCACCGACAATTAGGTCATCCTTCTTTTAGCACTATGAAAATTTCTTTCCTATTATTGTTTCAAGTATATGTAGAAATACTTAAATGTGAGGTATATAAAATTTTCGGACATACTTATAGATATTTTCATTTAAAAGGTAAAGAAAGTAAAATTCTCTTCTTCCATATCCATAGTGCTATTTGGGGACTATGTTCCAATGCTGATCTCTTAGAAAATAAGTGACTTGTTATTTTATTAATGACTGCACTCGCTACATGTAGGTATCTCTCCTTGAGGAATAATCAGTTGTTTCAGTGGCATTGAAACGTTTCAGTGTGATGATTAAAAATCAATTTGATACATCTATTAAGAGACTTAGATCTGATAATGCTACGGAATATTTTCAGTGGAAGACATCATACATGAGTCTACTAATGCCTACACATCTCAACAAAATAGACTAGTAGAAAAGAAAAGTCACCACCACTTATATAGGTTACAAGATCTCTCCTGTTTTAGGCACATGCACCAAATTTTTCTTGGGTGAAGCCATCCTAACTGCAACTAGTTGGCTCCACTTTTCCTTAATAATCATCTTCACACTTCATTAGACCAGCTAATATTTGGGTATGTTTCGCTTGTTTATAACCATGATAAAATCTAAGGCAAACTAGATCCATGAGCCCTCAAATGTATTTTTCTTAGATATTCTACCACTCAAAAAGATTATTGCTGCTATCATCCACCTACTCGAAATTCTTTTACACTGATGGATATTACATTTCATGAATTTTTTCATGAATTTTTCCTCAAACATGTATCTTCCTACAGCTAGTCTGACCAATTATAATGCCTAATCAAAGTTTTTCCTTCATCAAACTAAAAAGTCATATTTGACCAAGTCTATTCCAAGACACAGAAACCTCTTACCATAGACATAAAACTATGTTTGGCTGAAGAGGAAATGTTTATCGACCAAAAGTTATACCAACGTCTCATTGGATGGCTGATATATCTCACACATACCAAACCTAACATCTCATATGAGTATGGGCCTTATCAA
This sequence comes from Spirodela polyrhiza, assembly GCA_024713555.1. Taxonomy (NCBI): domain Eukaryota; kingdom Viridiplantae; phylum Streptophyta; class Magnoliopsida; order Alismatales; family Araceae; genus Spirodela; species Spirodela polyrhiza. Next base: position 6,046,078 of record CM046532.1, read on the forward strand.
CCCATTTGGGACTAGTATAAATATTAGTCACCAGATTAGGATTAGGCCGGGGTCACTAGTCTCTCTTCCTCTCTCACCTTCTCTTTTTTTCGCTGTACTCTGTTCTTCTCAATTATGGCATCAGAGCTGAAACCCTAGGGCTTCATCCTTTGTCTAGTGCTGCCACCAGTCCAGCACCACCACCATTGCACTGCCGCTACTGGTCCAACAATCACCAGACCAGCGCCGCCTCTGTTTAGCATCACCTCTTGTTCATCGCCACCACCATTGCAGTGCTGCTACTAGTCTAATGCTGCTACTGGTCTAACACTACTTTTGTTCGGTCACCACCAGTCCAGTGCTGCCTCTGTCCAGCATAACCCCTCGTTCAGCACCACCACCATTTCAGAACTGCTACCAGTTCAAAGCTACCTCTATTTGGCATCGTTCCTAGTCCAGTGCCACCATTAATCTGGCACCACCTTTGTCTGGTGTCACGCTGTGTTAGGCATTGTTTCCTTCCAACGCTACTTCTCACTGTCACCTCCATTACCACTATTGCTGCCACCACAGTAGCCGCCACTACTGCTATTGTTGTCTACACTGTTTGTTCTTCTGTCAAGACCACTCTACCACTCTGTCTAATAAAAGATATATGGCGGCGCTCTCTCCTCAAGGGTCACAAGTTGGTCAACAGCCAACATTGATGGCTCACAAATCCAAGTTGTCTATAACTCCCCAATCCACAGTGATAGTCCAGAGTCATGTCATTACAAATTGAAAATTAAATGACAACAATTATACACAATGGTGTAGATCTGTGACAATATATTTCAAAGGTTGAGGTAAGATCAAACATCTCACAAATGATCCCCCATCAAGTCAACTAGATTGGTACAATGAGAACAATAAGATGCAAATCTTCTCAACATCTTATGACACTCTATGAAGCACAATGTTGTAGGTCTAGTAACTCATCTTGCTACTTGTGAGGCTGTATGAGATAATCTTACTTTTATGTATTCAAATGATATTCCAAAGATCTATGATATGACAATTGAATATTTTAGCTTGACGCAAAGAGATAAGAGCTTGAGTCAATAATTTGGCGACATTATGCGACTCAATGATGAGCTTCATCTCTTATTACTTATTTCTAATGATATTCAGATGATGCAATAATAATATGTCCAAATGACTTTCATCATTGACTGAATATGATGATGTTCACAGTCAAATTGTATTTAGAGCTAAGTGACCATAATTGGCTGAGGCATATAAATATGTCTCAAGTTTTTGTAAATCAGGCAACTACGCAAGCTACTTTAGCAACTAGTGAGACTACTGCTTTACCCTGTCTACTCATAAATCTACAAAGATCTCCAACATTGTGTTGAAAATATAGACCATCCACTATGTTGGCAAGTGGTTATAATTTGCGAGGGTTTATTCTTTTTCTTTTACAGAAAATGCCATTGGTTTCTATTCAATCTCCCGCAAGGTCAGCATGTGACAAACATATATGCAGGCTGGTCCATTATATTTCAAGTCTGCAGAGTTCCATACTAAAGGAAAGATACAATTAATATAAGCATCATTATTATACACCAGCATAAAGATAAAAATTAAATTAAATAATAAGCATCAGATAAAAATTGGATAGTGGGTTACCAGCAACTGAAACTGACTAAAGGTCACAGCAAATTGGCACCACCCAAAGAGTGAAACGAGTACAACTAGATAGGCAGTAATGGGCTATAACGTTAATCAACTCTCAATCAGAACAAGTGTTGATTGAGTTAAATGCTTTGAACGATCTTATACATTTTTAGAAATAAAAGTCGTCATTACGTACAAAGCAATGCAGAAAGTAAAATTTAAAGATCATGGTTAACCACATACCTCAAATGAGTCAAGTTCGTCAAAAATATCAAATGTTATATTCGCAAGTATAGGAGAGGTAATCCTCTTGAAAAATCTTTGCAGTCGGATATCAATGGAATCTTGCAACGCAAAGAAAGTTAATTCAGATAGCATAGAGACCAAATTTAGTCCATACTTCCATTCACAATAGTGAAACCATACACATATCTAGCAGGGAAACGATGTTTAAAACAAGAAGAAATACCTTTCATTTCTTACAGAGAATTAGAAGTGCTCAGTCAAGTAACATGACTAAGCAAAATTAAACGAAAGACTCAGAACTCCTGTTGAGAAAGAAAATACATCAAACTAAATTCATAAACACGGAATCCCCCGTTGGTTTGCAAATTTGATGGAGTCTGTCGGAATTAACCATCAATTGATCATTTCAACCATGTAATTTTGACCCTTCTTGAAACTAGAGAAAATGACATAAACATGGAATAAGCCCATCATGAGAAAGAAATTATCCCAAGGGAGTCCTTCCAAAAAGGTAAAAAAGAAAGCCAATTCAACTTAGTCTGACAGACTCTCTTGCCCAATCCTGGCAAAAGTGAGTATTCAAGAATGCAGAGAGAAATCAGATTACTTCCAAGACAGGGATGTTCAGTTATACTGTGTGTTCGAAAGTCTAATCCGGTTACTCTTGTCTCATTGTAATTTTCTTGGTTGGGTCATATAACAAAGGTATAAGAGTTATTCTGTTTCAAGTGTTATATCATGTAGGCCAAGAAAGCTAGATAGAAGATACAAAAAGAGAGGTTTCAGCTCGCTGTGACCTAGGCTCCAACAAAAACGAAGATACATAGACTCATCAAATTTAGATAGGTGGTTCTTTTGAGTGAAATAAGTTTCCCAAAGAGCTTCCATCTATTGGAAACATGATATAAAATGAAAAGATAGCAGTAATGATCCTCTACTTCTAAACTCAAGCACGCCATGCTCATAGATTCCATAAAAAGAAGTATTCACAACTAACGCTTGACAAATTCAATGATTCCACAGAGAAAATCGGTATCTTTCCTTGAATTAGTAAAACTATTGATCTCCCATTTCGTTATGATAGTGATAATAGGAAACAAAAAGTGATTATAAATGCTAACCTGCCTCAAACGTCGCATCATACACGCCTCTCCCAATGCTTGCCAACATACGTAGGAAATAATGGTTGCAGTACGAACCTATCAACACAGAAATTAAAATTTCAATACCTCAATTTGATGATGAACGAAAACCGAACGAAAAACATTACAAGATTCCTAAGAATATAAGAAAAACTCAGAGAATACTTCTGTTAGGATCCCAGCCGAGGTGGGGCCTAACAACTTCCAGTTTCCTAGCTTGGATTTCTATTATCAATCTTGCAACAAAAACCAGTAAATGATGAAAATTCTCATATGTACCGTAGACAAAATTATTTTGGTGGCTATTTGATCTGGATAAGTTTTACAATCAAGAGGTTCTGAATATTTGGTAACGTGTACCTTGTTATTTCACATTTACAATTTTGGAGGAAGGTTTTTATTTTAAATGTGTAAGAATCATATGATATCAATTAAGTATTTAAATAATATGTGCCGTAGAGTGTCATCCATCACAACAACTTCATTTTCGCGTCACTTTTTCTCCGGTCAAGTTGGTTCAGGACAACCAAATCTGATAAAAATCCATTATTTGAGCCTCTTGGCAGCTGAAAAACGGGTATTCAGGTCTATTGGTGAAGTGGGTTGGGAGCTGCTCAATTCATCAATAAAAGAATTATTTGAGGCAGAATTTGGCACAAAGTAGACTGGTGCTTCTACATGAGAGAGTGCCAAGGTCCAAACCTAGTAACTTCTCCATGAGAGAGTACAACAGGTAAAGGCATATCGGCATATGGGTTAACTATACATTCTGGGGTATTGAATCTTGAGATTCATTACGTGACACATTCTTTAATCCAAAACTGCCTAAATCACGTATCTCTGAGGTCCTTTTCATTGCAATTCTGTTGCTTTAGGATAATAAACCTAACATTTGCATTTTATATATAATATTGCCTAAAATGAAATTATTTATGCAGTGCCTTATCTATGCAAATGCCTCTAAAAAATTAGAGTTGCTTAACATAAGCTTTTTTCTCGGGGTTACTCGGATTTGACAGTTAATCACAAACTGTAGAGGCGTCCACATGAAGTAACCTTGACATCATCACACATTATAAGCAGTCAAAGAATGAGGAAAAGAGCAAAGAAAGGAAATAATAAAAAAAGCTTAAATCGTGATTACCTATACCAAAGGTGGAAATTCTTGGGGCTATGGAACTTTTATTGTTCACATAAGCTCTCATAGCAGAGCAAATACTTCTTTCATCTTCAACAGCTCCATCAGTGATGAAACAGACATGAGGGATTGAATTTGTGGTTTTTGATAACATGTGCATAGCCTAACAGAGAAAATGAAAAGTTGAAAAAGTAAAATGTAAAATGATGTAACATTGTCCAGGATTTCTTGCAAAAAGTATGAAAAGAAAATGAATCCATGCAACCAGAAGCTCATACCTTCTGGTTAAAATTGAAAACCTCACCTCATTCAAGGGTTTTAAAAATTTCGTTCCTCCAGCAGCAACAAAACTTTGCTTCATCCACTGAATAGCATTTTCAACAGTTTCTTGTGTCGCTCGTGTCAGGGATGGTGAGAACGTATAGATTTCATCATTGAATGCTATTATGTTAAATGAATCGTGCAGAGTCAGCTCTGATGTTGCGGCTGACAGTGCATTCGTTACACTTTCAATAGGCACTCCATTCATGCTTTCACTTATATCAACAATAAAAATAATTTCCTTCCTGAAAACCTGTTGTTGCCATTCATTGAAGTATATCAATGCAAGTTCATAAAAATGAGTAATAAACGACAAAAGTGTTAAAAATGAGATTATGATGACAATATACAATTATCCCATGATGATTAGGGATTGATAAGCATAATATTATTTTATAAAAACTCAATACGATGATAAAAGAGCAATTGAGTGCCCCCAGATGGAAATGACTAATTTTTATTTATGTGAATAATGCAGTAATTGCATCAGCTGTGCATCGACGATATTGTGTCATGCACCAACTGTAATATTCGTGAATGATGCCACAGATCATTATTGAAGAATATGACGATCAGAACATGGCAAATGTTTAATAACATAAGCCCTTTTACTGTAGAATTGGAACCTACATCACAACTATAGGGGTTCATTGTGAAGGGACCACAATGAAATTCAACTCAGTAAAAAAACAAAAAAGGTGTTACAAGATACAGCGGAAGCAGGAAAGGGAAAAACTGACCAAACCCTTCTCAGGGCAGTATGCCAGTATTTATATTGGCATCTAATAAACCTTTCCGGTATTATGGAAAGGTTTATTAACAGAAACACAAAAAAAAGGAAATACATCTAATAATAGGACAGAAATGGAAAATAGAAGGAAAGCCTAATATAGAATACTTGTTCTGCGTAACAAAAGGTATGCATTAGAAAATGATATTGATAAGACACAGTAACACACCTTTCTCTGCTGGTTACTCCCAGAAAAAAGATAGAGGCAGAACCTCTCTCTTTGATCTATGTCATTCAAAGGTGGAGGTTGCAGGAGTATGCCACCAAATATATCATTTGAATAGACCTGCAGTGGTTAAATACACAAGCAGTAAAATGTATCAGTAAAGAACATAACAATTAAATAGTTTTAATAGGAGTATGATCATCTGTGAGTGTGATCATCCAACTTTATTAGGAGCTTTTCCTTGATCGCACATAGTCATCTGGTAAAAATCTCAAGAGCTTTGTGAAATCTTGGTCATTGAGTTAAATAAATCAAACTTTGACTGGTCATCTCCCCCTTCTCAAAGGGTGCATATAGGTTATCCAAGGCGAAAGGTTAATAATCATGTTTGAGTTGAAATATTATGAAGCCAAGGGTATCCATTGCAGAGAAATGTATCCTAGTAGAAGTGCCATAGTAAAAACGATAAAAAAGGACGGCATAAACCGATTTTAACAGAAAATGAGTATCCGTCAAATTTTTTTGACCAGAAAGAAAAAGTATAGGTCACCAGCACATATGATTTTGGGACATTTTAACCGCGAACTTGCTAGTTTTAATTACATAATTCTCAACAGTATTGCACTTAGCTAGATTTTTAATATTAATATGAGTATATACATGCACACAGGCTAACACTCAACTTGATCCGAGTGAAGTTATGGAATAAAAACAAAAATGAAATCAAAAAGATGCGAACTGCATCCTGAACTAGCAATTATATGTTAAAAGTACTCTATGGGTGGCGTTTCTGGGAAATCCATCCAGATCAATTCTAACTTACAGTATAAGAAAAGTTAAAATCTGTTCTTGACCAAGAAATAACTTCTCCTTCATATAAGAATCCCAAGCTGCCTGACTGCCGTCTTATTTCCTTGTAGGTAGAAAAGAATAATTAGAAAACTCGTTAAAAATGGCAAACTCACAAAAATGACAACAGAGTAAAGTAACTAGAACTAAGAAAACTTCCAAAAAGTCACCAGAACAGAAAGAACGACAATAATGATAAACAAGTACCTTACCTTTAATGCATGGCTTGTAAGTTGGCACAAAATTTCTTTCCCAGAGCCACCATTTATGTTCAACTTGATCTTTTCCTTCTTTATTATTGTCTTTCCAGATGGATTAACAAATTCTGGAAAGGTAAACGGTATGCTAATAGAGAATTGCCCATTACCATATGTTAATTTCTGGATCCATCTGACCGAAAGAGAAATAACTGATCCACCAGTCACCTTCAGTGGAAGAAAAAGGGAAATTTATGACCATAACGTAAAAACGTTGGGATGAAAATAATGTCTGACCTTTCTCTATATGTGGAATTTAATGTAACAGAGGTTTTTTGAAAGTTAGCACAACAGTTGTAAACGAAAATGCTAAATAGAGCGAGGAATGTTAAAAGAAAAAATGGCTTAGGTATGTCACCTGGGGTACAATTAAAGAAAACAACTGAGGTTTTGAATAGCCTCCTGCCTCAGTTTTTGCAGTTTTCTCTGCACTGTGATGTTCTTCATTTTGGATTACTTGAGTGAAGTATGCTCTTCTACCAATGGCAACATCAACACCCAGAATGGAACCCTGTCAGACAAATCACTTCTTGATTTATAATGCGTAAAATCAATGGGAGGGTTACAAGAAGTCAAAAGACAACTAAAACAAAGTAAGTACCACGAGCCATACCTTAACAATAAGAAAGGAAAATATTCGCATGGCCAAAGACATAAAAAATTGGTAACCATAATTCAGTAATACATAAACACTCGATTGTAATGTTTGACTTCAACTTTTTAGATAAATGTGAAATGAAAGCAGTTGCAAAAGTTTCTACTTGGCTGTAATGACACAGAAATTAGATATCTCTGAAGGCATTCACCATAACAGATTCATTTCAAAACACTACGTACACGAATGACACTTCAATGATTGGAGACCTGAACCTCTACTGTGCTATTAAAAATATGTCAGATACATAGTAGAATATCAGGTTAAGACCTTAGAAAGTAGTTTGATTGACTGTCACGTGATTTTATGATAGCCAAGTCTTCCAAATTTCACAGCAGATTAAATCCACAGCTGCTATGATCTGTTGCTCATGATGGATGTAGTCGGTATTGAACCTAAACTGATAGGAGGAGATCAGGACTTAATTGACTTCAAAAGACATTCCAGATATACAAGTTCACTTGATATGTTCCAATATGAGTCATCTAATCTACAATTTATGCCATTCACACTTGAATGATTGAGGATCAGGACTCAAACGTGCTGGTCGACCAACCAATTATGCCATCTACAGTCCTGTAGCCTGCCATCTCAACCTCTAGGTTTGAATCTACACTAGACCTCTTTTCTAGACCGTCAAATTACAAACTATTTTGGGACTTTAATGTTTATGGCTCCATTGTTTATTGGTTGACGTGAGTCTCCTCATTTTCATGGCTTAGACTGAACAGACGAGACAACAGACTTATTCTGCCATATGGATACAACAATTCACCAATAAACTAAATATCTGAATCGGATGCAATCCTTCAATGGCAGCTTGTATCAGTTAGCTCACATCTTGGTCCGCATTCAATACAGGCAGGTTAACTGTTCCCACAGTCTCGGGCACAACTCTAAGCAAAAACAGGACCCAGGTCCCTGTTTGATCTTTCACATTGCACCTTTTACAGATTTATCAAACGCTTACATCCGTCATCTAAGGCAGATGACCAACAGTGCTCCTCCATGCTGAATCCTGTCTCTCTGTCACATTAGAACGAACTCTATATGTGCCATCCATAAAATGCCAACCATAGCACCAAACCATACGAAAATCTCAAGCAGGAGACCGCACATCAACAAATGATAGAAAGCCGCAAATGGCTACACAGTGCCACCAACTATAGGTTGATACTATCGAAACCAAGGATCAGACAATGGGCACCCCACTGCTACGCAGCTGAATATTCACAGCGACCAACCATCTTTTTCGTAACGAGAAACCTTGGGCATCTTATTAGAATCATCGACTACCACATCCCACTTATCAAACTTCGCGTTCTATCCCTGGATGTTATCGAATAATACAGAAGGGTACCTCATAGAACAACTGTGGCATTCTTTTTCGCCTCACGCGGCTCTCCTCCCAAGAATCCAACACCCCCCCCACTCCCCACCATTCATTGCTCCTCCTATCGGGAAGCAAGAGTGAATCCCACGGCATTAACCAAATCGGCTTCTGCAAACAAAGCAGAGGAGAACAAAAGCAACGGCTCTCTGTAACCTTGGCTTACCTGCTCGCCCATTGGGAGCACCAGCCGGCAATCGCAGCTCTTGCTTCCCGTCACGCAGTGCACGCGCCAAGTGCCCTTCACAGTGACCAATGCCGTGTCCAGGTAGCATTCGACCTCCATCCCGATCCCATTCATCATGAGAGGGATCAGCGCGGGCGGGTCCATCTCGCCATATACGTGCGGCTGGTAGCTCGGGACGTCCGGGTTGTCGACGATCGCTGGGTCGTAGATCACCGCATACATCATCGGCGACGCCGGCTGGAGCCCCGCCCCTCCGCCGCCGCGCTCCATCCCACCGGGCCCCTTGGGCGGCGCCTGGTGGTGCCGGTCCTTGCTTCCGCATATCCGCTTCGACAGCTTCAGCCCGTCCTCCACCGCCCTGATAAATTCCTCGTCCATCTTGTTGTCCGAGAATTCCACCAGATCAGATCACAATCTTCTGCCCTGAACAAACAATAGCAGCAACCACTCCCTGCTCTATTCAAGAGAGAGAGAGAGAGAGAGAAAGAGAGAGAGAATGTGAAGGAAGTAAGTAATCATTTCAATTTCAGACGGAGCAGCGCGGAGGACCAAGATGAGGGTCTCCATAGTGGTGGTGACCATAGGCGAACTGTAACCTCTATCCGTTCCGGTTTCTCCCCCCCGACTCAGATGGACCAGTAGGTGAGCTGGCGGGTGAGGAGATGCAGCCCCTTGTCCTTCGTCAACGTCTAGGAAAATTTTAACTACAAATCGGACGCGTGCCACATTATGAGCAGTGGGCCCCACATCCTTCTGTCGGCAGCGCTGAACATAGTTTGAACATCAGATGGTCGTTACCGTTGCCTTGTCGGCTAGTGTGGGCCAGAAATGGGCCCCACTTCTGCCGGCCGAACCGACGCATTAATGGGTCTCACGTTCCTTTGTGGACGCCCTCCTTCTGGGCCCAAAGTGGGCCCACTAGCCACCGAAGAGAGAGAGAGAGAGAGAGAGAGAGAGAGAGAGAAAGAGAGAGAGAGAATATACCAACGAGAGTAGAGCGAGAGGGAGAGAGAGAGAGAGAGAGAGAGAGATATGATTAACATGATTATCAAGGAAGAGCGAAAAAATGTTAGGCAGGAAAAGAATACATCCACAGCGGAGGAGCGGGGTGGGGGGGGGGGCGGCGGCACTGGTGGCGCCGCCTCTGACTAGGATTGCTGCCTGCTTCTCGAAGGTCAACGGATGAGGACGCGGAGGAGACCTGGCTGGTCTTCGGCGAATTGGAGGCCCTCCTCGAGGAGGTGGCGCTGGACGGCACCGGGGAGGCGGGCAGGGGTGCGGGCCCCCTTCGTGTGGTGCCCCGTGCCGACGCACACCATCACCTGAAGCCGTTGACCCGCCGCCCGCGCCGTCCGCCGCAGCACCGCCAGCTCGTGCCGCAGGACGTTGACCGCCTCGTTGACGTGGAGCCCGTGGAGGTCAATCAGCGGCTGCTTCCCCCGGTTGACGAACTGGGCCTCCGCTGCCACCGGATTCCTGCCCCACACACCACCCAAAACCTTATAAACACGAGAAACGCGCACCAAAGTCGGCACAGCTATTCATCGACTGATTGACTTATTTGGGTTGACCTGTGGCGGAAGATGGATTCGCGGGCCTTCTCGTGGGCCTCCTTCATCTGGATGTTGTAGAGCTGTCCCTTGAGGCTGAGCTCCTTGGCAAGGGCCTTGTTCCCGATTATGAAAGCTTGCCTCGCCTGTTCAGGCAGCACCATCATCCCGCTAATTTCTGAAAGAGCAGAGGAAGGAGAGAAAAGACGAGAGAGATGGAAGCGCCGCCCGACCCTACCTGCTCGAAGCAGGTGTTCCGCAGCCGGGCAAAATCACGGGCCTCCTCCCTCGATTCTGCATAGACTTGGGCTGCCCAGACGGGACGGATAATTAGAGAATGAATGCACAGATAGATAGATGGACATGAATAGATATAGATGCATAGACATGAATAGATATATATATATATACATATATATATATATATATGTATATATATATATATATATATATAGAGAGAGAGAGAGGGAGGAGCTTACCCACTGCCTCCCCGGTCTCGAGCCAGGCTGGGGAAGCCGGCACCTTGCCAAGGCCCTGCATCTTTTCGGCCAAGAGGGTTCTACCGTGCCTGCTGTGCAGACTCGGGAGGGACTGGGAGTTTCTGATCGTGCCGATGGCCGCTTCTTGGGAGCTGCTCCTTTCGAGCTTCCAGTGGCCGGAATCCTGAGACGCCAACCGCCGGACTGCTGAGGCAAAGTCCGGGGCGGTGCTGCCTCTTGATGCGCTGGACTTGAGGAAAGGGAAAGCTTCCTTGCCCATGGATTGGGTTAAGCTCGGAGCCTGGTGGGCGTCTCCGCCGCCGCCGTATTTTGACGACCCATCTTGAGAGTCCGCTGCTGAAAGGGCCGGGAAGTCCATGGCGTCGAAGCTTGGAGCAGACAAGGTTTTTGGGGTCGTGTTATGGCTGAAGCCGTGGTCCACCTGAAGCTGCACCCGCAAACTCTACTGGTTATCTGATCAGAATAAACAGGTTCTGATGATGGGAGGTGCAACATGAATGAATGGAGGGGAGGATCAAGAATTGAGCGGGCGAAGATGCAAATAATAACGGAAAGATTATCAGCTTCGATTGCACCAAAACAAATGGATTTTCATGGAGCACAAGGAGGGCCTGTGTAAGGAAATCCATGGGCTCCCTCATTCTTCCGTCAAAATTCAGTTGAGGTAGACCACGGAGATCTGTTTATACACATTTTTTAAAAACGTTGACTTTTGAGAATGCTTTTAAAAAAGGCTGCTCAATTGAAGAACATTCATCGGAAGGCTCCCTCTTAATACTTTCATCACCCCATCTGTTATTGTGTTGTATTTTTATAGCTCCTACAGGCTTCGATGCAAGAGTTTCAAGGTGAGCGTCCATGGCAGCCGCTATCCAGGATCTTACCTTCAGACATAAAATAAGAATATTTTTAAAGTAAGGCGAAATTTTTTCACGCATATACAATATTAAAAAGAAACGATTTTATGTAAATTACACAAAAATTACACTTATAAACTTATTAGGTTAATTACTTAAATGTAAAAAAAACGCAAGTATTTAGCCTATCTTGTACGTTCTTCTTGACTTTCTCTCTTATTCTTCATCTCTTCTAGCCAGCCACACACTCAACTTATTTTATCTTTTGGTTCAACATACCCCCCTCCCCTTCAAAAAGAAAAGAGACAAGATTTGCCTTGAACTGGGCAGCTCAGATCATCAGAAATTACTGAAGGTACGCATTTGTAAGAAGAAACTGAAAATATTATATTTCTTGACAAAACAAAGCAAGTGCATAGTCAAATCGTTAGTTAAAAGTTTAAAAGCACAACACGCATACCTCAAGTTGGGTGAGAATTTCAATTGTCAAGTTCAAGTCACACCCATTTGCATAATACACTTCTGCAAGGCTATCTGCCGCAAAACCGGGGAATTGTGATGCCAGGAATACCACAGGATTGATGCCTGGATTTTCTAAAGCCGTCTGCTCATTTAACAGATCATTGAAAAAACCCACACTTGAATCCCCACCATATTGAGATCCCTCTCTGCCATTTGTCAGATGCTGATCACCATTGATGAATTGATTGTCCCAGGTGTTAGTGCCCAAATTCATCAGAGACATTGAAGAGTAGTCTTCCGAAGACAGACCAGAATATGGCATTATTTCACTCAAATCAACACGTTCACTGTCTGAAGGTGAGATCTCTTGCTTGATGCCCAAAAACTGGCTTTGCATTGTCCTGGAGTGTTCAAATGCATCAATCCCATCATTAATGGACAATGTTGCAAGTGAGAGACTGCTTGGCGCTTGCAGGTCTTCTTCTTTCACAATCTTAAAGTCAGGAGTAATGTCATCAGGCAATTGGTGACGCCAATATTGATGAGCCTCGTCATCAGAATTGTTTGAGATATTTGACCCTGAGCGATCTAAAAATGGCCTTCCAGAAGTTTCTGAGACATCTAGCCTTGCAGTATCTGCTTTCTCACTGTTTTCAGCTGTAGATCTAAAAGCAGATGGGACAAACGCCACAGCATTGGGATTTAAGGTTGTCATCTTGCTTGGTAAATTCAATTTTGTACTTGTATTCTCCAAGAATTTTTTTCCGGATGAGCTCATGCTGATTCAGAAACTAAGGAATCCTGTTTACCTATTAGGGTCTTCTAACAGACAGAGGATGCTAAAACAACCAATATATGGTAACTATCCCAACCCTGCAAATTCAATTAGAACAAAAAAACCAACAACTTTTAGAAGAAAAAGTAGCCAAGGAAAATAAATTTTCAGTTCCAATGGTTTTACATAGAATGCATGCAAGTATAAATCAAACTCTAACACATCAAAGAATACCAAAAACTATTATTAACTTCAAAATATTGCGCATGACTTTTATTTGTGACATTGCCACTTAAGTCACATTCTTGACACCCCAAATATGCGTTTACATAATCTATTTTTCGCTATTATTGTAAAATATGAAACAATAACAGCGTTTGAGGGAGCACATCTTTGAAGCATATAATCAACATTCCCACCATAAAACCCTAATCAATAAAAGGGCACTTTGGCTATCATGTTATATTTCCTTTTCCCATTGATAAAGATAAGAATGAATAGCACTATATGAAGTACATTCAACGAATAAGATTGCAACTTTTGGATAAAGCAAACTATTAAATTAGGTAACGGCCCATTTTATATCCATATAATTTAATACTTTGGGAGCCTACAAGTTACAACCACATCTACAGCATCTGGCTTTTATCTTGAGAAGTGATTGGAACATATAATCCCTAAGGAAAGAGATTACCGCACAAGCATAAAGCGTTTCCACCACTTCTTTCATCTTATCTTATATTCAATGACATTGGTTCCTCATGTCCTTCCACTTTTCCCGCTTTCTTGTAACCATTTTTCAAGCTGGGATAACTTGACAAACTCTGCCCACGTTATTTGGCACTCTACGTACATGAAAATACAAGTTCTTCTTAGCTTAGAGCAATTGATATTACCTCTTGATTTTCAGTCAGATAATTTTGACGGCCCCACTTTGTCAGTATAATCAGCGTGTTCTAATCCAACAAGAAAACCTAGTCTGCATCATGCAGTACGTTATACAAAGCATGGCAAGTTTGCATACGATCATTTCTTCTCAAAGCAGATCAAACTAGAAACACCACGTCATCATTACATTTTCTATAGTATTATTTCTGGGGTCTCAATTTTCCCTTAGGATATGGTTTTTTCTACAACTAATCATTGAATTCTGCTTACATCATCTCTAAATCATCATAAAGAATTTAGTCGACTCATAATACATCCACACTAAATAGCACACTTGAATTAAAAACCTAATCCACCTTCCAGCTAACATGAAGAGGTGCAAAATTGGTCTCGGCAGTGGGAACATTTTTTAATTTTTAGCCTCCTTGTTTGTAGATACTCCCTGGTACCTTCTCTGAAATTCTGTTTCCACCATTCTCTGAAATTAGCATAAAGAATTTAGTCTACGCATAATACATCCACACTAAATAGCACACTTATATTAAAAACTTAATGCATGTTGCAGCTGCGATGAATTGTTAGTTTCCTTGATTGTAGCTATTCCATGGTACCTTTATGAAATATTTTGATCGAAGTTCAATAGTTTTTTTCATACATATACCCCCGTATGGCATGTTATCTCTTCCCACACATTTTCTTAAGACTATACCCACTGGCTCGGACTAAACTGAAAGCAAAAGCATAATCTGAAGTCAGTTTCCCGTCACTTAATAATCATTCCACCACCTGAACAGGAGATCCAATTCCTAGAAAGTACTGCTGCCATAAGATCCCTCATGTTTGCAATTTTGAATGTTTAAAACTAATAACGGTGTGAAAAAAAATATTCCATGGAATCAACCTGATAAAGAAAGCACAGAAAAAGGCCAAAAGTCGTCCCAACAACTAAGTTGGCAAAGTCAACCCAAAAATGAACTTCCAATTTGTTGCAGATCATTAAATAAGGAAGAAGAATAAATAAAACCACAGATCCATCAGAATAGAAAGATCCGCGACACTGCATCCAACCAGTGATCTACCTCCTCTAATATCGAGAAAACCCCACAAAATTAAAAACCACTAATACAGTAAGAAACGCAAAGAGAGAGACAGAGACAGACACAGAGAAAGAGAATTACGGAAAAAGAAAGGGGTTCACGGATCAATCAGTAGCAGCGATTCCTCGGCAGAAAGAAGAACAACCTTTGCGGATCTCCACGAGAGGGAAGATGGAGGAAGGATACACATCCATGGTAAAGAAAACCCCTCTCGAGAACAAATCGGTTCCTCCTTCCCTTCCCCACTATTTCTCCCTGTATCCCACTGTTCACCCGCTTCCTCCCCACCCCCTGGAGCTCTCTCTCTTCCTCACCGCCGCTCCTCCTCCCCCGCCTACAATCCCACTCCCAGCCGCCGCTGCTGGTGCCTACTGCACTCCACCACCAAGCAGAGTATCAGAGCCAAGGTACCAGCAGAGAACGATGGAGCTTCTACGATGGCGGTGGAGGACCCCCACCCACCCCCCTGTAGCTTCTGCCTCCTCCCTCTCCCTCTTCCCCCGTCCTGTGGGTTCCGTTTGACGCCGCCGCTCCAGATTCGGATTTTATTACCCCCTCCGATACGCCCTGCGATTGGTGGGATTTTTTCATTATTTAATTATTATAATTAAAAATAGTAATAAGTTTAGTTTCTTTATTTTCTCCCCGAAATAAAATATTTATTTAGAAACCGCGCGATGGTCTCTCTCCGACTCGGGCTGGGGCCGTCCCCGTCCGGGGCAAACGTGGCCCGTTTGCTTCGTTGTCATTTGCCGGCCCTACAGTACGTCTGGGGTCAAGCTCTCTCCTCAGCGTATCAACAGAGTGCACACTGAACTGTACGGATGAGTGGGGAGTTGAATTGACGCGTTGACGTGAAATCAACCATTGGATCTGATATGGATCCGGATTTCCGCCAAACGGCGGGGCGCCGATTCTGATTCCAAGATTGCGGACGATGGATATATCTTGCAGGAGGAGGGTTGACCTCCGAAATGGATACAAGATGGAGTATTTATTGGATGGAGGGGAAATTCATAAATTTCGCAGGTCTAATGGATGAGACCTTCCCTTGCGGCGATCACATTCTCGGACAGGAACTCATTCTAGGAAGATCTCGGAATGGCTTTCCAGAAGCCATTGATGGAACCCACCAGTTATCGGTGCATGGGTGTCGGGTCCGATCCGTAACCGACAAGAATATAGTTCAGGCATCGGTCAACACCGTCTATCAGACGGGGGAAAGACGGCTCATTTGCTGCGTTCGTGGTTGCTACGCCGCCGGGGGCTCTCTCTCTCTCTAGACGCCGCCGATCGTCGGAACCGTCGCCGATCGATTCAGGTATCCGATTCCCATCTGGTCATCACGCGGTCGTTCATCTCTCGGATTTCCTGCCGCGGCGATTTCTACGACCTCCTCTTCACGGCCGGCCTGGCTTTCCCAGAGTCATCCAACTCTGTACCTATCTCACGAGATCTCGATGTCTGCTCGCTCCTTTCGTCCTGGCGTCCTATCGCGGCTTTTTTCTTCTTTTCATGCCATTGTTTATCGGTTTTGTTGTCTCTGAGAGGGATGCCCTAGCTTTTATTGATCCCTACTCGCTTCAAAACCGCCGCGGGCAGTTATTGGCCCCTTTCGAAGTTATTTTCGACTCTTCTCATGGAAAACGTATTGATTCAACTTGGAATATATATATTTTTCCTTCGATTAGTTTTAATGTGCGGTGGTGTTCTCTGTTATTTCGGTTTGACTTCTCATGAATGATTCCAATGGCGTGAGCCGTGTGCCTTTGAGTGGTAAATTATTTGTGGTCTGGGTGGTGATGCGAAGTGTCTCCCCTTTCCACTTTTGACTATGAGTCCCAGAAGGAGTCCAACACATGGTCCCCATTGATGCAGAGTCTCTTGGGATCTGAAGCTTCGTTTTTCTCAATTGGAATATATGAAGACTGAGTTATATAGATAGATGATGGTAGCTTTCTGTATTTTTCCGAGCTTATAAGATCACGCTTCTTCGTGAATTCTGCGTGTCATTCTGATTGTAATTTCATGCTAGAAATTTGAGCCTTCTTCCTCGCTTATTGTGGAATAGCCTGAGAAAGATGTCGGCGAGAACTGCTGTCTCGGGTTTAACCCTCTTGAAGCGATGAAAGAACGCAGTAGTTTTCTTACATCTTAATTCGGAGCTTGCAATGAGTTCCTACGCAAGTCATCCTCACAACAGTGGAGGAGGCATACGTTTGATGCGAGAGGTTGAATATCAAAAGAGGAAGTAATCGAACCCTCAAATCTCCAAAAAGGGCCGTCCATTTTGATGGAGGCTCCGCACAGTCTAAGGGAGGAGCTTTGCGAGCTCTGATTCATAATCCCCCTGCTAAAAAGCTGAGATACCACCACGTATCATGTCTCATTTTTTGTAGATGCCATGTGTATTTCTTAGGTGAGAGAGATGATCTGATCAGACAGGTATCTTTGACTTGAGTGAACCCCTCCGATGAGTTCTCTGGTAAACCTGCGTTTTTGCTCGGGAATAAACATGCAAAATTGACTTAATGATCCAGGTCTGGCTTCGCCAGGCTGTCTGATATTATTGGACCATAGGGAGAAACCAGAGGAGGATAGTCTTCAGATTTCGGCTCTGTAGTGTGAGCTGGGTGGAGCTGGTCATGACACCAAGGAGATTTTTGAAAACGAACTCAAGTATGTGTGGATAAGCATACCTGTGATTTTATATTTCACCTGCACTTTTTTTCTAGCATGCACCCGATCATTCATATGCGACTCCTTTTCCACGTCTCCTTAGCTTAAAACTATATGCTTCTCTCCCTTCCTCCCTCTCTCTCCCAGCCTATCTTTATCTTGGCGCGATCCTACAGTGTGCTACTGCATAAGACGGCAATTGTGCGCTTCATTTGTGCCAACATGACACGTCTGCGTATGATTCACCAGCACTGTCGGGGCAACTAGTCACTATGATATTTATAATAGAAGTTTAGTATGATTTTTTGGCTACTAATGCCAGACCATAAGATTTCAACTGAGAGGAGGTCAGCAAATCGAATGAGAAGCTGTTAAGCCAATGTGAGATGCGCTTCCGTGTGCCAAATCCTTGGTTAAGAGTCTCCTCTAAATGTTGTGTGATCCTTTCTATATGCCATGCCATGCCATGCTGCTGTGAGTTACAGATCAGCCGTCAATGTTGGAGACTGTTGAAGGAGTGAAGATCATTTGATTAATGTTGTGAGAATCGTATCCTTATATTCATCTTCGGACTATGTATGTCTGGTGTATCTAATCTGCCGCAACTAGATCCAAAAAATATTGGTGTAATTTACCTTAATCTACTGCCCTTTCTTTTCTACCATCCAATCCTACGATTTTGATTCAGTTCCAGAAGAACTTTGGCAAACTCGGATCAAAAAAAACCCTGTTATGATCTCAAACCATGGTTCAAGCTAGCTGTGGGGGGGCCCTGAGAAAGATTATGGAAAAGGATGGTGCTCACCGGGGCGGACTTGTGGTTGTGCAGGAAGAAGATGGCCGGCGCCCACAAGATCGCCCATGCCACGCTGAAAGGCCCGAGCGTGGTGAAAGAGATCATCATCGGCCTCAGCCTGGGCCTCGTCGCCGGCGGCCTGTGGAAGATGCACCACTGGAACGAGCAGAGGAAGGTCAGGGCCTTCTACGACATGCTCGACCGGGGCGAGATCAGCGTCGTCGTCGAGGAATGATCGATCGGCATCGGCCCGGCCATCTCCACCGCTTCCGTGAGCAGTTGCTGTGACAAATCTTTTGCCTTGCTCGGTCGTCGAATAAGCTTTCATAATTCAAGAACTCTGGGCTTTGTCAAACCCTGTCTGGATGACGCCTTTTTCTCCTTCAAGCATTAAGCATTCAAACCCTAGGACTGCTGTTTTTGTTTCTTGTTCATTGCATGTTCTTCTGAATATATCTTAATTTTTAGTAAATAGTTACTACCTCAGAGTATACTGGGGATTTTATTGAATGTTGGGAGTTCGATTTTCCCAACTGGGTTCAGAAAAGAAGTGAGAGAGAGAGAGAGAGAGAGAGAGAAAGAGAAAGAGGTGGGGAGAATTGATGTATGGTACAATCTAGATAGAGTCAATCAAGTGCTAGATAAATGATGGTGAAGGACTGATCACCTTACTCTAGTCTCTTGGCTCTGAATTCCCAGCATCCATTCAATGGTGGAAGAACAATCAGCCAGGCAGCATTCCTCTCTCTCTCTCTCTCTCTCTCTCTCTCTCTTTCTCTGTCTCTTCTCTCTGATGCATGTAGCTTTCTATCCGGAGACGGGTTCCACCGCTATTTCCACGAAGACCCTCCCAGCCTGATGACCTCCTCGGTGCCGCTGTCCCTGCCGTACCGGTCCCCGCTCCTCTCTCCACCTCTCTCGCCGCCGTCGCCATACAGGTCCTTCAGCTTCGCCAGATTGCTCGTCGCAGAAGCCGCCGTCTTCTCCTTGCCCCTCTCCCCAAACGGGCTCCGGCGGTGGTGATCAGATCCTCCTGCGCCGCCGCCGCTCCTGCTCCTGCTCCTGCTCCTGCTCCTGCTTCTACTCCTGCTCCGCCGGGACCTCGACTCCTGGTGCCTCCCCCGGTGCGAGTCCCTCTCCCTGCTGTGCCGCCGGCCGTGCCCGCTGCCGTCTCTGTCTCTGTCGCGGCTGCGGCTCCGCCGCGGGGAGGATCTCCGCCGCTCATGGCCGGGGCTCCGGTCCCTGCTGGCTGCCCCGCCGGCGGCAGGGAGCGTGCGGCGGACGGGGGAGGAGTCCCTGGTGGAGGCCCGGTGGGGAGCTCGCTGCCCGAAGGAGACCGACAGGGCGGCCTTCACCGACGGCGGGCGGCGGGCGGTGTCCTCCGAGCCGTGCCGGGTCGACTCCCCCGTGGACCCTGATGGCTTGGTCGGAAGCTTCATCCTCTCCAGGTTGGAGACGATCTGCCGCATCACTGGAACTGGTATCCGCGGGAACAGCGTGTCAAAGTAGTACTGCAATTTCAAAACCAAAATAAGGAAGAAGATCAAACCCATTTCGCATCCATTCATGGAACAACAGATCCCATGAACATATCATACAGACAGCTGGGATGGGATGATGAGAAAGAGCGAGTTGCTTCCTCCTACTCCAACTATATATATATATATATACATTAAAAAAACTATGCAAAAAAGGGCATGTCAAGTGGAAACCGACCTGGCCAAGAAGTAGATCGCGCACGTACACCCCCATCGTGGTCGTTCGGCCATTAGACCCCGGGGAGAATTCCTGAGGATCAAGAAAGCAAACGCTTTGTCATGTGCTTGGCTCGTGCTCAGTGATCGCTTGCATGGGCTTGAACAAAAACAGAAAAAAAATGCAACGCAGGGGGGGGTGGGTGAGGAAATCTAGAGAGAGAATAAGGGCACTTTCAAACGTGGGTGTACGGATCTGGAGATGTATTTTCCCCACTGGAACTTAGCTTCCCCCCCCCCCCCCATCTGGGGAGAGTGATGAATAAATACTCCGTTTGGGGGGGATGGGGGGGTGGCGGGTTAATTTCCAAAAGAGACTGCAAAATTAATATGCAATATGCATCCTTTTCCATCTTTTCCAAGGTTAATAGCAAGCAAGCAAGCAATACTGCCCACTTTCCAAAGAATGTGAAACTGTTCGGGTACACTCTTGGGAATCTGCACAAAGCTGTTTGGAATGTGCCATATGAGCTTGAAGAGATCTGCACAGGCGCGAGAGCCGTACCCACTGGGAGTAAAGGAGAGTGTACTAAACATGCGACAAGCCACACATGCAATTCCGCGGCTAGAACTAATCTCTCGCTACTGAAACGAAAAATATAATATGCATCATACTTGATTGGGGAAACGTAAAGGAAGGATTTTCAACTATAACAAAAAAGAAAAACTGACAGGATACCAAGCTTGGGCAACCGGAGAAAATTACCATGGGGGAACATGTCCATAAAAAATGATCAACATACAAAATGAACAATACGAATCACTAGATGATCAAGAATAAATTTGAAGTTTCCAAAATCACCGGTATTTACATGTGACTATACAAGCTAAAATAGAGCTCGAAATTAATCCTCTGTCCCAGATCTTTGAGAAATCTGTAAAAACCCTCAACCATCCTGATAAGAGCCAAGAGCAAAGAAATCCTCAGGATTGATGAGTATATTGCAGGTTAATTACAATATGAAATAAAAACCAGGCATCGCATGATAAGTTTGTGACCACAACTTCGCAGAACTAGGCGATTTTCATCAGTCACTACTAAATAAATAAAAGACAACATTAGGAAGAAGCACATCAAGAAATGTGGTGCTAGATTTACATACTTCATCATCTTTGATATATGGTTCGTACCAATTCCATAAAGTCTTGGGATCTGCAAAATACCGCAAATAGAGAAAACCAACCTGCATGACCAAAAGGCTACCTCAACCTCTGCTGTGTGAGAAAACAAATAAGGGACTAACTGACTAACTGTACTCCAAGTATTCTATCAATGATAAAAGAGCCCCTGCTCTATATGCCTTTAGAAGAATATATTTCACTGACTTATACGCACATGTGTGACTATACAATGGACAGACCTCACATGCTTCAAAAAAAAAATTTATTCTAATAAACAATGACTTAAAAAGCACATGTATCACTTATAGATGTTCAAACACGGTGTCCAGAATCCCGTATTTTCCAATAGTTATGCAGCGTAAAATACGCCATAATCATAGCAAAAACACAGAAATATGGAATCAGCGTCTCTTTAAATTAACTGAGGATGAAACTTACAACACACAACACTATAAAAAGGTAACACATCTAATATAATAAAAGAACTGCTTGTATAGGGAGAGGGCATCACGGAATTCCATAGCTGGGAAAACAGTATAATGATACTATCTAAGTTCAAGGTGAGCATCTTGCAGTGAAAATGTGCAATATCACCTTTCTATTGAAAAAAAAATAAGTTCGCGACTTATCCAGTCCTTCGTATCACAATTAAAAGTACAATGCATGTGACAGATAATAAATCTGAAGAAAAAATCATAAAGTCTGAATGAGAACATACTTACAGCTCTGATATATGGAGAATCAGTGTGTTTCAGTAATCCGTGCATCTGTTTGACAGTAAGTTTCATTGTAAAAAACTTGTACAGGAGACAAAAGGCAGATGATGGGCCTCTACAATTGCCAGTCATCCATGGTTCCACATGATCAACCTGGTTGTATATCTCATCTATCACTTCGTGGTAGGTTTTCAACGCATACAGCTCTTTGAAGTAGTCGGAAGATAGGATATTCATACAAAGAACCTTTTCTAACAATGTCTCAATCGATTTTCCAGAACTCTGAATCTCCATGGCTTCAAAATCAGATTTTGGTTGAAAGGATAAGAAGCTGAGTTGGAGATAACCTCCGAAGCAAGAGCAAAATAAACCCAGATAGTTGTCTCCTCAGTCCAGAAGGCAGCTCTACAGAAGGATATAGCTTTTGGTGGATCCTACAAATAAAATAAGAGTGGTATAACACAATATTAATTCGTTTATTAGAAAAAGAAGAATAAATCCGATAAGTAAATAATCAGAAATTGTTCCATATTATTAGATGGAGTTAACGATAATTAAGAGCCTCAACACACATTTGACACCTCAAAGACAAAGCAATCAATGTACTTCGGACATCACAACGAAAGGACAATAAACAATAAAAAAAGCATACTCTGGACACCTAGTCGGTCATCACCTATATTTGGAGATAAAACCCCAAGAAGTAAACAGGAACAGCCCGACACTAAGGTTACCACTAAATCTTACAACCATTATCGGCAAGAAAAGCTACCTTTATTTTACGTACATAAACAAAAGGTATATCGCATCCCATAATATGGGCATATCAAAAGCACAAAAAAATCAGTTGTTCAACGAAACAAATTTTTCTAGTGACGCAAGTTTTACAATCACGTTTTGGGTGCCGTTTTAAATAAAAACTGAAATTAGCAGTCCGTTTCATTATCTTCTGAACTGAGACTTCTTCACCAGCTAAAATATGTTGTACTTTCAACTCAATGAAAAATGATTTCGCAGACTCTCAGTTGCTAATCCGCAAAACTTGCAGCAAGGGTTCAAGATAAAATGAATACATTGAAGAACCGATCCCCGTCGCAGTATATTTTGAGACATAAGAAATTACAGGAAATCCCAAAAGAGAATTAAAATAAAAATAGCCCGAAAAATTAACAGACACAATATAATTCTAGGTGGCTCAGCCGTGCCCATCCTCTAACAACTAGGAAAAACAGAAACGAAACTATTAGAAAAATCGTAATCGATATGCCACGGCTAAGAAACTAGAGAAAGAGCATCAATAGCCCATGTGAATAAAAAAAACATCTTGAAGATTCTATTTAGAACAAGATTTAATTTTTCATGGACTGGATTGGTAGACAGGAAGTTGGGATCTCAGAAACCTATGCCAGGAAATAGGCACACTTCTTGACTAAAAAAAAGGAAACCATCTGTCTAGATTCCCTGGAGGAGATCACACCTAGCGTTTTGCATCTAGATTTCCCATAGTCGTAAAGCCAAGGGGAGAGAGAATGCAATAAAAAGTTTGATATGTGATGGAGAACGATAGACCCACCGTAGGGAGGTGACATGTAAATGGAAAGTGGGATTGGGAGTGGGAAGGAGGGAGATACATCGTTGAAATCAGAGTCATCAGGACTCATAATCACACGCTCTTTTTTCAGCCGGTACTTGTTGCCCAACCTGGGAAAGTGGTACGGGTTCGAGTTCTTGAAGACAGCCAACACAAACAGCGATTAGCAGAGACAACCCTAGCCGACTTACTGGAGCCTCGACTTGGCTTATCACCCCAACGTCTATCGTTCACCGAATGTCTAACCATAATCTAAACCCAAAACCCAAAACCACATCTCTTAAATACCCTAAGGCACCAGCGGCCCCTATCCTCCGTACCAACGAATCCGGAGGAAATTAGGTCACCAAAACGAACGAAAGAGGAAGGAAATGAAATCGATGGACACGGCAGCGGACGCAAGAGAGGGAGAAAACTCAATAGCACTTACTTATGGCGTAAGATCTCCTCCGAAAGCGACGTAGCAGTCGTTGAACATCGGCATCCAGGCCGTGCGGGGTGTCGGCGTTCTTGCAGATCCCAGCCTCCAGCAGACACGGGAACAGAGAGGCCCCACGACAGCGGCAAGATAACTGAGGATATGAGACGGTGTAGAAGAGGATTCGTCCCCCCTCCCGGAGACTGTCGACGGCCGGCAGCAACGCCGGAGCTACAGGCGGCGCGAAGAGCGAAGAGAGAGAGATCGGGAATGAGAGATTTCCAGGGGGAAAAGCCAGACGGAGAGATGAGAGGATCCGATTTCTGTGATTCGAAGTCTTATTATCTTGTTAATCTAACGGTCAGGAATGAATCTACGCATATCTGTAGGTTCCGATGGTGAACGGGTCGGATCATTACCCGATATCTAGTCTCCCGAACTTCGATGGGCCGGAGAACGCCGAAACCCCACGCTCCAGAATTCTCGGGACTTACGAATCCCATCGGTTCCGGACTTCGCTGCCCCGGATTTTACTCCAATCCAAACGCCAACGCGTACGCGTGCCTTGGACTCTCCACTTCAGACATGCTTCTCTGGCGCCAACCCTATTATGATTTAGGATAGTTATGAATTAAAAAATTAGGCGTGCTTCTGGGCCGGAGAGGCCCAAAAATACCAAACACGGCCCAATAAGGGGACGCCGGAATGCTCGAGAGGAGGATCCCATCACCAGACCCCAAATATAAATGATAACGATAATCATGTATCATTAAATCCACCTTATTAAGACAACAAAGAAACCCAATGCGTCTACACACCGGCAACCTCTGCCCATGAAAAAAAAAGAAATCGGAAATTTATGCTGGCGGAGAGAATCCCCACCAATTGAATTCAATAGAAGATGGGGTTATCTCCTCGATTTTTTTTATATTTTTTTTGGAAGGTAATATTCTAGTATCGGCCCTCTCGGAAATGAGGATCGGAAACCATTAATTAGTTAACTGAAATTAATTAGTGAGGATGCTACGGGCATTGATCTTGATTAGCCAAGAGACAGAGAACACCGAGTGTTTCGAGAACAGCAAGATAGCAGGAACGTTCCATCCAGCCCAAGAAGGGATTATGAGTCAGTTACCTGTATAGGTAATTAAGCATGATTAGGGGCATTTGATGTTGATCAGCCAAGAGAGAGACACACCAATTTTTTTAAGAACGGCAAGATAGCCAGAATGATTCAGCCGAATCTGAAGGGATTACGAATCAGTTACCGGTTTTGGTAAGTATGCATGATTACGGGCATTGATGTTGATCAGCCGAGAGAGAACACGAAGCTTTTTAAGAACAGCAAGATCGAAACAAAATTCCAGGAGGAATCTGAAGGGGCTATGGATTTGGGTATGGTGTAGAGATATGCTTGCAGGCAGGAAAAAAAATGCTCACTCTCGCGAATCTGATCCGCCAATGCCCCAAGGTCTGTACACGCCGAGAGGAAGATGATGATCACAGCTCCTCCCCCAATCAGGTGACCCCTGTTACATCATCAGCTTCTCTCACTGAAAAGGAGGACGAAGAGAGCATGATCCGATCAGCCTCCCCTGCCATGCCGGCCTTGAGGAGGCAGGACACCAGAGAGCCCACAGTGATGGCGTCCGGCTCGCACCCGGCGGCGTTCATCTTGGCAAACAGAGCAATGGCATCGGCAGCCCTCCCCTTCATGCAGTGCCCGATGATCAGTATCGTGTAGGTCACCTTGTCAGGGGTGCAGCCCTTCTCTTCCATCTCCATCACCAGGCGACTGGCCTCCTCCAAGTTCCCCGCCTTGCAGAAGCCGTCGATTGCCGGGTTGTAGACGAAGGCCCCCGGCACAGCGATGTCAGCCCGCCGCCGCAGCTCCGCCAGCAGCTCCCGCGCCTCGCTCAGCCTGTTCATCCTGCAGAGCGCGTTCACCAGCACGGAGAAGGTGTAGGCATTGGGGAGGATCCCCTTCTTGCTGCCCATCTCTCGCCATAGCCGGAGAGCTTCCTGCAATTGGCCGGCGCGGCAGTGCCCATCGATCAGGGAGGTGAAGGTGACGACGTCGGGAGAGCAGCCGGCGGCGGCCATCTTCCCATGCACGGCGGCGGCAGAGGCCGTGTCGCCGGCCTTGCCGAATCCGTCGATGAGCACGTTGAAGGTCACCTCCGTTGGGGTGATCCCCATGGCGAGCATTTCGTCGAACACCTCGCAGGCGTCCGCCATGTTCCCCATCTTGCAGAGCCCGGATATGACGGAGGTGTAGGTGATGACTCCCGGCGGGCGAGACCTAGTAGATCGGATGTCTCTGAGAATCTGCCGCCCCTTCTCCACCTGGTTCGCCCTGCACAGCCCGTGGATGAGGATGTTGTGGGAGAAATCGTCGGGGGAGCAGCCGAAGCTGCCCATGGCGTGGAAGAGCTCAATGGCGCCGTCCAGGTCTCCAGTTCTGAGCAGGCACCGGACGGCGATGTTGAAGCTGCAGGTGTCGGGGGAGAAGGACGGCGAGGCCAGTTGCCGGCGGAAGAGGGAGACGGCTTCTCCGGCGCGGTTTCTCGCTGCCAGGAGGTTCATCAGGCTGTTGAAGGCGAACGCCGGGAGCCTGCAATTGAGCTCGGGAGCTCGCCGAAGGAGGGCGAGTCCGGCGTCCAAGTCGCCGGCGGCGGAGAAGGAGGTGATGAGATGCCCTAGCAGCTCGCCGTCGACGGGGCGGCGCTCCGAGAGTATCCGATCGAACAGCGCCAGCGCGGCGGCACTGAGCCGCGACCGGCAGAGCATCCGGACGGCGGCGTACATGTCGCCGGGGAGGCCGGCGGCGAAGAGCTCGGCGGCGGAGTTGGGATTCCCCAGCCGCTGGACGACGAGGACGGCGACGGAGGGGGTGAGGAGAGCTTCTCGGAAGGCGGCCAAGCGCGCGGCGGCGGCCGGCGGGGCAGGCGAGAGGAGGAAGGCGGTGACGACGACCTTGGCGATCCATGGATCGTGACTGAAGGTGATAGCGCCGGCACCGGCGGCGGCAGAGGAGGATTCCGGCGAGATGCAGCGGCGGGGCAGGTTGCGGAGCAGCGGCGGCGGCGGTTTACGGAGAAGCATTTAAGGAGAGCGGACGCTGGCGGCGGCGCCGGGCGGTCATCTGGTTCTGGGGTGGCGTCGCCGGCAGAGGGGCCACCACAGGGGAAACCCTGCGGCGTCGTTAGTACCAGCGAGAGAGAGCGAGCGAGCGAGAGAGGGGAGGGCCGAGGGCTCCACGGTGGGATGCCAGCACTCGCGGTGAGCTTACCTTTTGACCGTTCGCTTCAGAAACAAGAACAAAAACAAACACCACCTCCTCCCAGACACCGGGCATTATTCGTGTACAAATTTCTTCTTTTTCCATGAACAAAATTTACAGCTCCTGCGAGATCATCAGCCCACAGACAGTCAGGCCCGGGGGAGCAAGCATCCATCCATCAGGCACCTCTGCCGGAGCGGCCCGCCGCTTGGGCGCTGAGCGAGTCGATCTTCCTCTGGAGCTCCGCCCCTGAGATCCTCTCGGCCTCCAGAGCTCTTTCCAGCTGCCGGGGGATCAAAGGAGGCGGCGGATTCAGTCGCAGGACGAAGAGAGCAAGGTGAGGAGAAGGGGGGCGGCGGTGGCGGTAGGAACCACTGTGCTCACCTTGGCGGCTCGGGCGCTCCACTCGGCCAGTATGGCCCTCAGCCTCTCGTTTTCCTCCACATACTGTCAGAAGTCAACGGCCCAAAGAGGGAAATTCTGAGGATCAATGGGGAGGGAGTGGAATCGCCGACTGCTGGCCGGTTGGCTGCTTACCTGACTGTTCGTCGCCCAGACCTTTTTGATCTCCGAGTCCTGGTCGGCAACCAGAGTCCGAGCTAGGCGCAGCTCGGAAGCCACCTGGTCCATCTGCATGGATGATGGTGATGGAGGGCACAGATGATGATGATCATCCATCCAAAAAAGGAGAAGAAGAAAGGAAAAAAAGGGAAACCAGGGATCGTTTTGGGCATGATCTTGGATCGCGTTGGGTCATGCTTCAAATGGTTCTTTCAGACTTTGTGATGCCTGCTGTTCTTCCGCGGTGTCCTTTATTTTATTTTATTTTTCTTTCTTGAAATGGGAATACAGGGATCTTTACAATTGGCGTAAGAAAGGTCTCACCTCGGCGGACAAAGCCCTCAGTTCTTGATCGCGTGCTGCCAAGAGATGCGCCAGATCGACCTGCCAAGAGGCATCAATCGCAGATCTGTGAGTTGACAGGAGACGGATAAATGACTGAAAGCAGCTCGCCTAGCCTGATGCATTTGTTTTTTCCACCTGAATAGATGTAAATCGAAGTGATTTGGATATAAGTTACGGTTCTTTCTTCATTCTCAACATGCATCTCTCTCTCTCTCTCTCTCTCTCTCTCTCTCTCTCTCCCCCCCCCCCTCCCTCTCTCTCTACCTTGACATGTACAAACCACACATCATAAGATGGGAATTTCTTCTAACCTGGGGGGTGGTCCCATCATCAGATCGTTCATACTTGCTCAAGCATTCTTGCAGCCGAATGACCTGGATTTGAGATTGCTCAGCAAGAACCTTCCCAGGAAAGAGGATAGCCGACAGCAAAAAATCCGCCTTTCAAGTGACGGGCATCATCTGAAGAACGGTAAAACAGACGTGACTAAAGACTAACGGAATGAGAATAATGGCGGATACCTCCTCACTCAAATAGTGCATATTTTCTCTTTGATACTGAAGCAAGGCCATTTGCTGATCGGACAGCCGGCCACCATCGTAATATCTGCAAAACAGGGCAGGGCCCGCTAGGGCGAGTCAGAAAAGTAAACAGTATGCCAAATCTGAAAATAATACATCAGGCTGGACGTCCTATTTGGAAAATCTGGAGACTTGAGTTAGATCAGTCTGGGCTGTTGCGGGCTGCTCTACTTTGGTTTGATTCCATGCTTCTTAAAGCCAGAGATTTTTTTTTTTTTTTAATACGTCAACGGCATGCAAAAGGTAAGCCTGACTGCCAAGGGCTCGCATTTTCTATCATAAGTTAAAGTTTTGAAAAAAATTGTTTTAATGTGAACTAACTAACATGATTTAAAAAGGATGGAACACAGTTTCTATCGGGTAAAGGATCATACTGAGCATTCTTGATTCCCATTTCATAACAAGACCTCGTAGTTCAGCTATTACTCGACAAGATTAGAACATGAAATGAGTGGGGACAGAACTTTCAGAAACCACAGCCACGAGCAGAGCTGGACGATGATAAAAAAAATGTCCTCATTTGGTCTTGCTCCTTTCACAGAGCATGAGGACAGTAATAGAAGCTTACCTCAGGTCTTCCAAAGAGCTGGATGGCTGCAGTGATGAATATAATGATTTCAAAACATCAGGTTGCCCATGCAACGAATTATACTGATGGATGCACCCTGCATCAACCAGAACAACACATGGTTAAGTGCTGAAAACCGATGATGAGGATCTCTTACAAAAGACGCGAACAATTCGAGCCCTGATGGTGTCATGCGGTGAACCTTCCGATCCCATCAACAGCAATGGCATGGCTAAACTGTATTTCGTTCATCCCAAAGAATCCGATAGACATATCAGAAATCCGGGACTCAGAATGGATATTGAATCAACTACACTAAAAAAACTAAATTAAATTTAATCAAAATAATTTATCTATTCGTGCTTGAATGAAGCTTTAGAATGGATACGGAAGGATGATGCCTGCAATAATGCCTATAGACGCTAACCATAAAAATCTAGCAGTGTTTCGTTATTTGAGCACACTATTCAAGTTAAAAGCACTAATTTCTCAGAGAAAATACTCGTGCTCGTCGTACTTACTGAAAATATATTAACTATAGATCTGTATCTAAGAGCTGTCTGATGGCTCACCTACCTAAGTGTTCATCTACCAGTTGAAAGTAGTCATAATCTTAAGCGTATTTACTTAGATATCTCGGGTCAACCAAAATGAGCGGTCACAAACTTAATACAGCCGTTTAAAGTTTATAACGATGAGGAAAATTAGTTAAAAAAGGGGAAATAACATTTTTCAATGGGGTTAAAGCATGAAAATGAGCAGATAATTTATCATGCGAAACTCACGTACTCAACTGTAACCATCCACTTACCTATATATGCACTCTTAAAACAACCCGCAAAGATGGCTTCAACAAACATAATTATCCTGCAAAATTATGAATATATACAGACAATTAGAATGTTGAAAATATCACCTGTCATCCGTGTAGCTGAAGTAGAAAAAACCCACTAAATCATCAAGAATGGCCTTCATTTTCTTAAAAAAAAGGTGCTTGCTTACAAGATGAAGCTTGTAAAGAAGTTACTCTTTGAGAGCCGTAGCCTGACAGTGTTTTGCACACAAAAAACTTGAATTGTATGGTAAATGTATATCTTAATCCTTCAAGCCATCCCCAACTCCAAACTGTGAGAAACTTTTTGGCAGCTATAGTTAGAATACCAAAGATCATCAAAGATCCAACTTCAGTGGGAGTCCGTGTTGAGCTGTGGGGACAAATTCTAAGAGAAGATTGATCCAGCTTCAAAGGCGCTGACCTATCTTTAGAGAGGATGTTGACCTGCCTTATTAGGTATTGACCATCTTGTTGCACTGTCTTGAGAATGATTCACCCTTATTCAGTGTAGGCATTGACAATGACCCATTTATCACTTGATAAAACCAGATGAAGGTTGATTAGGTCGGACATTAGCTACAGTTTCTAGTTATCCCCACCTCTTGGTAATATCCTTAATACTAGTTAAGATGTCCAAAGATATAAAAGGGGCTAATTTAGATGTGAGGAGCCATAGTGGAAAACGAGTGTATTTACAACAATAAACAGGCATATAAAGGTGTGTGTGTGTGTGTGTATGTGCACACGTAGCAGCTGTTTGTTACTGCTTTTTTTTCCCTCGTTCTTATTTTTTACATCAAAAAAATAGATCTGTTTTGGCAGCTGTAGAGTAACACTGTTCTAAATCACATTAAAATCCAGTATGTTCTGACCTCTCTCCTCCTATCCAACCTTCTCTTCCCACTAGGGTGAGTTTCCCAATAGGTATTCGTTTCCGCTGTGTAAGGATCAGATAAAGGAACCATCGTGTTCTCTCATCAGGAGTCATCTTTTTTCAACAGCTAGTATCAAACCCCTCTTACCACCAATTGATACTACAGCAAGCATCCGACATCCCTCCATTGACCAGCGGTTGATAATTGTCATGATAAGATGTATATCCAAATCCTTTATCCGCAAGGAAATATACATGATGAGTACATGTAGAAGTCACCTCCATTTCCAGGTTTCCCTCCTGAAGAAATCCACACGATGAGTTCATCTAGAAGTCATGATTCGCTCTTTAGCATCACCTACGGATCATATAGACACTCTCTCTGTAAGAAGAGACCTCCTGAAATAGGATCCTATGGCACAATGCCAATGTATGAACTGAGATCAAAATAAACTGGTTTGAAATTTCTTTCAAGGCAAAACCAGCCATTCAAACCAAATCACTTCCCCATACCTTCAAGTACCCTTGTTTTCCATGGTGTTATGCACGAGAAAGGCCACTCTAACAAATTGACTGGAGATAAATGATAGCATTGGAAGTTTATATCCACCAAAAATGAAATAAGAATAGATCATTGTCCATAAAGCTTAAAATAAGAGACTTCAATAAAAGTTTCATATCATGTAAAACCAAATTCCTAAATGGCAATGAAACGGGCACACCTTAATAATGTAGTGTCCGAAAGAACATGGATGTAAGGTTGCCAAATAATTGCAAGTAACATCAAGGCCGTTCCTACATCACATTAGAGACCACCGTTACTGAACAAAATTGTACTCCAATCCTCAAGAAAATTGACTAAATTATCTTAAGAACATGCATGAAAATACTAAAATCTTGCCAAATAGTCGAAAGTTCAGAAGTGCTGAAATATAGTTACAAACCAATGGTAGAAGAAAATAATGAACGAGTCAAGAGTTAACAGGTTAATTCAGTGCCGTTCCAGAAGCCATGATTTGTACGATCCCCTATCATTCTCAGATAGAGAAGCCTACTTCGAAAAAAGGTAAAAAACACCATTAATTCAACATAAAGTCATTCCTTCAGTATTTTTATTAAGTCCTCAGCCATTCACACTGCCCTAGACTTCAGCATCCAACTTTTATTCCAGGGAAAGGAAGGAATAAAATAGAAGTATTCTTTACGCACTGAAAATATCTCTACACTGCCTTACAAGCATTTCCCACATTATCAAAGATGACCGCAAAAATAGAATCCAGAGATTATTGGAGGGTAATTGCTACAGTGCTGCAATACTCTGGGCTTTAGAAAAGAATACAGGTCAGGATTGAACATTGGATCAGCATCAGAGATCTGTGATCACTGCAGTGATTATGCACTAAAATTAGCCAGTTTTTTTTTTCATGGAACATATGCCAAACAAATATCACGACTGGTCTCAGTGTTTATCCAATCCTTTCCAGATTAGAGGCTCCAAAATCATCATTGTCAAATCTTTTAATGCTTTAATCAGATAGGCGATCCAGGGCTAAAGGTCATGACAATAATTTGTTCCCATGATGTAAGTTATAATCCTAGCACGTACCAATAAAGTTTAAGATATTTTGGTTGATGCCAGAGAAGACTCGTTATGATCATACCCTAGCATCTATAAATACGGAATGAAACAATCAAAGCTTAGTAATGATGGGGTCCAACAAGTGAAAGATAATTCAAGAGCCACAGAAACTTGGAATGTACCTTCATTTTCAAAATTCATGCATTTTGATTTTTCTGTGTGGAAGAAGTGTTACATTATATCGCCATCTTATTCTTCTTGCACATTAGATGGTTGTGGTCATCATCATTTCCTTACCACCGATAGGAGGAAGACTTAAGGAAGAAAACGTCACATCCTCTTAAGAATAAGTATGAAAAAGGTAAGCATATCCATAAAAGTATACAAAAGGATGTCCTGTGTTGGAGGTGAACTTTGACAAGGGCTGTGACACAATTAATCGAGAAGCACGTTCTAAACTATCCCCTAGGTTCAGGAAAATGTTGAATAGACTGAACAGAACTATAGGCCACTACCGGATGTTTATCAGATGCGGTTATTTTGGCAGTACAAGAGGCTGGAGCGAAGGGGTTCCTTCTCTCTCTCCTATCTGTCATCATAAACCTAACTGATGGGTACTGAGCCAAGAAAAAAGGAGTGATAGGAGCTCGAACTGGAATAATAAATTCAACGCACACCATTTGCGGTGTGCTGATGAAAATTATAATACTTTCGAAACCTGGGAGGATACGTAAGGTCATGGCCTATCTAAAAAGGATTCTGAAAAACTGAGATGGCTTTACGGGGGCGCTCAATGAATGAAGAGAAGACTTATTCTAGGCATCCATTTGTTCAGTTGAAGTACCAGTGACTACCTTTATCTGAAAGTCTGATCTGTGTCACTGATCAGAGCAGAGATCTATTAACAAGCTGTAAGCTTGATCAGTAATAATCATGACCTATCTAAGAAATCATTTATCGTTGACCATCAAAACGTCAAGAATGGTAGAAAGGATAAGTTAAATAATGAATGGCTTTTTTTAGTG
Organism: Spirodela polyrhiza; assembly: GCA_024713555.1. NCBI lineage: Eukaryota > Viridiplantae > Streptophyta > Magnoliopsida > Alismatales > Araceae > Spirodela > Spirodela polyrhiza. The sequence goes on from CM046532.1 coordinate 6,079,713, forward strand.
GGGCAGAAAATCAGGTTATAAGGGGAACTACTTGATTGCAGAGCGATAAAACGTGTAGATGCAAGCCAGAATGAGGTCGGCCATTCTGGCATTTCTAATTTGAATACAGCAACCCAAAACAAGATGAGATAACATATGTATTACAGCAGATAGAATGATATTTGTATGTAATAACGCATATGCATATGAAAAGAAAAATAACTTAAATTTATGCATAAAAATTAATAAAATATCAGACATAAAAAAGCTATGCCAGAAAATTCTTCTTTTCGCGCATTTGATTTAATGCAAGCGCAATTCTTTACATTATAAATCACCGAGTATTTGAGATGTTCATGCATGTCAAGTAGCTGTAAATATAGCAATCAAATGTTAGCCCAATAAATGCAATGCAAATGACATGTTGTTCAAATCATTCAAAATTTCAAACATTTTACCAAAAAAAGTTCATTTTGGATCAACAAATCTAAAACCCAAAATGCATCTCTTGTAGAGATACAGACGCATGAATTGCAGATTTCATGTATTAGTGGTTGCAACCTAGAAACAAAGGACATTATCTTTACAGAAGGTCTCTCATTAAGCATGGACTTCACTCAATTACTAACAGAAACTGTATAACGATGAAATTTACACATTGCGCACCATAAGAAATTGTGGCGAATGGAAGACGAACAATGTGCTTCAATTTCTGGCTGAAAATATAATAACCCTACAACCATAAAATTAGCAATGTTTATCCATGTCAAACTAATTAATTCATTAAATCATTAATTAAAAATCAATTCGCCGTCCCATTATATGATAAAAATGCATCAACTTATCCAGAAAAAAAGGAGAAAAACAAAACAACTAGTATGGAGCAAGCATAAGAGCATAGAAATTTTCTGGGTTTCCAGCTTCTGCAGTTTGTTGCTCGTTATAATCACGAGGGTTGGGCAGGCACACAACATATGTGAGATCCAATTAAAAATAACGCAGTAATCTGGGAACAACCTTGCAAAGGATCACCAATTGTGGGAAGCGGCATGATAAATAAGCATCTAAGTTCTTTGGCAGCTCAAAGGTTCTTCGTGGTGCAATACATTATTGATGTAACTAGTTGTTAAAATGCTAATGAGTAGATGGTTTGTTCGTTTAGAACCTTTATGTGATAATAGATGTCACCAATCACTATCAAGGAGAAAAAACTTTCAGAGTCCATAGATGAGAAGCAATACCTGCAATCGCACTTTTCTAACTTGATACGCCCAATATTGTTGAAAAAATCCTACAACATACATCCCAATCGGTTGTAATTAGGATACATCCATGACAGCAATAGTGATAAATTATATTTATTGAAGAAAAAAATCAAGTGGGAAGCAATTTTTCTAAACAGAAGCAATGCGTCCCTTATTTTCGATCACATAATTATAGCATTGTCTTATTACAAGTTATATCTAACTTCAAACTGAGGAATCTTATGTGCCATCATGTGTGCTACAGGATGGCTGAGTGCAGTCAAATGCATGAACATACTACAGCTAAGAAGTTCTACCAACGTGATAATGTCTAAGTTTTCTTCATCATAACCAGTAAACTGATTTTAAATGGCTAGTCGCACTTCAGTACGGAGATAGTAGACAGGGGGACGCTCTTAACCACTTGGTAGGAATCAAGCATAGTTGGTAATTGTGCATCACTGGGGCATCATGGGAATGAACAGTAACATATGGTTAAGTCATCAGCCCAAAGACTTGTCTCTTAGTTCCTTTCCCCTTTCTCCCTTCATCAACCCTCCCACAATTCCCTTCATCTATTTGGCTCTTCATTTTGATTGTTTGGTAAAAGTAACATAGCAGCCATGAGTATCCATACTAGTCAGTAACGCTAAATTCATAGTCATTGTCCCATGAAAGTTTGTTTTTTGGCAGAAGCTACCAAGTGGATTAAGTCATTCGAACAGCCCTTTTCATCGTATAAAACATGATAGCCTATTGACTATTGCGTAAATGGGATCATGTTTTCAACTACGGGAGTTTGAGTCTCTTCACATTCCTATCACTTTTATATCTTTTTAAAATAGCATCAAACAAGGGAGAGACATTTAGTTTCTTAGAACATTATCGGATCAAGAGGTCTAGTCAGCTAAATATTTTTTCAGGTGGTCCCCACCATGCACCCAGCTCAGTTTTTTTACTTCTTCTGTATGATATCTCTCTGTCATATTCCAAGGTCAATGAGAGTCACACTGAACACAATCATCAGGAGATAAGTTTCCATGAATAGAAAAATCCACTTATAATTGTTTTGTGAGAAAATAACCACAGCCCATAGCTTAAACACGTTCAATTCAAATGAACATATATATTGTAGAACTTGGTTCCTGGTAACTGCAACTAAGTTTGGAGCATGACACGTCTGATTATTAAAATAAGAAATAACATTAAATTTTCTCCGTCATCAGCTAATTATGGAACTTAAATTAAAGATAGAAACAAAGTAAACAGAGAAAATAAAGATAGATGGTACCTGTGACCACCAAAAGGACAACATTACAGCTACAAAGCAATGGGAGAATTAATTTGGGAACTAAGCAGAAGATCCATGGCGCTGCTGCGGCCACGGCAGCATAACCTGCCTAAAAAATAAAACAGTTGACGAACAAGGGAGGGGGAGTAAGTTTTACTAAACAGAGGGCAAAGAAAATAACCACAACTTACTAGTAGGAAGCAATATAGAACACTGCCAAGGATTCTCGCTCGCTGACGCTGCCCAGACAATGGAGCTTCATCTAGTACGTCCTGAAAGCTGTTTTCCTCGACATGGAAAAAAGCTCTCAATCGTCATGGGTTGAATTAAGCATTTGGAATTAACGCGCAATTCATATATAAATGATCTAACAGATCCCTCCAAAGACAAACAGAGAGGATTCTGGGTGTTTGCCCGTCCACACCATAACCGCCGTCCGAGGAAGATCGAGAAATCCAGAGTTTTCTACCGTGTCTACACCATCGGAAAAATAAAAAGCATACAGAAGCGATGCTTACAGATTGTTCTCCTCGACGGAGGCCGACGAAGCGTAGATCCTTTCGCGCGACATTGGCGTGCTCCTGCTCTTCGTCGTCCTGGCTCCCCCTGCCTAGAGGGGTGGATGCCATTTTTACTAAACACATTAATTAATTTTGAGAAATTTAATATCAGTTGAGATGGCCGAGTTGGTCTAAGGCGCCAGATTAAGGTTCTGGTCCGAAAGGGCGTGGGTTCAAATCCCACTCTCAACAGGTTTCGCTTCTTTTCTTCATTTGTTCATTTTTGTCTCCCACTTTTCTAAAATAAAATTATAATAAAATAAATAATGGGACGTGAGCACAGCTAGTGTACTGCCCCTCGTTCGATCGATCCAAGTGTCAACGTATTTTACCAAGCTCGTACGTAAATTTTTTAATGGATTTTAAAAATAATGTATCCATAAAAAATGAAAGCTATAAAAATTACACGTCACTTTTTATTTGTAAATATGGCCCCAATTTCTGCCTCCAGCATGTGGGTTCCGTGGGCTCCCGCGATGACAGTTATTAACTACCAGATAAATAAATTTTCATAAATAAATGAGTTTATTACGTCAAAAAATATTAGATGACGTCGCATGGAGGACGCCTGCCTGCCAGCCTGCAACTGTCTGACTGCCAGATGACGAGGGTACATAGACAATAAAAGTAGTCGAGGGTTGGAATAGAATATTCCCGCCCCCGCGGAGAGGATAAGAATAGAGCTTCCCTCCGCTTTCGTATTAATAGAATTTCAATTGGGACACCTGGGAAAATGTGGAATCTTCTTTTTCTGAAATAATATCACTCCCATTCCCTTCTCTGTCTCTGTCTCTCTCTCTCTCTCGCTCTACGGCGGAGCTTCTGCGTTCCTCGGCGATCGGAGGATGTCGATAGCGTTGGGGATGAGCGGCGAGGGGGCGGAGTTTGCCCGGGGGATCGGCGGCATGGCGGCGTGGGGATCGGCCGAGATCGCCGCTGGGAGGAGGCTTCCGGCGGTGGTGGTGGCGGCACCGCCGCGGGGGAAGGGGAATGGGAAGGGGGAGGACGAGGGGGACTCGGCCTGCTGCAGCTCCTCGATCGGGAGCAACAGCGACTGCTCTCGGAGCGACGACTCAGGAGAGCCGGAGGTTCAGAGCTGCCTGAAGGGGCCGCTCGACACCATGGATGCCCTAGAGGGCTCCCTGCCGATCAGGTACCTACCCTCTCCCCCGTCCCTGCTTCGTTCTTCACTCGCTTCGTGATTCTTGCTGCTGGCGAATTGTGGAGAAGTTTTCCGAATCCATTGGCGTCGTTGAGTGGGATCAAGGGGCCGGCGGTGGTGATTCGTCGTAGAGGAGGGAGATTTCTGCGTCGAATCAAGTTCAGGGGCGAAGAATTTGTTCTGTGGTTCCTCAATTCATTCATCTTGTGAACCTCGGTCTGTGGATCGTCTTCTTCTTGATGAAGCCAAGTACCGCTCAGTCTCACGGTCCGTCCGGTTCCTCTGCTTCTGCAGGCGGGGCATCTCCAGTTTCTATAATGGCAGATCGAAGTCCCTCACAAATCTCGCAGAGATCTCGTTATCGTCCTCCGCCAGGGACCTCGCGAAGCCGGAGAACGCCTACACACGAAAGCGCAAGAACCTGCTGGGATCGTGCAGCAGCCGTGGTGAGCGGCGCCGCCCCAGCGACACGCCGGCGATCGCAGGCGGAAACATTCCGAAGAGGCCGACGAATTCCCGCCGGGCGACGATCTCCACCGCCGGCGGCACGAGCAGCTCCGACAGCAACAGCATGGAGGAGGAGACGGAGTCCTCTGCGCCGCTTCGTCCCCCGAGGCATCCGAACACGAAAAACTCCTCTCCCCCCCTCTGCGGTAGCTCCCCCCCGCGGAGGTGCCATTTCTCCGCGCGATCATTTTCCCTGTCCGACATTGCAGACTGCAATCGCTAGAAGATCTTCCTCCTCCGGCATGACCAAGGCCAGCTACCATGAGGATCTCCATTAACCCCCCCCTCTCTCCTGTCTCATATCAATATAGATGATAAGGGATCGTCCTCCCCCCCGACTCTCCCTGCTGAGAGAGAAGGGGTCTGTAAAAATTCCTGTTCTCATTTTCTGCACATCTCTCTCTCTCTCTCTCGATTTCCACCTATCTCCATTCACACTCTCGCGTCCCCTGGTCTGGGAAGAGGTCCGCCACTCGCGCTGTTGGCGGTGCCGGCGCCGGAGAAGACGACGGCGGGTCATCTCGAACGATTCGGCTCCGAGTCTGGGGGAAACTCGGTATAAGAACCTTCTAAAGCTCGGTCCGGCCCGGTTCAGGTGTCGGTTTGAGATCCGAACCGATTGAATATGAGGGTCGTTTATTGAGTAGAAAATAGACCTTCCTCTCCTTTTTCCGGCGACCGGCGGTGGAAGGACGAGCGCCGCCGGAGACGTTGGCATGCCGGCGGAGCGGCCAGGGTAGGGCGGCAATCATGTCTTCGCGCGATCATACGGCGGCGGCGGTTCTCGCCAGCGTCGCCATGGCCTGTGACGGAGCGCTGGTAGGGGTCGTCCTGGCCTTTGTCGCGGGGCAGACGTGGGCCAAGTACCTCCGCTCCTCCGCCGCCCTCGGCAAGATACGCAGAGCTCCCTCGGTTCGAGTGGCGGACCTCCGAGCAATTCTTCACTCAGCCGATGAGGAATCGTCCTCCTCCTCTGGATCTACCTCCTTGTCCTCCGGCGACGCGAAGCTCGTGGTCGTTCGCGGCGAGGTCCAGACGAGGTGGTCCCCGGGATCAAAGAACAGCGGTGCTCTGGTCTCCCAGGGTTCCGGCGAGAGGGCCGTCATCGTGCAGAGAACGTCGACGGTAACGGCCCCTCGATTGACGCATTTGCCTTCCCACCGTCTCTTCTTGTGATTTTTCTTTCTCTCGTCTTGTTTGCTCTAATCCTCTTTTTCCGCTTCCTTCCCTCCCCTTCCATTCCCGCTGATCTTGAGTTTCGATTTCTTGTGTGCGCCCGTTTTTGCATTGATGTCTAACGAGCTCCCATCACTTGTATAGTGCTTGTACAGCGAGTGGCGCGGTATCTTCGGATGGAGTATTGATCTCCATGCACTCTTTGCCAAGACATGGAAAGAACAACACTCGAGCTCTCTGCGGACGGTGAGACACTGGAGCATATTGTTCCTTTGTTGAATATATCTTACTTCCTTAAATAGTTCTCTTAGCTTCTATGAATTGTTCGGATTTTTGGAATCGAGGGCAGTTCTGTGGATGTCAGCATGGAATATGGTTTTCAGCCAAGTGAGAAGTTGGCGTTTCCTTCGTCGTCATAAAAACAGAAAGAAAAACGTCTTTCTGGATAATCTGCCTCCTAGACATTTATAGTCTATATCCATTTGAGATTTAAATGTATATGGTTAATTGAGGGCCTTTTGATCGAGTTACTAGAAGAAATTCCCAAGAACATTTCATGAAAGCCATCAAGTTTCTTCCGAAGATAGGGGTTTGTGAAAGCTGGGACAACACTTCTTTTCATATTTTAGTTCATAAAATGTGGCCAAAGTTGGAAGATTTTATTAGAGTTGTCAATCACATCCGGATCGCAAATTCCTCCATGGAAGATTAAGGTGGGATAAGATGTGGGAAAATAGATTTGAATGCAGCTCAACAGCTTCCCCAGTAGGACTAATTATCTCAGCTCTGAGTGGTGCATTCACAAATGCCGCAGAATTTGTGTCGGAAAATAGATTGGAGAATGTCTTTTACTAGGTTTATCCTACGTTATTAGGCTTCCTGCTTACTGTATTCCTTTGTTTCATTATATGTGCTGACCAGTGGAAAGTAATGGATTGTTTTGTGAGCTCTGGTGGGTATGACATGGGGAAATTCTGTTCTCTCTGCGTTCTTATTTTTTTTGTTTAGGGTGATTTGTTGTGCGGAATTATTTATGGAACTTGCTTATAAGATGGACGGTTTTTATTGGTGAGAGTATGCCATGTCAGTTACTCGTGCACAGATGTACGGGAAGTTTTGAATGAACATTAGGGATTCGTGATTCAGGTTTCGTGCTAAGATAATTGGTAGTGACATGGTTGAAAATCAAGTTTGATAATTCTGCTGTTGTAGGGATGAACATTATTCAATAGTAACTTATGGGGACTGCTAGATAGCTGGCTTCTCTTCAATGGAATCATATCCAAAAGCCGAGGTCTTATAAGCATTGCACCTTATCTTGAGAGGCCTTGAAGGAATCAGAAACGTGAAGAGCTAGTGTTCCTGCATTAGGAGCATGATCAATAAACGTGATACCTTGTAATTTGTTAGTACATCTTTGAGCCTTACCCAGAGTGTAGGATGTGGTTCCTCTTTCTTGCTTTTTCTACTGATTATGATGGTGGATGCTGGCATGGTATTGAAAAGATATGATTGACCTGTAAGGCCCTTCTTCTTGTGCAAAGGGGCATAATTTAGGGGGACTACTTATTTTATGTGGAACAGAATATTCATGCAGTGATTGCCACTGATTTATCATGGCTTTCCGGTCACTTTCTGAGAAACTATTCTGTGACTTATCTATGAACTCAAATTGATTGGAAAGGCAGCATGTGGAACATCCTAAACCATAAATATTACAGGAAGTAGCAGAAAGTAGCAAATGGTTCTGCTTGTGGTCTAGTATCCCACCCACAGGGAGGCTTTCCCTAAAGAGCTGATGATTGGCAACAGACGAATTTCAATCAAATGCCAATGGAAAAATAGACATTTTTCTGGAAGATGACATCAGTTTCAAGAAGACGTTTAATGGGATTGTTTCAAGCTTTAGATATGCATACTGTTGAAAAAGAAAAAGGTGGGGAGTTTCAAGCTGGATTATACAATTTCATGGCCGTTCTGTGGTTAAGAACCTGAATCTCACAGGTGGAAAGCCTCATGGATACTTGCATTGATTTCATATTCATCGAGATACGAAAAATGAGCTACTATTTAAGTTAATGTTTGTTATATAAAGGTGAATGAGGCTCATTCTATGGGAAGACCTAGAGTCAAATGAATTAGAACAAACTCGTTAGTCAGATAAATGAGTGTGATGGTGGATAATGCTGCCAATCGTTTGCTTGTTAGCAATTGTACTCTGTATCATTGATGTAAGAATAATTTAAAGTTATCATTTGTATGTATCGTGGACATTGTCCTTTCAATGATGATTTTGATCCTGCTGCTTACTTGAGAGGGCTAAAGTAGGTCTGGCACGTGGTTATTTCATCCACCCAATTTAGCTTTGGGAGATCAAATTTTTAGACCAGATTTACACGTTCATTACATCTTTTGCTGGGAATGGGTCATAGAAGACCAAATTGACTTACCTCTGCAACTGGTCTTATTTTTTTCTGGGATACTGAATTGCGAACAACCTCGTCTTTGAGAGATGGCTATCTATTACTCCGGATTTATTGAATAAACGACTTGAAATGTGGTGGGAGCAATTTCCTTTATGCATCCATTGTCTGTATGCGTCAGTGTACTCTATTCTTTATGTATGAACTGATCGCAAATTTCTGGACACCTAATGGGGTATTCGAATTTCATTTCCTTTTTAACCTTGAAGTTTTAAAAGAGCTACTTCTGTTATAACTTTTCATAACATTTGCTTGCAAATTATCCGCATGATTGCCATTCCACGCTTCCCAAAGAAGGTTTTGGAGATGCATACGAATAAAGTTTTCAATCAATATACGCTTAAGGAGCAATGATAAATTCAGAATAAATTCGACAATTTTCTTACACTTGTGTTTATTGACCTCTTTGCTTCTTCTTTTTTCCCCTGTTGCAGGTGCCTTTTGTTCTCGTTGACGATGGTTATTGGCCCCACAGAGAGTTTGCTAATGTGACGTTGGAGGGTTCCTCACATCCTTTACCTCTCACGACTGTCTACCATCAGCTCCTGCCTGTTCAGGCCACGACATACACTTTTATACAGGCCATGTTTGGTCATGGATACCCTGTATGTTTTTGTTAGCAATTGAGTATGATTGTGGTTTTTCGTCTCGTTGGCTTCTCTTTCTCATCGTTGTGCCTCGTGAACTCTTTGATGGAAGGTCGCTTTACTGGACGAAGAGAAGATTCTTCCAGTTGGGAAGGAAATTACTGCTGTCGGCCTTTGCAGCTGGAATGATGGTGTTCTTGAGATCAAGTCATCTGATGAGCTTCCATGTTTCTTGTAAGTGCTTGGTATTTTTTTGTGTTTTTTCTCTTAGGCCAGAAACATGTCTGTTTCTGACGTCCAATCTGCTGATCATCTGAACGCTTCGTTGCCTATATGAATGTATCTTACATTCATTTCATCACTTGTTCGTGCATTATAAATAGATGGATGCTACATTTGTTAGGCATGAAGCTCCGTAGCAATATTCTTTTCTACTGCGATACTCTATTTCTCATTGCTAGTACTGTTTTTGTACTGCAATTTCTTTTCGGCCATTCCAAATGAGTATCATGACGATTCTTCAGGATGAAGCTGAAAAAGCTGGTATGAATTCCCATCTCTACATAGTTTGATGAGCGTTAGTCCTCAGTGGTTCAAGGCTGTAGGCTTATTTTCTCGAGGACATAATCAGACGTGTGCAAAATTCTGTGTAGTGCCGCCTCCTCTATTATGATAACCTGAGCTTCCGGACGTGAAGCATGGTAACATCCCAGCGTCTCCCTGTAAATCCAACTTGCTGCAACCACCCGGACGCTACTCTGTAACCACAGGAATTGCTGTACTGCCAATCTTAAGGAGCTGTCAGAACTGAAGCCACTCTTTTGAAGGATCCATTCGAATGAGTATGACCTTGCGAAACAGGCTTTAGTTTCTGGGTCACACATGGCGGATTTCACCGAGATACATTAGAAATTGAAAGCTCCTTGATGAAAGCGGTGACTAGCTATCGATTGAATCCGCTTTGATGGGTGAACGCAATTTTAAAAATATGATTCGATACAATACAGTGAATTTCCCCTGCTAGCCAGGTTTAGAAGCATTAATTAATTAATCAGATTGGGAAGCATGTATATTCAGGACTGTGATTATAACATTTCTTTTTCCCAGTTATTTCTCTTACAGTTGGTTGAGATTCTGGGTCTCCTTGAAATCCAATTCTTCGCTTTGTTAGCACAAGGCGCTACGATTCAGTGGGCATATATTCCCACGGAGCCTGGATGCTGAGTTCTTTGTGCAAAAATTCCCTGCCAGGTCGGACTTGACGAAGACGGAAATGGAAGCGGATCTGAACCTCAATGTGAACATCCTCCTGTGGAGCGGCATTTTTCTCGGAGTGCTGTCCACGGGCATTCTTGGCTACGCCGTCCGAAGGTACCATCACCCCCGCAGACTGACCAAACATCTTTCCTTTCTTGGAAAGTCCAATCCCCACCCCCCCACCCCCCCCAAGCCCCGCAGCCGCAGGGTTGCGGAAACAAGGCCAGCGAGCAAACTAATGGTGGTCTCTCCTTCTCCCCCCTTTTTTTTTTGTGGGTGCAGAAATTGGAGGAGGTTCAAAGAGTGGCGGAGCAGAAGGCGGCTCCACCGCGAGGCGAGCTCGATTGAGGGGGACGATGAGCGCGGCGGCGAAGAGGAGGAGGAGGAGGAGGAGTCGGGGGACGTGCCCGATGGAGCGCTCTGCGTGATCTGCCTAACGAGGCGGCGACGGTGCGCGTTCATCCCCTGCGGCCACCGGGTCTGCTGCTTCCCCTGCGCAGCAGCCGTGAAGCGTGATTCCTCCCCCAAGTGCCCCGTCTGCCGACAAGACGCATCCAATTTTGTGAGGATCTTCGACGCCTGATCTCCCATCTCCTCCCCATTAGATGTAAATAACCACGAAACACGACTCCTGAAGATGGGATGTGTCCCATTTGCATCTCTGTGCGATGAATTCTTGATGCCGGTCTCTTAGATGCCTGCCACACGGAGAACACTCTGACGGATGCAGATCCAGATGGGTATCGATCTACTTACTAGTCAATCAAATGGTGGAGAAAAATGGAGAGCTTTGACTGACTGATTTGTTGTTTCTTTATGTAGAATTATGGGCACGAAGTGGTGGCCGTTGTTCTATCTAGTGAGGGTGCTGCCGAGGGGTCAGCGCTTATAAGAGGGGGGGGGGAGGGGGGGAGGAAAGGCTGACGTCAGAGCCAGCCCATGTAATAAAGTCAAATTAGGGCTGGAGCCGAGTGGGTAGAGCTTGTGCGTTGCAGGTGGATTGAGGGAGCTTGGATTAGGTCAGAGGAAGAGGATCGTTTGGTTGTACTTTTGTCGATGTTCATCTTTCCGTCCCTCTCCTCGCCGAAGATCACCAGAGAGATTTGGCAGGATCACCGACCGATTGTGTGGCTTAAGACTTTGACTTTGGACCATTTCCACGTGGGCCCGCTATAAAAGGCAAGGTCAAATTTCTACATTAAAACCAACATGCAGATCAAGCGCGGTTGGGTTGGACCATCTGATGATTCTCTAAAGGTAGCGAGAGAGAGAGAGAGAGAGAGAGAGAGAGAGAGAGAGAGGGGGAGCCGTTCACCTCTTTCTAGATAAGGTGGAAGGAGGGTTCTACTACGCGGGGTGGGCGGCGGCGGCGGAGTTGGTGGCGTCAGACGTCACCTCCCCACCAAAACCGAATGAAGGCCAGCCATTTGTTGAAGTCAAAGATACCCGCAGTCTTAACGCGCAGAGCAGCGGTATTAAACCCGACGGGGCGTCCTCGGATGGTGACGGGATCCGACAAGTCCAACGGGCTTCAGCCTAATGCGAGGAAAAGGGGGACTACCCTTTTTCTGCGTCTTTTTCATGTTATTTTTCTCTCCCTTCTTTTATTTTCCATCCTTTTCCCAGGAACCGAGCACGACCACCGCCGCCACCTGCTGCAATCGATTTTTCCATACTATTTAATCATTAAAAATAGCAACAAAGATCCCCAATCTTTACTTTTAATGGAATTTGAGTTTATATAATCGAATAAATGGGGGAAAACTGAAAGGTTAGATTTTAAATTAATCATTATTGGTATTGTTATTGTTATTATTATGTGGGGGGATCATTACTTTTAAAAGAAAAGAGAACATAATATCTCTGACCAATGTTAACATCCTTTTCGGATTTTCTGTTCAAAGCCGCAGTTAATTTCCTTTGATGGCATTTTAATTAATAGCTAGTCAACGCAAATTCCTTCTGGTATCCATCAGGCTCAGATTTCTTCTTGGTTGCCTGGTCAACCAAGAATTCGGTGACGTAGATATCTGCAACTGCAAGAATACTAACAATGCATAAAAAATAACACAAATTTATCCCATTTATAAAGATCTTTTTTTATAAAAAAAACCTGGAGAGGAGACTTACGGCCATCCCTTCGTCATCATGAAAACGTGCACCCGGCATGAGCAACGACTTCATCAATCCTTGAAACCTTTGAACTGACACAAATACCCATCTAGAAGGAACTTAAATGTCTTCATTTTGCCCGAAAGCCGTCATAAATTTATACAATAAGGGTATTTAAGTCATTTAACATATACCGTGTCTGTGGCTGGGTCCACCTTCGACCTGCTCGTTCCTGGCCGGAACGGGTCTCAGTTCCCCGGCGACCCGTATAAAGAACGCATCTTTTTTGCAGCTTCCGGCAGTCGAGCTCATCGTCTGGAATCGCCGGCGTCGGGAGGAGCTCTCCTTCGTCTTCGTCTCCGGCGAACCCCCGCGCAGGAATTGGGTGACCCATCTGCAGATCCTCGTCGGGGCCGGGTGAGGAGCTCGGCGGAGGAAGAAGAAGACCAGGAGGAGAGAGAGGAGAGAGAGAGAGAGAGAGAGAGAGAAAGGATGTGCCCCCTGCGCATCATCCTCGTGTTCCTCTCCGCCACCCTCGCCGGGTACTTTGCCTGGAGATCGGTGCGGTCGCCTGCCCCTTCCCCCTTCGACGTTCCCGTCGGTGAGGTGGACGCCGACGAAAGCGCTTCTGAGAAGACCGGGCGCTTTCAAATGGGAAAGGTAGCCTCCTCTTCTCTCTCTCTCTCTCTCTCTCTCTTCTGAGTTTCCTCGTTTCTCCAAATTAATGGCTGTTGGGCCTTTTGGCTTGCAGGCGATCGAGAAGGGGTTCTGGGTGTTCGTGGACATGGCGAGCGGGAGGTACCTGTGGAGGAATCTCGGCGCGGCGGCGGCGCCGGCGGCGGAGCCCGCCAAGGACAGCTGAGGGGCGGCGCTTGGGGGGCCCTTCGATGGGGCGCTCGGGGCTCTTGATTAGTCCTCGTTGGGTATTCAAATCCTGCGGCAGGGATCTGTAATTAGCTGGCCGTTGACCCGAGAAAGATGTAGAAACGAAGGTAGACGATCACTTAAGCTTGTGAAATCATCACTTGAACTTGTTCTGTCCACGATTATGTTCCGCCCAATGACGGCTACTCCATGGATTTTCATCGGGAAACGATCGCTGCCGCGCTAGATTGCATGGTTCAGATATCGAAAGCAATCTTTCTGATATAATGACGAAGAACAGAAAATCCGGGGAAAAGGATGACCTCTGGAACAGGAAATCCATGGATTCCAGCCGTGGAATGTGCCCGAAACTAACCTCAACGTGTAAAACCGGGGGGAGAAGGCAAGAAAAGGAAAGTAGCAGGAGAACTGCGGAGAGCCAGGCGGCTTCGCCGTTTGAATGGCCCTCCATGAGAGCTGATGTGATCTGCCATAGACTTGTGCAGCGAGATCAGAATATCTCAGAACCATGGGGGATGAGACCAGAAAATAGGTCCCTATAGGCGGGAATCAACATAAACTTGGCTATTGGAGCCGATGATTAGAAAATCTGGCACAATTCTTCCATTATTTTATGACTTTGGAAAAAAAAAATTCCTGCAGGGAAGAGTGTGTGGCGTTTCTAACAGGATCCTTAAGTGGGAGTAGCTATGAATGATTGACCTCAAGATTAAGTCAGAAGTCTTAAAGCGGGAAGAAAGATCCAGAGTCTGCAGATTGAATTCTCGGAGCCAACTTAACAAGTTCCAACTGTGGGATGAAGACCCAAGCTTCACGACGGATGTGAACCAGGATGAGATTCTCATTTAAAATTTCCGCCAAAAATGGTCGCAGATGCTAAAATCCCTGAAATAACCGAGTATAACCAAAACTAAGCAGATGGTTGCATCTGGGTGCACCATGAAATACCTGAATTATTTTTTGAACCGGAATGATCAGTTCCTGAATTAACCTCGTAGAACCAACATTAGACCGATAGTTTTTCTATCTTTAGAAATCCTCAGAGCCTGATGTGATCAGCCTATTTAAGAATTAAGCCAGGCGATGGCTGAAAGCAATCAGAAAAAATCTAGCAAGCCTAGTGGCTTAAGGGAAAAAGCAAGGTTGGAGAGAAAGTACTCTATTTCCATTAGTTGAGTAATTTTGGCCAAAATATTCTCCGCAATTGTCAATGGATTCATGACATCCCTCAGAACCAGTCTCCCAGCTATTTCCAAGGACAGAAGAGGAAACCTACAGGGGCCATCCTGATCAGCTGGGAGGATCCACTGTTTCGGGCCAATTAATAAAAATTTTCGAATAATGCAGAAAAAATGCCAACTTTTCTATCTCCACAACTTAACGATGCAGAGGGGAGGAATCCTTGTGGATACATGATAATCTAGAAACACTGACGGAAGAGAACTGTCATGTTTAAGAAACATGGAAAATTTAAGTGTATATAACTGAAATCCACTGCCGAATAATTTCATCTAACCAGACGCAAAAAAGGTAAATCATTGTCCAAGAAAATGACCGAAACATGAAAAAAATTGAAATGTCAAAGGATTTGAGACGCGAAGAAGGGCGGGCGAGAAAATTCTTGTGATGTATAAAATATGCACAAGTGTTGACGGAAAGTGCTAAGATAGTTTTCAAGATGGGTGTGTGTTTGATGAACTGAACTTTCTAAAATCACAAGGATCAAGAGCAGGCCTTTGTCGAAAAATTCTGCCAACCTCTTATACTGCAGTCCCGCTCGAACAACTTCATGCAGTGGAAAGCAAAGCCCATTCAAGTCAAGCAAAGATACTGAAAGCCTTTTTGATAAGATGTGGCACTATGTCAGTTTTTCTCGAACACGAACAGCTCGAGAGGGCCTACAGAAGGCCAATGGTGCACTGCTTTTCTCGTCTCTTATCTGGAAGAAGAAAAAGGAAAAAAAAACCATCAATCTTATATGTATGATTATTACAGACAGGAGTTTGGACTTTCTTATTCTCCATTACAGGAAGATCTCTCGCCAAGGTAGAAGAGAGCAAGAAGTTAGGAGTACATCAGCTGCACAGGTCAACCGATAAGTTACTGAATTCAGCGAAATCGAAATAATTTTTTTGTGGGAAACAGGCATTTAAATCAGGGAAGTATACTGATTCAGAATTTACTAAACCTTACACAAGATATTCTTGTCATACTCTAAAGTATTGGCAGACCCAGAGGAATACTTAATTTACCATGAGCATGCCATCTTGCCTAAACGAATAAAAGGATCAGCGTCGATGACTGAGTTTTCAGAGCAAAAATATACAGACGAAGGTGGAGCGAATGGAATACAGAAATCCATGTCACACAAATGACTCAGCCTGATAACAAGATAGAAAAACAAAATGACATTGCAAGAGTGATCGAAACATACACACACTCGGCCACAGTATGTTCAATCTTCTCCTCTGCCGTCCACGAACACACACGCCCATGATCCTGCTAGACATCCACCATACATGCCATATTTTTCTTGCATACAGCCCTAGAAAAACTTGATTATAATTATTTTTCCCTTGAATATCGATATCGACACCAACATCAAGAAAGGAAATATAAATGTATCAAAACAAAGTTAGAAGAATTTTTCTCACCACTAACAAGATGCTCTTCCTAAGTGAAAATTCATAGTGGTACAACCAATGTCTTTCATCTTGATCAACAAAAAGAGAAATGGTGAGCCTTTTGGTCGAATCAGGTGTCTTCATCTGTCATTTCAAGCACCAAATGACCATAACATATACAAAATTATACTTTCAATATGATGAGAAAAACACGGCTTCTGCTCACAACAATGGATTCCACTAAACATCCCTTTTCAATCATCAGTCAAATTGAGTCACAAACATTTATCGTCAATTGAATGATCACATAAGGAGAATGACATGAAAATGATAAATTTATTGAATCTTTCTGTTGAAACATGACATTTTGGTTCTTAATATATATTTCATCTGATGAAGAGTTTTGGAATGGGTTTGACTTTTTAGACTTCGTGTCCAAATATGACAGCATCAAAAGACATATAAAACCTTTGTCTCACCTAGGCACGATCGATGAAAGCGTTTGATTTTTGTAGCAAATGGGAAGATGGTTGCCCATGACTGCCATTTTACCGCAGCAATCTTAGGAGGATTTCATCGATGTTGCCCATATAAGGGTTTATATCCTTCGTTTAGATGCTCTATTAGGTTGCTCAGATAAGCTTTGATATTACTTGATTCATCATTTCATGAACGCCGCATGAAATTATCATGATGGATGGACTATGAACTGTACCGACCGGCCCCGAGAGTGTCATTGACCCAAAGGCCAGTCCTTTACAGGCCTGCTTTGCCCACAGACGGCACATGATCGTGGCCCATACATAGCTCGATCCGCCAGGCCAGACCTTCGCAAAGACATCCCTAGAAGCTCCCTTCGAGGCCTACAGACATAGGGCATGGAGATGGTCATCCGCGTGCACCTGGGATCTCGAGCAGGCGACAGTCCAGTCTGTCCTCTCTGCAAGCCACTCGTACCCTAGGGAACTAAAACAAGCCTCTCTACAATCTCCAGGGACAACATAGGAGCTGAGTATTGCAGCCATGGGAGAATCCCACAGGATGAATGAGCGTGTTCCTCTCTTTAGGCAAGATTTAAAGAGGAAAGGAAAGGACTGCCTCTGCGCATCCTAATCGTTTTTGGAAGAAAGAGAGAGGACGAGGGGCTCTTCTTTGACTGCCCGTAGAATGAAACTAATGGAGGTGAAGGTCTTGGGGAATAGCGAAACGAGGGAGGGGAGCTAAGATCAGGCTCTTCCCGCGGTGAATGATCTTGCTGCACCACCTGCTCCGGAACCGGACAGGGAGAGGGCCCTCCTACCGCTCTCCCAACGCCTCGACGCGGGTTACTAAAATCGCACCATAAGAGTGAGGCTTTGATTGGCCAGAGAGAGAGAGAGAGAGAGAGAGAGGTGATGCGGCAGAGGATAAAACGAAGGTCACCGCCCAAACTCCGTCAGTTTGTGCCTCGTTTCCTGGGAACCAGCAGCGAACACCTCGTTTGCAAGCACCACGCACCCGCTTTGGGAACTGGGAGCGGTTTGGAACGTTCTGCCATCACAGATGCGGAACCACTCACTCATCAGGGTCACATTCATTCTTGATCGGACGGGCACAGTTCTTTGATCTCTCCACCGCGGGGTGTGCCGCCTGGATGCCGTGAGAGAGGCCGGCCAGTTCTCTCTCGTCGCCAAATAATCTAGATAGGTTGATAGATGTATAGATGATAGACCGAGGGATAGAGAGGCAGGTAGGATATGTAATAGAGAGAGAGAACGAAAAGAGAGAAAGAAAGGAGAGATAGAGAGATAGAGCAGGGTTGAGAGAAGGTGACACTGGCATCAGAAAGTCAGAAGTTGAATCACTGTGGGGGTAAGAGGAGAGAGAAAGACAGAGAGAGACAGAGAGAGATGAAGGGGAAGAGAGGGTGTCTCAGGTAGTCAGAAGTTTAAGACCATGGGGAATTATCATGGGTTCTCACCGCCCGGTTCTGCCTCCCCCTCTCCATCTCACACACCCAAGAGGGGGGGGGGCTATCTTCCAGACTCATAACTACCCCTTTGTTTATGGATTTCCGTAAAGAGGACAGCGGATACAACATCAGAGAAGGCAGGAGAGAACAGCTGCTGTTGCAGTCGGTGGAGGTCCCTTCCCTCTCCCGTCGTTGCTGCGGCACTGAGTCATAATAGTAAGAACAGACTGAGTCAGGTGGCAGCGTCACCACCAGTGGCTGCCGCCTGACACATGAGTGTACGTCACTGTTCAGGCAGCAGCTCCCGCCGGATCAGATTTAGCTCATTGCCATTACTGGTTTCATTTTTTACTGAGCTGAGCTTCCCCTGTGGGTTTCTGCACGCCCCAGGCGAGAAGATTCTGCATGTTCTCCGTTCGAGACTCCGGTCTTATTAGTTTTACTCACGAGCATTCATCACGCAGCCACCACTTTCCTCTGCGTGGCTCATAAATATGTCATGTCAGGAAGATAAGAACGCTCACACCTTCTCTCTCTCTCACTCCCCGCTCTTTGCCTATCCAACGGGTTGTGGCGTTTCCGGAGGTGGGAGCAGAGATGATGAACGGGAGCAGCAGCAGGTGCCCGTTCACGGCGTCGCAATGGCAGGAGCTGGAGCACCAGGCCCTCATCTTCAAGTACATGGCCTCGGGCGCCCCGGTCCCCCAGGACCTCATCGGCCCCATTAGGAGGAGCTTGTATCTGGAACCGGCCTCCACCTCTCCGATGCTCCTCTTCCATCACCAGCCCAACAGTAGTTACCTTTGGAATCCTTCTTTCTCTTCTCTTTGATCTCATCAGTTTCTCACAGTCAGGGTTTTGAATGGCAGTCGGATGGGGGTGCTTCCAAATGGGCTTCGGGAAGAAGGTAGAGGATCCAGAGCCGTGGAGATGCCGAAGGACAGACGGGAAGAAGTGGCGATGCTCCAAGGAGGCCTTCCCCGACTCCAAGTACTGCGAGAGGCACATGCATCGGGGGAAGAATCGTTCAAGAAAGCCAGTGGAAATCTCCATCGCTGCCACCTCCACACCAGCCGCCGCCCCTACTTCTCCCTCTCTCTACCCCGGTCACCACCTGTCCATGGTGACAGCCGCAGAGACCCAACATCTCCTGAATCCCTACGCTGCCTCCTCCAGAGGGCACGACTTCATCAGGGACCCTTCTTCCTCGTCTGATCGGAACCGACATGGAATGAAGGAACCTGTGGATCATCAGAGGGACGCCTCCTGGAGGTTCACCCCTCTGGGATTGAGCCCTCTCGGCGAGCGGCGCCAGAGAAGCTGCTCTTTCCTGTCACAAGACAGCGGCGCCGCCGCGCAGGATGAGAAGCGGCGGCACTGCTTTGTGCTGGGGACCGACATCAGAGCGGAGAGGGGCAGCGAGGCTTCTCGGCCAGTCAGCTTCTTGACCGAAGAATGGTCTCCGAAGGGCAGGGATGAGCGGGCTGGGTGGGGGGCCATCCCCATGACCCAGCTCTCCATCTCTATGGCTCACTACGACTTCCAGGTCGATAGCTCCCGCTCCGCCGCCGGAAACTGACTTGCAGAAAGGGTGGTGTTACTTTTCTTCAGTAGACCACAGCATCTGAAGGTCACCTGAGATCCTATGTCGATCAGCTGGGAAGGATCTCCAGCTATTCTCTTGTTTCCGTTTCCCCTTTTTCTTTTTGTTGCACAATCGGGAGAGGAATAGCAACAACATTGCGGGAAATCTTACATAAAGGAGCTCCCTTGCCCTGACACCACTGATTAATGTGTTTCCATACTCCGTTATTTCCTACATCTCTCTCTCTCTCTCTCTCTTCTGTGTTCTCTTACGGCGGGTTAATGTCCGAATCCGACACCCACCTCCGTATAACAGAGACTGCATCGGGCAGTGGACACGGGGGCCCTGCAACTCTAATGCTATGGACGGCGACTTCAGCTCTGGACGAGCGTCGGATCCAAACCCAGACGGAATCTCGGCGTAGAATCTGTTTGAAACACGTGTTCGATGACGATGGCTACATCAAGTAAGCGCACAGGCTTCCGTAGATAAACCAGGGGTCTTTGACTGATATTATCTGAAAACGATTTACACTTTTATAGAAAGTACGACTCCTATCAAGAAGATCCACTTGATCTCTCTCTGCAATTCAGTCCCCCCTCTCTCTCTCTCTCTGTGTCCCCTCCCCCTCCCTTTCCCCAACCCCCCAAGAAAGGGTTACGTGGGCAGTCCCATATGGGATATGCCTATCTCCTCTCTCTCATCCTTTTCTCCCTCCGGGGAGGTGCCGAATGGTGGGCCTGGTTAAGGCTTAGATTAGTAGTGGGGGAGGTAGGAAGGGGGGTTGATAATCGTAACTGTAACTTTTGTGCCATAAATTAAATCACCTACTACAGAAGGTCTGGTCGTTGATGGCTCGCCACCCGCGGAAAGATCTCAACGAAAGGACTCCCAGGAAGTGTCACGTCAGTCAGACAACGGAGAGAGAGAGAGTGAGAACAGTAATGAGAAAGAGGGGCCATTCTGGTGACGATACTGGCTACTTGTCCCTACTCAAGGATTCCTTTGGAGGAAAAGACAGGTGAGCTTATGCCGCACTTCGACGAGCTTCCCGGCGAGGACCATCGTACGGCTCCCCAGCCGGCGATCCCGGCGGCCGGTGCCCAGGGAGGGATATCCTGTCTAAAAGACGAAGCAAACAAAAGGCCCCTAAGCTCAGTCACTCTCTCTTTCTTTCTCTCCCCTTGGAAGAGACTGCCGATATGTTGCTGCTCCTGCTGGTCAGAGGAGCAGAGACGGGGCAGCTGATGGATTCGCCAGTGGGCTTCCGTATGGTCAACAAAGCACGGGGAGCAGCGGCAGTTGTATCAGCGCGCAGTGGCTTGCAGGAGGATGAAAAAGAACGAAGAGTGTGAAGGGGAGGTCGTGTCGGAAGAGGAAGGAGATATCTGATCCACCTGTTCTGAGTAGGCTGGGCAACTCTCTCTCTCTCTCTCTCTCTCTCTCGCTATATATCTCTCTCCCACTCTGTCGCTCCGCCCATTATCAATCGTTGACTTTAGCGTTTGGCCAATGGGGGGTTATCATAAAACTAGTGGTCATCATAAGGATATAGTGTCGATGGTGGCTACTACGACGACCTCAGCATTGCGCCCTATCTCTCTCTCTCATTAAGAAAGTTCATAAACATATCTAGAAATCTGTTTTATGTAGATTGGATAGTAAGTTCATTTAATCTCATTATATATATCAATAAAGTTAATAATTATGGTTAATATATGTATATGTATCTTACAAAGCTAAATTATATATTTTAATATAGTTATTATACATAATGTATGTCTTATTAAAGCTAAAACTTAAGCCTAATATATAAATATATATTTAATATATGTATTATATATTTACATATAATATTTAGGTGATCATATAATATCACCTGACCATATAATATAATAATATTAAATGACGATGATCACCTGACCATTAAAAATATAATAATATTAAATGACAATCAACTGAACATGATTGATCAGATCGTTGATCATGATGATCGACTATTAGGATCAACAATTTTGACTGATTAGATTGTCAATCATTTTGATCAGATTGATCATTATTGCAATACCTTATGTGGACGAGTTTAAAGAACCACATTGTGGATTGGTAATCTTTAGTGCATTAGAGATTATGTGTTGATAATATCTTATTTTTATATACAAGTAAAAATAATATGACATTGCATGAATTTTCTAAAATAAGTTATAATTAGTAAAATTTTTTTTATGTTTTAATATTTTAAAGTTAGAATTAATATAACATTTTAATAGTTAAAATGTATCATTTTCTATTTTTTGAAATTAATAAATAAAAAATAATAAGAGCTAATTATTGTGCATCCCTTTGCATACTTGATGCAGGCCACATTGATCTCATTGTATTTGTTGGTGGGCCCAATGGACTCACTGCTTTATAGGCTCAAGACAACAAGGACCAAAGTCCATGTACATTGGGGTGCACATGTGAAGTCTCAATTTTCTTGCTCATACTTGGGTCAACTTGACTTTGAATCAATCTTCTGCCATAGTGGTGAAATCTAAATATCTATTTATGAGAGGAATATGCTCAGAGAAATTTTGATTTATTACCATGACAATTCCAAAATAACCAATGTGGGATTAAACCTTTACTTCTTATTTTTCAAGTTAGTTGGAATCATTAGATCACCATGTTACTAAATTTGATGTTGTAGAATGGACTATGTCACTCAAATTCAAGTAGTGGAGCAGTGGAGGTTTGATCCTCTAAAGAGTATGGATATTTACAGGCCTCTCTACAGTGAAATCTTTGTAAATTAATAATGAAGGAAACCTTCTATTTCAAGGCATTTGCTTTGACGGTGTAATTGGCACATAGCTGGATAAAGGGCATCATCCACACCTTATATGTTGGTTGTTCTCCCAATTTGATTAGAATCACCTTACTTGATAAAGGGATGGTCAGGCATGCTGTATTAGATGATGAACAAGAAGCCAGTGAAGACGTGTTCCTCTGGTTGCGTAGGGTAGTTGAAGTGCACATCCCTCAGCTTGACATCCTCTTGGAGGTTGCACAGTGTCCTCCCCTATTGTTGTACACGTCAATCTCTGGCTTCATCTCTATTGTCTCAAGAATCTTGAAGCCTGCCACCTTACCTGTCATGAACAAGCTTATTCATGGCGATGCTAGCTCCAGTGAGCTGCATTTCCGGCTGATGACTAGAGAAAATTGGGGTGTATGAGTAGGGGGCATGAAGGAAGGAAGTAAACCAGGTGATGGCAGCAGGAGCAAGGGCTCACAAGGAGGCATTCAAGATGGTGATGATGATGTAATGCAGGACATTATGAGGTAAAGACTTTGTCCTAATTAATTAACTTAAACTTGACTTAGTAATGAATCTAATAAATTAAGAAGGTTGACCAAGGTAAGATCAAGTGAAATCCTACAAGATTGAACTCAAATGGATTGTCACGATTAAGAAATCACTAATGATTAGAGTGCTCCACAATCAATAAGTCAATTAGTTACAAATCAAGTAGGAATCACTCCTCACTAACCACCAATTATGAGAATAAATGGACCTATCTATGGATCACACGACAAAAATGTAGCATGATAAAATACTAAGTGAACAAATTACTCTATTATGAAAATGAAAGGTTTAGATATAACCTTGTGATGTAAGACCGACGGTGAACCTCCCTTTACGGCGGGAATGGTTGTATCACTAAGGGTGGAAAACAGAAGGCAAGCAAGAGCTGAGGGCAACGACGCCGGCGGATGCTCATCGGAGTCGACATGGGCGGGCACATAGATTCCTTCTCATCCACGTCCGTCGAGAGAAAAACCCGATTCCATCGGCACCGCCATTGCTGTTTGAACTCACCAACCAATGTGGCAGGTCTTGCATGCACGCATCAAGGCACACACCCAAGAGGAGACCCGACCCTGCCCCTCCTAGCTAGGTCCGTCAATGGAGGAGTAGGAGTGGGAAGGCACTGCATGAAGTAAAGTAGACCAATAGGGGAAAGTGGGCTAACCTGCGGACGATTCGGATGGCTGGCAGGGGTGGAAGACTCCTCGTAGCGGCACAAGAATGACGGCAGCGAGGGCAGTGCACACCCAATGGGTGAGAGGCATTGCAGCAGGAGGCCAGAGATGCCTTGTTTGCAGAGGGCAGCCCCACACATAGCATTGGCGTGCATGTCGGCATGCGTGATGTTGTTCGGGGGAGAGGTTGGCAGCAGCGCTGGGTGCACTATGGATGAGCTGGGGTGGTGACACAGCTAGACGTCTGGGGCTCTGGGAGGCGTTCTGGTCGAGACCACGATGGACTCACGAAAGGTCGTAGTGGCTCGAGGATGGGCTCCTTAGGCTCATGAGCATGACAACCACGGCCTGTTGGGGTGTGGAGCATGGTGTTGGGCCTGGGGTGAGCGAAGGACAGGAGCTCCGGTGAGCAACGGCATTGGACCTGCGGCAGTGGCGTGGCAGCGAATGACCAGGAGCAATGAGGTAGCGTTGTTAGTTGGACGGTGCCCCACCCCTCAGGCTTCCCCTCTCCCCCTCTCTGTTCCTATAATCAAACTCACGAAACAGTCCTTCTATTCAAAATATGCTGCCCTTTAGCGGTGGCTCTCCACCCTTGTATATAGGGGCCCACATGGGCCAAGGGTGAAGAACCACAAGGGAACCCCAAAATGTCTATTGGGCCTAACGAGGGTGGCCCCAAAAGAGAAGGGGGTGAGGGGAGTAAGGACACCAGCTCCTCTAGTTGGGCCCACTCATATGGCCTAAAGGAGGAATAGGATGGGTGAGGGCCCAAAATGGAGTGGGCCATCCCTTCCTGCCATGGACCCGATGAGGCCCAAAGGTTGGGAAGCCCCTTTCAAGTGGTGTAGTGGAACCCAGGGTTTCTTGTCCTCATGCGGGCTCCACGATTTGGTTGATGGTGTGGGGGCGGGGTCTCCTTTGTCACCTCGGCCTCATGCTGTGGTGGTGAGGAGTCAAGTCCGCCACCACCTTATCACCAGGTTAGGTGACTAACTGGAACATGGGTGCAGGTTGAAGTTGGACCCACTTGTTGACCGGTGACCTTTTATTGACCATTGACCTATGTTGACTGTTGAATTGCATGAACCAATTCTGACTGGACTGATGTAGAGTGGCTAGGCTGGACTGAATCACACCACTCTAGCCTAGTGGTTTAAAATAACATGGATTAGGTTTTTTATGTCCTAAATGTTGGGCAGACAAATTCGAGGACAGCGGAAGGGGTGGAGGCTAGGATGATGGCGGAGGCAGTGGCAGTGGCAGATGAGATGGAGACAAGGATGACAGAGGAGGCGGCAGTAGGGGTGGACGGGATGGAGGCAAGGACAATAGAGGAGGTGGCAGCAAGGGCGGGCGGGATGGAGGAGGAGGCAGTGGCAGCTGCGGATGGGATAGAGGCAGGGACAATGGAGGAGACAGTGGCAACAAATGGTGATAGTGGAGGATGATGGATGGGGCAAGATGGAAGATGGAGATGGCAGCAATGGAGGTAGCAGACAGCGATGATGATGGACAATGATGAAGGACAATGAGCAGCAGTGACAGATAGGACGATGATAATGGACTCGGGTGAGTGGTGACAATGGATGGTAGATGTTGGTGAATGTAGGTGATGATGGTGACATATGATGATGATAGCGATTGATATATGACTTGTTGATGCCCTTGGGCATGTATTTTGATATTACAACTAAATGATAAAATATATAATTGATGTTTGATATTATTCACAAGATTATCATAATTGTTTAATAGATTTCATGTAATAAAATTTATTATTTATCTTATGATATTATACTTAACCTATTGATCCAAGGGATTAAACCTTAAGATTAAGTGAATTGATGAATAGGTGAAGCGTCACATTTATATGGGTAAATATTTTTTTAGAAAAAATATTCAATAATTAAATATGATAGTAAATGATGGTTATATTTTTAGTTCAAAAAAATTTATCTATGATTATTTGACTATTTAAGTGCAACCCTTTATTTATTAATCACGTGAATCATTACAAGAAATGAAAATAGTTCAAAATAGTTCATCTAGATTTAAATTTTTGTAATTTTAAATATATAAAAAATACATAAATTATAAATAGATAAAAGATTCCAAAAATAGGTGAAAATTTCCAAGTCGATCATAGGGATGAAATAAAATATTGAATAATATTTTAAAATTTTCCTAAAAGAATAAAATTTTTTATAATTTTTAAACTAAAAGATAAATATAATATATTTAAGAATTTGTGCAAAAGGAAATAAGGCTATGACATTAGGGTGATGTCAACACCGACAAATGAAATATATCAAAAATAGAGTTCACCCTACAATTCTTACGTAAGTGATTACCATCGAATTAATGGGTCAAATTAAGTTCTATAAAAGCCCAAAGAATCGTAACTCAATGAAGAAGGATATTGAAATTTGAAATCATACCAAATGTTAATAATTTAAATAAAAATAAGATTTAAAACATGAAAAATAGAGTTTTGGCTTCACTACAATGATCATTGGAATTTTGTGTGTTCAAGAGGGAATTCGTGCAATGTTCACGGCTTCAAAAGCTCTCCTTGGACTAGAACGAAGTGGGCAATCTCTAGATCTTCTTGAAATGTGTCATTGAATCATCTTTGGTGGCTGTCACCCAGCGGAGCAAAAAAATGACGACTTGTAGCTTTCCGATAGCTATCACCCAATGAAGATAGGCTAGATGGAGGTGGGGCACATCTTAGAGGCTTTGTCCTCAAGTCAGCATAGTAAGATGATGCCTTTTATTGCATCTGTTATGCTCTCAAGAGGTGGTGACTTGTCTCTCAATAAATCATTCTCTTCCTAGTGACAATTTATTCATTGTTCAATTGGAGGTGAGTTCCTTGTTGAATTTACAATGTTTTGTTTATAATCATTTACTAATTTAGTCACAATGCTCCGTGAATCGCATTGAATAAGTTTTTACCAAGATTTTGACAATTCTAATAGCTTAATTGCTCATCGAAAATCGTGATTTTCTAATTGGTTGCCTACTTGCAATAGAGAGAAATGAAATAAGTATGATAATCTCTTTATAATGTGACATCACAAGGATATTTTCTTCATGGTAATGAAGAGATATTTTGGACATTATAATCTTGTAAAGGAAAGTTATGAGCAGCCATTTAGTCCCACATCAGTTTTCTCTTCACTTTTGAGGCGAATAAAAGATGCTATCTCTTACCTAATCAATAGGTACCTTTCATCCATGTGTGTATGACCACTTTTTGCCCCATGCTTGGTAGGCCACTAGTGACATGGAAGGGGAGTGACGCTCACATCAGTGGCTTGAGCCTCAATCTCAAGGTCTTTAGCCACCTTACAACTTTGCTTGATTGAGTCTCTGGCCCGCTTGCGAGCTTAATATAGGTGATAATATCTCATTTTTTAGATGTCATGTGAGTTCAAATAATAAAATATTACATTAATTTTATGAAAATAAATTATAATTATTGAAGAAAATTTTTTAAGTATTTTTATATTTTTTTGTAAATTTTAAATAATTTATTTCAGATTAAAATGAATTACTTACTATTTTATCAAATAAATAAATAAATAGATAATATCTATTATCATGTGTAGTTATATAATTTCTACTTGATCCAACATGTTTGAACTTGCCATGTCACCTTTTTCCGATGGTGAATCGGTGGCTGATCGATACTTATATAACACTAAGGTTTTATGATTTTTTAGGATGCGACACATACCTCAAGAGTAAATTGATCGGAAGGTAGAGAGCACATAGCGTAAGCAGCATACTTAAGTCACGGAGGGGCATATCAATAATTATCAATTATTGACAAGTAAAACTGAGATTATCAACTATAGTTGATGAAATAAAAAGGGTGGAGGTTTGCCGACAATAATCATTCCATCTTCTCACTCCTCCACATGGTCAGAGCCTTCGGTGACTATTAAACCCTCCTCCTTACTCCCTTGGCTGCACAAAGAGCCTCTGGTAGGTGGCCACAAGTCTTCTCCTTTACCCCAGATGGTGGTGAGAGTGGCGTCAAACCTTTCTTCTCTTCACAGAATCCTTCCGACGAGCAACGTAGAGCCGTTGGATGATATTCATGCAGCTTCTAGTGTAGCGCAACACGACTGGACAATACAAAGCCATCTCACTTATGTCTCTTGTTGTTCTAGAGGTGGACGCATCAAAGGACAATGTTAGTTTTAGATTTATTTCCCATTTTATTTAGTTTTTGTCATAAACGATAATTTCTGGACATTTGCCAAAAATAATCAGAAGAATACACGATTCACTTGATCAAAAGGGCTTTTTTCTATCTCAAACCTTCTGAAACTCGTCGTGAATCATCTATGGAGTGACTTCAAATAATTTTCCATCGATTTCAATCGATAATCCAACTAAAATTCCTTGTCATTTTTCTATTGGGCAGAACAATTTTCCAACAATTTTTTGGTGATTTCTATTTGATTAATCAGCAGTTTGTTACTTTGTTGGTTAGATTTTAACCATTTACTACTTATTAATCGGTGCGAAACTGATTCGGAAATTTTCTAGTGTGATTTCACATCTTTTTTTGCTAATTCTCTCTTGCATATTCGTCTAGAAATCATAGTCAATGCAAGTGCAAGATATGTTGACCATGATTTTCTCTCTCTTAATTATCGTCTATTTTCTTTTCTCCCTCCTCTCCTCCACATAAAAATTCATTTAAAATGCATTCTTAACCCCATTTCTATCTCCCAAAAATTCCTCCAAAAGTCTCTTCAAAATCTCACGTTTATCCCCCAAAATTTCTTCCTCTAATCCCTTATAAATCCCACATCTATCTCACTTTTTCTCTTCACTATTTATTAAAAATTAGGTTATATTATTTAATTCATTAAAATTATAATAAAATATAATTACTAGAATAATAAAATCAAAATTAATATCCATGAGCGGTTATTCCTACTCCCTATGTTCAACGAGAGACTCATTGCTTTACTAATTATTCATTAAGTTTCAGTTATAAATATTATTAGATTATGAGTATTTAAATCCAATGACAAATGCTCATCATCTTTTTGGTGCCATTGCCAAGGAGTACAGTTTTAATCGGTGTTTATTGACTTGATTTTATTATTTTCGTGATTCTTAAAAAAATATTATTGCAAGCATTTCTTTTTATTTTAGTATTAGATAATTGTTTGTTCTTTAGAAGCTTTATTTATTTAAATTAGTTCATTTATTTAAATTCAAGGTTTTGTTCATATTTTATTTCAGTATTTAATTTTAGTATTTAATTCCAATATTTAATTTAAGAATTTTAGTTCAATTTGAATATTTATATTGGTTCTTACTATATTTGAATTATTTATTATTACAAGAATCACTTTTATTCATATTTTGCTGAAATTGATTGCATCATTTAGGTGTGCATTTAAAATTAAAAAAAATTATGTTGAAGAGTAAATCAGAATCTTCTTGAAATTTTCAGAAAAATTTTTGTTGCTCAATTTGGCTGAATTTTCAAAAGGGACATTTATTTTATGTATGGTAGAAGAGGTTTGCAGCCCATTTTCAAAAGCCCAAATTTAAATCAAGTTAGAGCTCAATCTAAACAAAATTTAGGGCCTATTCTAGAATATCCAGCAGTTCAAAAAGATAAAAATTCGGAATATTTAGGAGCTGAATCATCTCACATGGATCATAGGCCAAACCCTATGGTTCATGGAGGTGAGAATACTCAACCCTCTAAACCCATGTGTGATTATTATGCTCTTGATTTATATAGACCTACCTTGCGAGCTAGAGCTCCAATTCAACCTAATGTTCAATTTGATATTCTTCATAGTACTTTACAAATGCTTCCTGAATTTAGGGGTTTAGCAAGTGAAGAACCACATCAAAACATTGCTAGGTTTTTAGCTACATGTGAACTCATTCATATTCCTAATATTCCTCAAGATGTACTGAGATTACGATTATTTCCATATTCACTTTATAATAAAGCTAGAGATTGGATCACATCTTTACCTCATGAGATTATCACATAGGCTGAAGTAGAGCAAGCATTTCTTAGAAAATTTTATCCTGAAGGTAAAACTCATGCCATGAGGAAGCCTATTCTCCAATTTATTCAAAAATCAGGAGAAGCATTTCATGTATCTTGGGAAAGATTCAAGGAACTTCAAAGGAGATGTCCTCATCATGGAATTAAATCATTAAGTACTACCATAATAGGATATTAATGCATTATCCACTTACAAAATAAACATAAAAAGTACTCAATTCCATCCTTGGCATAGAAAAAACATAAGTCACTTAAACAAAGATAAAATACTATAATTTTATGATTAACACACATCAAGGAAAAATACCTTGAGAGTTTTTATCACAGCCACTACAAAGCCCATTAAGAGTTAATGGGCTTGCCTAAGATCTTCAAGAAGAAAGCCCAAGATAGGAGTCCTTGTGAGGGGTCAACAAGTCAACAGAAGATAGAACAAGTCAACATCGAAAGGAGAAGACCCATGGGCCAACCCATGGCTGCCACATGGACCAGTAGGGAGCCAAGAGAAAGGGGGGCCCATGTGCTCCCTAACTGATTTGGTGCCCTCCCCTTCTTGGGTAATGGGAGAGCACCAGTAAGGAGCCCTCCCTCATGTGCAACAGACTTGGTGCCTCCCCTTGGCCAATGGGAAGGCTCTGTGGTTTCAAGGAAGGGGAGAGCCAATGAGAGGCCTCCACATTCTCTAATTGACTCTCTCTCTCTCCCCTACCTTCTCTCTCTTCTAACTAATTTGGTGCCTTCTCTCTTCCCATTTTGGCACTCAAATTGGCCTATAAATAGACCCCATTCCCATGAATGAGAGATCATCCTCTTTTAGTGCAACTTGTCCCCCTCTCACCATTGTTTCTCTCTCTCTCTCGTCGCGCTCTCCCTCTCTCTCTATCGACTCTCTCCGTCGACGCTCTACCTCCCTCCATGGTCTTCTCTTGCTCTCGCCATTGTCTCCCTCTCTTTGTCATCTTCTCCCCCTCTCACCGTCGTTTCCCTCTCTCTGTCATCTCTCCCCCTCTCACTGTCGTTTCTCTCTCTTGTTGCTCTCTCCCTCTCTCTCCGTCGACTCTCTCTGTCGACGCTCTCCCTCTGTCGTCTTTTCTTCCTTTTGCCACTGTTTCTCTCTCATCACACTCTCTCCCTCTCTCCATCGACTCTCTCATTGCACTCTCTCTCTCTCTCTCTTGAGCCCTCTCTCTCTTCCTCTCTCTCTCTCTCTCTCTCTCTCGCTCTCTCTCTTACTCCCCTCCTTAAGTCCTCTCTCTTTGCTTCTTCTCACCCCCTTTCAACCACCAAGTTCTTCTCATCTTGAAGTGACACAAGGTGGGGAGAACCAATTGGCCATAGAAGAGATTTACTTTCAAGTAATTTACATTTCAGCATTTAAGTTCTGTTTATGTCTTTCCTTTTATGCTTCAATTTCTTTTATAGAGTAACCACAAATATCTCTCTTGAAGTCTTCTTAAGCATTTATTGAATATCCACTCATATTTTATTCTAATTTGATGTTTGATTTCTCAACTTCCCTTGACTTGGACTCACCTTATACTCATTTCCTTTGAATTAAAGTCCAATATACAAATGTTACTTCATTAACCATTAATCCTAACGACAATTTTTGGTTCATTAGATATTTAGGGTAAAAGAGGTGAAGTTAAGAGGTGAGTGATCTAGTCTTAAATGCTATTACTACATCTACCTAAATTTGGAATTTGGGGAGGGGATTAAATGCACAAGGATTGAGGACTCACCTTGGGGTCTACCTCGCCAACCTAGTGCTCGAATCACCTATAGATGGGCATGTCTCCTCTTTTGTGCTAATCTCCTCCTTTCACTCATTGTTGCCTCTCTTAATCACACAAGAATATTTGAAATAACTTCCATTTAAACCAACTAATCAAAAGAGGGATTTATTCAGTCTTTGCCAGCAGCCAGCCCTCATCTAGAACCCTAAGGAATGCCCTCAATAAGAGGGGAAAATTACATTAAACAGTCCTTAGTGATTTCCTTTTTGACCCCCCTAAACATTGACAGATACTCCCATTTATCTCTCCTACACAGTAGATTTTCAGGGGGCATGCACACATACACTTGCTCCACATGCTGGCACCAAATGACCACAAGGTTCCCACCATTAATTGCTCCACGCCTTTGGGCCTTGAGGCCTGAAAGAAGCACCCTTGGTCTCACCATTTGAGACCCATTATCCCTTGGACATGTGCCCATGTCCTTGCTTCCATTGGGGCAGGTCTCTAGCCCCTTTAGCTCCAAAATTGTGCCCATCTGCTCCACCACTTTTACTTAATTTCTGCACAAATATGTTCAGAAAATAATTACTAGCATTAAGCTGCTAGACCTCAAAGAAGTCTAGTAACATTAATTTCTAAAATCTAATAAATACATCAACATAAGAGAACTTAGGCAGATATGTATGAACTTCATGAAATAAAGGAATTTCATGATAATATTCATGCTTCTACAAAATATATGTATTAGATCCTAAGTAATTAATGCATAAATACATTAATATATGCATGTTATCAAATGACCCTAGCTCATCATTATCTATTTAATCTATTAAGGGTTATGTTTATTAAAAAATGTTGATTAAGCTCTTATTAGGATCACGACACCCTAATTAAGAGTTTATCAACCTCCTTGAAGGATTTGAACATTTCATTGATCACCAACAATTGATGAAGAAGGATGAAACAATATGTACACATCTGAAGTTCTGTAGTGTTGTAACCAATAGTGAGAGAGATTCTTCCAAGTACATTGAAGTGGATTATTTGTTTTTCATTTCCCCAACTTCCTTTACTTATATTACTATTGTTTAGAATGTGATGTAATGACCTCTGACCATTATAAATTAGATAAGTTACTATTTCTTAGTCCATTGGATTTGAAATTTTAACTTGAGATTCATCTCTTATAGAATAATTTTTCTGTTGACATCATCTTCAAATTAGAATGTTGAGCTGACCATTTCTCCACGTAAGCAGTCAACATGTCACTATCTAAATTTTCAGTTCAAGAGTTATAAAGCCTATTAATATTTAGAACTATTTTCATTCTCTTTTCATAATGCACGTGACTAACTAATAAATGGCTGCACTTTAAGGATTAAATAATCATAGATAAATGAATCAAAAGAATAACCATCATTTACCATCTCATTTACCTATTTAAATATTTTTTTCCAAAAATATATATTCTCATAAATTTGACACTTCACCTATTCATTAAATCAATAATCTCAAGGCTTAACCCCTTGGATTAATAAGTTTGTCACAATATCACAACATAATAATGAGTTTAACACATGAAAGCTATCAAAATTTATAATATATTCATTCATTAATTATAATATCAAAAACTCATGTCTAAGGACATCAAAATTGTATACCTAGAAAAAGTAAAAAAAACATAGGAAGATAAGTATAACATTAATAACTTGTGAAAATTACATGTTAAGCTATTTTCAAATTTGGGCAAATAGTGCATATTTAATCATTATTTCACAAATTATTAAATTCATATACTTGATGTGTCATTTAGATGAATTCATCTAAATTTTGAATTAAAATAAGATTTTATAAATAAAAAGAGGTGATCTGAGGCAAAAAAAGGTGAAGTAAAATTTAGAGCAATCTAACGCACCAAGAGGTGACACGTCACATGTCCTCATCTTGTGTACCGATGGCTGCACATATCCCGATAAAGGCAAGAGAAAAGGCAACGGCCATTTGACAGCAATTGTGCAGCCACATCACTCCTTGTTTACAGAATTCAACAAATTTAAAATTTATAAATATTGGAAAATAAGGCAATTTAAGAAAATATTTTTTAGTCGATTTTCCAAGTCGATCACAAGGAAGATGAAATATTATTAATTATTTATAATTTTCAACTAATAGATTATTTTTTGGAACTATGTTCTAGACAAATTTAAGAGAAATAAGTTAAAATGTAAATTTGGGGATTATTGATGTTAGTTGATGTCAACCGGCAAAGAATAGCCCCAAATTCATAGTCGACAGAAATACATTGACTCATAAATCAATCAAATCGATACCCAAAATTATGGAAATAATGAATCAATAACAAAGGGCTTTTGTTCATAACATGATAAAAGACCAAAAGATATATTATTGGAATCTAAAAAAACTAAAAATAAATATAAATTAAAGTTTACAAAAGAACTGGGTGGTATAGTAGTCAATCAGATTTTGCCAAAAATGCGATTGATCTGTGTAGGCATAGTGCACCGATTGGTTTCCTACACCTTTTCCAATCAATGGTTGACAATTCCAGCAACTGACACTTGTTAAAATCAAGTAGTGAAGGTGATTCAACTAAATGCATGCCACGGCATTAATAGAAGGATCCTCGAAAGAAATTTTTCACCATTTGCATCAGAAAAAGAATGGGGAAGATTTCTAGAAGAAATTTAGCCTTTGTAGTAGCTGAATGAGGGGAAAATTTAGACAAAATCCATCATTTGTATCAAATGGACAGATTGGGTGAAATCTAGCATATGTGGCAGCTGGAGGAGAGGGGTTTTGATATAAGAGGGGTGTAAAATAATTGAGGATGCCTTCTTCTTCTCCGAAAACACCTTTTCAATGTTTCTATGCACATATTTCACCAATTTGTTACAATTATTTTTTGTATTTCCTGTCACAATTAGTGCATCCGCCATTAGCACAAAAAACCCTCAAAAGATTTTATTTTTCGTTAATTTTAATAGATTATAAACTATAAAAATGAAATGCATTGAATTATAACATGATTTAGAATTGATACTTCTAGTTTACTTGAAAAATTTTCTCTGGAGAATCAATTGATCGTCTAGCATGATTTTTTGCCGATTTTTCAGGATTTTCACTGATTTACTGAATTTAATGATTTTCTAAAATTTCCATGCTATTTCTATAAAATCAAAATAAATGTAAAAATATTCTGAAAAATAATATAAGAAAATAAAATGTGATAAAAAATGTCATCATATTACATGATTACTTTCTTCATGTAATTCTTAGAAAATAACATTAAAATCACATAAATTGTTTAAATCTAAATTTTCTAATTTAAAGTATTTTTCATGCATTTAAATGAAGATTAAAGTATAAAACATAGATATACTAAGGACATAATCATGTAAATATTGAGAGTTATCACTCTTCCTTTTAGTGGACAAGTGGCATGTGGATCTAATGCTCGAAGATGAGCCATGTTGCTAGTTGTCATGTCGCATACTTTGACAAAGTAGATGGGTCTGAAGGGATTACAAGTGGTCACGTCACCTATGGATCATTATGGATTGATGGCACATGAATTTGACACTTGAAGATGAGCCATATCGCCAGCCATCAGTTCACGAGCTTCAATAAAGTGGATGCAAGCAAAAGGATTGCGGTGGCCTCATCCAATGATGTACAAGCGGCCACATCACCTATGGGTCATCGTGGATCAGCGACATGAGAATTGAACATTTCTCAGCCAGCTATATGATGAGGACATCTGCAAATATTAGTTATCGTCTAATAAACTACATATATCGCAATACACATGCAGTTGGGCATATTTAGAAATATAGATTATCATCTAGTAAGCTAGACAATATCCATTATTCTCACGTGTGATAGTAAAAAAAATCTAGAAAAATTGACAAAAATCTAGAAAAAATGAGAAAAATTAAAAATATGTGGCAAAAAATAGCAAGTCAAAATAGAAAGCTTGATTTGTAGATCTAGAGAACAAAAGGATAGAAGAAAAAAAGAGGGAGGCTTCTTTTTTTAGTTCCTTTTCGTGTTCTAGGCTAAGAGAGTTTTTCTTACCATTTTTATTTTTTTCAGAAACTTGAGGTATGAGAAGATTTTTCTCTTTTCCTCAGCATTAATCAGCCCAAATCCATTCCATTGTATTAACACAAGCTAAGGAATCTACCTAGAGGTCAAGAATGATGTAGTGGAAATATCAGGTTGATGATGATTGAGTCGATTTGTCACAGCTCAAGTCAAAGATTTTGATGCCCTTGGGCATATATATTGACATTAAAATTAAATGAGAAAATATATAATTCATGTTTGACATTATTCACAAGATTATCATAAATGTTTAATACATTTCATAAAATAATCTCCATTATCTATCTTGCATATTATGTTTAACCCATTTATCTAAGCAATTAAGCCTTATAATTAAGTGAATTGATGAATAGGTGAAGTGCCACACTTATATGGATAAATATTTGTTGGAAAACAAATATTAATAGGTAAATGTGATGGTAAATGATGGTTACATTTTTTGTTCATTTATTCATGATTATTTAACCATTTAAGTACAGCCATTTATTTATTAGTCATGTGTAACATTAAAAGAAAAAGAAAATAGTTTGAAATATTAAATAAGCTCTTGTGAGTCTCGAACTAGAAATCTAGGTGATGACATGTCGATTGCTTACGTAAAGGAAATGATGAGCTCAACATTCAAATCTAAAGATAGTTTCAATAAGAAATTGTTTGTCTATGAGAGACAAATCTCTAATTCAAATTAAAAATCAAATGAATGAGGGAATAGTACGATATTGAATTCACAATGATCAAAAGTTATTGCCATGTGTTTCATAAAATGGTAAGTATCTAAACTGACTTTCTAATTTTATCTCTTGATCAAAATGTAGAAATCCATTGGAAGATGACGCCCTACAAGTAAAAAAAGTTGGAAAAGTCAATGACAATGATTTCACTTCGATCAACAATGAGTTCTCTCACGATCAAGAAACATCATTAACAAGCTTTAATTGCACATAGACTGCATCATCTTACTTCATCAACAATTGGTGACCAAGAAAAAACTTGAATGTTTTAAGATGACTCTCCATCAGGCCCTAAGATAATTGGGTGGTGAGGGAAGAATGGTTTCGGGCAAAGGCATGAGGTGCTCAAAATACTATTTGGTCCAAAAGGGATAGATCTCTGCAGAGGTCGAACCTAAGGTATGGGCTGCTATTCCCATTAATTTTAATGTGTATTTTTGAAGAAAATAGTAGAAAACTACTAGCAAGAATCTTCAAAGACTAGAAGTAACCAAGTGAGGGACGAATCAGTATAAAAAGTATGTCTTATAATAAATGAGAGAAACTTGTGAGAGAACCCACAAGAGGATAGAAAAAGTAATCATATACGTAGATAATCACATAGAGCCATGTTAGCATATGTGTTAATACATCTATTATCTAAGAAGAAATCTGAGATTTTTGAAATACCTATTCAACTTCCCTCTTAGTATTTCACCCAACGTTTTGATCTTTCAGAAGATAAGTAAATTCTTGTCTTTGAATCCATGAAAGATGATTTATGTTGAAGATCATTTATCTTGAGTCAACAAAATAAAGGAACCCCAACCCTTGAGTCCACAAGATCACGTAAATCCTTTGAGTCTACTAAGGGTACTAAAATCTATTAGTAGAAGATAAGAACCTCTAGACAGAAAGGAATTCTGAAATGGATTGATAAAAAAAATTCTCATTGCCTCTTTGGCTACATTATGCCTTTAAATAGGTTGTAGAAAATGAAAAAAGTGCCAACATTTAAATTTCAAATGAAACTTGAAAATAAAAAATAAATTAAAATAGAAATGGAAAGAGGCTTAAAGTAGAAGGAAATAGGAAATAGAAAGGGCCTAACAAAGAAAGTGGGATAAAACAACAAGATCTAAAAGTAGAGAGTGATCTAAAATAGAGGGTGGTTTAGAATACAAAGGCATAGATATAGAAATGGTTAATATGGAGGGTAGCTGATAAGTACTCACTTATCACCAAGAATTAATTAATTATCTATTTGATTTTTACATCAATGAATCATAGTAAGCATGAGTTACTATATATTATCATATTAGAGCATAAGTTAAAAGATATTCATGAATGACTAAAATTAACTACATCTCATCATGAACTTTATTATGAATCAAGGTTCAAAATTTTAGAATTTTATTCCAAGGAGATTAACTTCTACACATTTGCCAAAGTGACAAGGAATAGTGTGGAATGACAAAGTTGAAGGCCCAAGAAAAGGTAGATTGAAGCATAAAAAATTAAGTACAATGTCTAAAAGATAGGGCTATATTAAGCCCACAAAAGGATTCAGAAAGAAGGCCCAAGAAAGGTGTGGGTATATAAGCTTTGCAAAGGGCAAAAAAAGGGGAGCTTTTCACATGCAAAGAGAAGGTGGTGGCTGGGTGACAAGCAGCTGAGGCTTCAGGGTTGCAAGCACGATTTCTTCACCAATTTTCTCTCCTTTCTTAGTTCCTTACACTCCATTTTATTCTCTAAAAGAAGAGTATTAGTTAATGGATATTTTGAATGCTTTTCATTGAGTTCTTAGAGAGTTCTTCATCTCTATCTTGGATTTTGCATGTCTCGGCAGTTGATGTGACCCTAAGTCATTCTTAGAATATTATTAAATTTTAATAATTTATATAAATATATTCATAAAAAATAATATTAAATAAATATAGTCATGAGCTAGGTCATCTCCTAGGGAAAGCTTTCAAAAATCTTCTTATTCTCTTATTTAATGAATTATGAATTTGATATTGAAAGTAATGGAGGAAATAAGATGGTAAATAAATATAGATGCGAATTTAAAACTTTTGCCAAAAGGAAATATGCTTTAGAATGATGAAAGTGGAAATGAAACAAGTAAATAAATATTAAAGCTAAAAAATAAATTTATTTCACAGATCAATCAAACAAGGAAATAATGAAAATATTATTAAAAATCAAACTTATAACCCTTAGAGTGCATGGCTTGATGTTGACCTCTGGGTAGCACTTCTCAATCTTGCATCCAATTCAACATAATGGATTTAAGATGAGAAGGGTATAGGAGAATGATAAAAAATCAATAGTGCATTCTTTGGAACTCTATTTTCGCATGAAAAGAAATAATTATTTTCTCTCAAGAACAATTCAAAAATAACTCAAAAAGGATCCCTTTCTCTCTCCTCTTCCTCTTATTGTTCTCGTGATCTAAAAATATTATTTTCTATTTTCTTTTATATTTGTTTAATTTTTTTTTTCTGATTTTTCTGCCATTTTCCCTTATTCTAGCACAACAATAATCAATATTGTCTATATCACTAGATGATAATTGATATTTACAAATGTACCCTTAGGCCGTGTGAGAGAATAATCAATATGGTCTATTTTACCAGATGATAATCGATATTTATCAACATGCCCATCGTCGTGTGGCTTGATGAAGATCATTGGACTCTCACATTGTCATTTTTGCTTTGAAGGGGATGACGTGGCCTCTTAATCGCCGTCAGATCTATTTGAGCTTTCACTCCTTTTTCACTTGCTTAATTGAGATCTGTGTGGGTGCAGATCATGTGCTGATAGTTGGAGATGTGGCCAATTCTAGTCGTGTTGGATTTGATGGCGGCTACCGTTAGATTGGGCATTGTTTTTTGTATGATGGTGGGCAATGATGTGGCCGATTTTGGTGCATTGGATTTGATGGTGGCTAATGTTAGATCTAGCATTATTTTTTGCATGATGGTGGGCAGTGACATGATAGCTTCTCGATCATTGGATCTTGCCACTACTATTGCTCTACTGTTAGATCTGAAAAACGTAAGAAAGTTTAGTCCCATATTAGAAAAAGTAGTAGGTTATTAGAGATATATAATAAACCACTGCTCTAACTCATCGCAA
This sequence comes from Spirodela polyrhiza, assembly GCA_024713555.1. Taxonomy (NCBI): domain Eukaryota; kingdom Viridiplantae; phylum Streptophyta; class Magnoliopsida; order Alismatales; family Araceae; genus Spirodela; species Spirodela polyrhiza. The sequence continues at coordinate 6,118,927 of CM046532.1, forward strand.
GCACCTCTAAAAGGGATGAATGAACTTGACTACTAGCTCCCAGCGATGATCTAGATAAAGACCAGCTCCTAGTAGGCCCCAAAGGTGATCAATTCAGCCCAAACCCAAAATCCAAATCTGCAACCCGATTTACACGGTTGTGAGCATGAACCTTTGGGCCCATTCCCAAATGTAGTGTGGCCTTTGGCCTACGTCGGGCTCATTAAGCAGTGTGCCTCCAGCCCACTAATAGTGTGCCAATTTTTATTTATTTTATTTTATTTATTATATTTATTTTAATGCCTAAAAATTTCTAAAAATTCCAAAAAATATATTTCAATTAATCATAAAAATTTAGCCCAACAATATTTTATTTCAAAATAAATTAAATGAGAATTAGGCCTCAACATATAAAATAAATTTTCATAAATAATCTTTTTATTCATAAAATATCAATTTAAATCAAGATTTAAGGAGGTTCATCAAAATGACTAGTAAAATAATTAACATAATAACCTGCAAAATAATTTTCAAATATACATTTTTCTCCCTGATTTAATAACACATTAACATAAAATTTTCACAAGTTATCACACCCCCTAACTTGAATCATTACTAATCCCTTACTAATGAAAATAAAATGTGTTTAAAAATTTAAGAAACATCATCAAATAATCATGGAATTCAACAACCAGAACCAAAAATTTTCATTGCACAGGTTCTGATTGAATTAACTAGGATAAAAGAAATTCAATTACACAAGAGTCAAAGGGACAAAATGATAATGATTCCTCCCTCTTGTTCTAACTGACGTGGGAAGGGAACGGTGGCCTCACGCAGGGGCATCTTCGGTTGATCCTCTTCTTGTTGTGCCAAGGGAGGAGACCCACAATCATTTCCGGCACTATCAACACTAGACGGGGAAGGAGAGGTGAGCCTGCCCACCTATGATGTGCTGCAGGTGGTGGCAAGGGAGAGAGGAGGAGTAGGCCATCCCCACGGTAGGAGAGGGACACACCAAAGGAAAAAGAAGAGAGAGAAGGGCTGATCATGAATGAGGAGAGGGATGGTGGTGGCTCCCATCTTTCGAGTGTGTGCCCTACCTTAGACCTTCCAATTTTGTCCCTACATCCTACAACATTTACAAAGTCTTCTTTGTAGTTTTACCTTTTTATGTTTACATATTACATAAATGCCCTTAATCGCATTATGTGCCATGTATCATAGTCACAAATTAATTTTCCCCTTTGTCATTTGCTTTGACGCTCACATTCTTGTAGAAAATAGGAAAATGATATAATTCATAAACTAAAGTGTGAAAATATGTAAGTAAAGTATTTAATATGTAATGATCATATTCCTATATTCTTTAGGCTTTAATCATTAATCATATTGTCATTTTAACATGATAATTCAGGGAATTACACAACCCCCCACTTAAACATTTCTAGTCCCTTAACAATATATCAAGATTGTGTTAATCCCCCAAATCATAACTCTTTCTATTACTATCTCCTTAAGTGTTGACAATTCTGCAAATATCTAGTCCTTAAAATCAAGAATTGAAGAAACTTTTAGATCTATATTTGAATTCCTTTTTCAAGCACATACTCGTCACTTCCTTTTTCTTGCTCATCCTTCTTCTCTCAATTAATAAAACTTGTCGTTTTTTTATCTTGATCTAGCTTCATGCACTCCTTCAGTTGACATGATACTAAGCAATTCTTGGTCTAGTGTTTGCATGACTTAGCATCTATTGCAGGTTAGTATCCCCCATCAATGTCTAAAATATAAGGTATAAATATGAATTCCTTGCCCTAGTCTCACATGTGGAAGCCCCATGGGACAAGTTGGAAATTCCATTTCACCATCAATGACCTCTTTCTTATTGCTATTTACTTTCATATTACCTTTATGAGATTTTCTCTAGTCGCACATGTGGAAGCCCTATGGAGCAAATGGGAGCCCCCTTCTCAATGTTATTGATTTTCATCTTTTTTTTTTTTCTTTTTTTTAGGAGATATTTGCTCAAATCTCACATGTGGAAGCCCCATGGAGCAAATGAGAAATCCCTTTCCTTTTTTTTTTCGGTTCAATTGACTTGCAAGGATCATTATTTCTCACTTTTCCTTCAATTGACTTGCATCATGTTCAGAAAATTAAGAAGGGAGCATTTCCACCTTTTCTTTCACATCAAGCATCCAAGATTATAACTTCAAGATTCCAAATTTGCAATATCGAGTCAATGATTTTTCTGTGCCCTCAAAAGGTTTTCTCCTATTTCTCATCAAGAACTCTTCTTCCTCTTGACTTTTCACTATCTATTATGCATCCTTAATCAAATAATTAATTTGATTTCATCTAAATAGTGATTTTCTATTTCACTTAGCTCACTCATCCCACCCCATGAAAACATTATCATTGTCCTCAATGAGTGAAAATAAATGCAGATAAAAATTCAAAGGGATGCAAGCTAGAAGAACACAACAATGATCGATGTATAAAGGCATGAAAAGTAACAAATTCAGTTGGGGTGGGAGTGCAATCACCTATTTTTTCCTTTTTTGCACAGCCAGCATTCCTCCATAGTTATTCAAATGGAAATGTAATTTCAATTGTCGAAATTAGTTGCTAAATGAAAAGACAACAAAAGTAAAATTCAGAAATAAGCAAAAATAATAGGGTTGTCTCCCTAGCAGCGTTAAGTTTAACATCATTAGCTGGACACACATGTCACTCAAGATATGACAAAGAGATCAATTTTGTGTACTGCTCCATGTTCAACATGTTGTAAGTAGGGTTTAATTCGATGTCCATTCTCTTTGAAATAGTAATTAGATTTAGGATCTCTAAGTGTTTCAACCCCATACTCATTTAAATTTTCCAAAATGTAAGGCTCGTCCCATCTACTCCTTAATTTTCCTAGAAACAATTTAAGCTTAGAGTTTTATAGCCATACCTTTTGTCCTACTGTGAAGTGTCTTCTAGAGATAGGTTTATCATGAAACTCCTTTGTTTTTACTTTAAAATTTGTGTGCTTTCATATGATTCATTTCTCAGCTCATCCAATTCTTGCAAATCAAAAAATCATTTCTCCCTTGCTGCTGCCATATCCATGTTCATCTGCTTGATGGCCCAATATGCCCTATGCTCCCCATCTCCAAAAGTAAGTGACATGCCTTGCTGTATACCAACCTAAATGGTGAAGCTCCTAATGGAGCTTTGTATGCTATTCTGTAGGCCCATAGTGCATAATCAAGATGGGAGGTCCAATCCTTCTGATTGGGAGAGACCACCTTCTACAAAATCAATTTAATCGCACGGTTAGCTAATTCAGCTTGGCCATTTGATTTTGGATGGTATGGCGTATTGATTCTATGTTGAACTCCATATTTGTGCAGTAAGTTTCTGAAATGTGTGCCATTATCACTAATAATAGCACATGGACAACCAAACCTTGATAAAATATTTATTTGAATAAATTTTGTGACAACCTTGTTATCATTTGTTCGAGTGGAAATTGCCTCCACCCACTTTGACACATAATCCACTGCAAGCAAAATATATTCATGCCCACCTGAAGGAGGGAATGGACCCATAAAATCTATCCCCCATATGTCAAATATTTCAACTACTAAAATAGGTTGCAATGGCATTGCATTTTTCTTTTTATATCAATTGTTGATTGACATTTAATGTAATGTTGACTAAATGTATGTGCATCTTTAAATAAAGAAGGCCAGAAAAAAACCACTTTATAAAACTTTTGCAACTATCTTTCGACTTGCAAAATGGCCTCCACAATGTAGGGATTGACAAAATTCTAAGATTTTACCTTGTTCTTCATTTGGGACACAATGTCGTAGGATCTGATCTTCACCTAGATGAAACAATTTCTAGAAAAAATTTCTTACCTAAGCAGCAAATCTATCTCGTTCTTCTCCATCCTGCACGCATTTTCTGTGTAGCTAAATAATTGACAATGTCAGCAACCCATGGCATATTTTTAGTTTGGACTAATAAAATTTGCTCATCTAGAAAAGCATCATGTAAAGTAGATTGTTCATTATGTACAATACGAGATAAATGATTAGCCATGATATTTTCAAATCCTTTTTATCACGAATTTTGATATCAAACTCCTGCAACAATAATATCCATCTTAGGAGCAGTGATTTTGCTTCTTTTTTAGCAAGTAAATATTTCAATGCTGCATGGTTAGAATACACAATTACCTTTGATCCAATAATACATGTCTTGAATTTTTTTAATACAAATACCACTGCCAATAATTCTTTTTCAGTGATAGTATAATTTAATTATGCATTTGTAATAGTCTTGCTAACATAATAAATAACCACAGGTTTATTATTTATCCTTTGCCCTAAGATTGCACCAATTGCAAAATTAGAAGCATCACACATTATTTCAAAGGGTACAGACCAGTCCAGTGTTTGAATAATTGGTGCTTTTGTCAATGCTATTTTAAGGGTCATAAATGATTCTACACATGATTCATCAAAATGAAAAGGAATATCTTTTGACAATAATGTCATCAAGGTTCTAGCAATTTTAAAAAGTCTTTTATAAACCTACTGTAAAAACCAGCATGCCCAAGAAATGTATGAATTTGTTTAATTGATTGTGGTGGAGGTAGATTGACTGTAGCCTCAATCTTTGCTTTGTCTAACTCAATCCCTTTTTGCTCACAATGTGGTATAGAGCAATACCCTTTAATAAGTCTTCATTATCATGAGTTAATAATTTAGTGATATGATAGTTTTAGTCTTAACTCATGATAAATAGGCTTATTTTTATGCTAAATCGTGAAAAGTGGTTTCTGATTGGTTAATATGAATTTTTGATTAATTACATGATTTTATAATCTTATTTTGTTGAGATAAATGAAAAAAAAAATTAAGAAAAAAAATAAAAACACTGCCAGCCAACCAGCCCCACTAGCGGGTCAGAGGCCTAGTCGGGTGGAGCCTAGAGTGGCTAAGGACTGTGAGCTCAAGGCTCAAGTAGCTAAGGACCAAACTACGAGCTTGAGGCTCAAGCGGCTGAAGACACGGACTATGAGCTCGGTGCTCAAGCGGTTGACGTGTCCATCACTCCCCCTCCATGTCACTGGTGGCCAGCCGGGCATGGGGCAAGGAGTGGTCATACACATGTGGGTGAGATGTACCTATTGATGGCTAATGAAGGAAGCACCTTATATTCGCATGAAAATTAGTCAGAAAACCGATGTGAGACTAAACCCATCACTCTAACCTTTCCTCGTAAGATTTATAAATGTCCAAAATATCCTTCCATGACCATGATGAAAATATCTTTCTGATGTCATATCGTAAGGGCATTATAGTACTTATTTCATCTCTCTCTCTCTTTCTCTCTCTCATAGGTGGGCAACCGGTGAAGAAATCACGATTTCTGGTGAGCATTTAAGCTGCAAAAATCACCAAAATATTGGCAAAAACTTAGTTAATATGATTCCTCGAACATCGTGGCCGAAATTGGTGAAGGATTTGAGACAAAACATCATGAACTCAATAAAAAAATCATCTCCAATTAATCGATGAACAAGCCATCACCGAGAAGAGGACGATCCACTAAGAGACGAGTCGTCACCTCTTGAGAGCATACCACATGTGATAAAGGGCCTCCTCTTACTACACTGACTTCAGGACAAAGCCCCTGAGATGTGCCCCACCTCCATCCAACTTACCTCCATCAGGTGACAATCACCGAAGGGCCGTAAGTCGCTATTTTTCCGTTCCACTAGGTGACAACTGCTGGAAATGATTTGTTGACACATTCCACTCATTTCTAAGCTTAGAAAGAAGATCTAGAGATTGCTCACATCATCTTTGTCCAAGGAGAGCCTTCGAGGCCGTGGACATTACATGAATTTCTTTCCAAACACATAGAATTTCGATGATCACCGCTGCAATGCTGAAACTCTATTTTTCTTGCTTTAAACTTTATTTTCGTTTAAATTAGTAATATTTAGCATGATTTAACCTTCAATATCCTTCTTCCTTGAGTTACGATTCTTTAGGCTTTTACAGAACTTAATTTCACCCATTAATTCGACGGTAATCACTTATGAAAGAATCGTAGGTCGGAACTCTATTTCCACCTGATTTGTGTTCTTCAGGCATTGACATCACCCTAACATCATAGCCTTATTTCCTTTTCACATTTATTAAATATATTTTATTTATCATTTAGTTAAAAAATCATAAAAAATCGTATTCTTTCAAGAAAATTCTAAAATATTACCCGATATTATACATCCCTATGATCGACCTGAAAATTTCTCACTATTTTTGGAATATTTTATCGAATTATAATTGATTTATTTATTCTGATAAACATTTAAAATTCTAAGAATCGGTCTTTTCTAGCTTTATAAATTTTAAATTTGGGTGATTTATTATACAATGATTAAGTCATGTCACCCTCTCTCATCATAAAATGACTTTTCTCCTAACTTAATACTAAGTTATTATCTTCACCCCGCTTAAGCACATTAGTAAGATTATTTAAGTAATATTCAAATGAATTCCTAAAGACTGAAAAATCATCCATGAAGATTTCAAGGAAGACATCATACACTGCTGAAATGTAGTAGGGGCATTGCATAGGCCAAAGGGCATTCTCTTAAAAGCATAAGTTCCAAAAGGGTAAGTGATAAGTCTTCATTATCATGAGTTAATAATTTAGTAAGATGATGTTTTTAGTCTTAATTCATGATAAATAGATTTATTTTTGTGTTAAATCCTGAAAAGTGGTTTCTAATTGATTAATATGAATTTTTGCTTAATTACATAATTTTATAATTTTATTTTGTTGAGAGAAATGAAAAAATATATATTTAAGGAAAAAGCAAAAAATCCGCCAGCCAACCATGCCTACTAGTGGGTTAGAGGCCCAATCGGGCTTGGCTAAGGACCGCGAGCTCAAGGCTCGAGCGGCTAAGGATCAGACTGCGAGCTCGAGGCTCAAGCAGCTAGTGATGTGGACCGCGAGCTATGCACTCAAGTGGCTGACGTGTGTGTCACTCCCCTTCCACGTCACTGGTGGCCAGTCGGGCATGGGGCAAGGAGTCTTCGTACACACGCAGGTGATTGTACCTATTCATAGCTAGAGAAGTGCCCTTATTATATCCAAGTGAAAATCGCCCAGAAAACCGATGTGAGACTAAACCCGCACCTTACTTTTTCTTGCATATTTTCTAAATACCAAAAATGCCCCTCACTGATCGTTATAAAATTATCCTTATAACGTCATACATTGAGGACATTTTAGTACTTATCTCATCTCTCCCTCTTTCTCTCTCTCTCGCAAGCAGACAACCAGTGAAGAAATCATGATTTTCGGAGAGCGATTAAGTTGCAAAAATCACTAAAAATTCAGCAAAAATTTGCAGAGCATCGTGGCCGAAATCGGTGTAGGATTCTGGACAAAACATTGCGAACTCAACGAAGAAATCATCTCTGCTTGATCGACAAATAAGCCATCACTAGGAAGAGGACGATCCACCAAGAGACGAGTCACCACCTCCAGAGAGCGTACCAAATGCGGTAAAGGGCCTCCTCTCGCTACGCTGACTTGAGGACGAAACCCCTGAGACACACCCCACCTCCATCCAGCACACCTCCGTCAAGTGACGGTCATGGGAGGGCCACAAGTCGCTGTATTTCCGTTCCGCCGGGTGACAGCCACCAAAAACGATTTGGCGATCCATTCCACCGATTTCTAGGCTTCGAAAGAAGTTCTAGAGATCACCCACATCATCTTTGTCCAAGGAGAGCCTTCGAGGCCATGGACATTGCACGATTTCTTTTCTGAACATGCAGAATTCCGGCGATTGCCGCCGCGAAGTCGTAACTCTATTTTTCCTATTTAAAACTTTATTTTCATTTAAATTAGTAATCTTTGGCATGATTTCAACATCCAATATATTTCTTACTTGAGTTACGATTCTTCGGGCTTTTGCAAAACTAAATTTGATCTATTAATTTAATGGTAATCACTTACGAAGGAATCGTAGGTCAAAACTCTATTTCTGCCCAATTCGTGTTCTTCAGGAGCTGACGTCACCTGACATCATTGTTTTATTTTCTTTTCACATTTATTAAATAGATTATATTTATCAATCAGTTAAGAAATCATAAAAAATCGTATTCTTTAGGAAAATTCTGAAATATTACCCGATATTATATTACATCCCTATGATCGACCTAGAAATTTCTCACTATTTTTGGAATCTTTTATCGATATATAATTGATTTATTCACTCTGATAACATTTAAAATTTCAAGAATTGGTCTTTTCTAGTTTTATAAATTTTAAATTTGCGTAATTTATTATACAATGATTAATGTACGTCAGCAAGTAAAGGTTGTTTTCTCTTGATCCTCTATTATTATATCCTAAATATCCATCTAAAAAACATAAACTATTTTTTGACCAGCTAATGTTTCTAGAATTTGATCCAAAAATGGGAGGGGAAAATGATCTTTCTTTGTCATAAAGTTTTCTATAATCAATGCACACCCTCCACCCTATGGTCAACCTAGTAGGTACTTCCCCTTTTTTGGTCTTGGTTACTATCCGTCTTGACTTTTTAAGGACTACTTGTGTAAGACTGACCCAAGGGCTATCTGAAATGGGGTAAATAATATCAACATCAATCCATTTAATGATCTCACCCTTGACTACTTCTCTCATGTTTGGGTTTAATCTTCTTTGCATTTTTCTACTTGGTTTTGCATTATCATCAAGATAGATTCAATGCATCCATATATCTGAATTTATACCTCTAAGATCAGCTACAGTCCAGCCAATTGTACCTCGATGTTTGGTCAGCACCTTTATGGTTCTTCTCTCTTGATCTTCAATCAAGGTTGATGAAATAATCATAGGCAAAGTTTGGTTAGTTCCAAGATAAACATACTTCATAGAACTAGGGAGAGGTTTTAATTTTAATACCGGAGGTTGTTCTAGTGAAGGTTTCATTGGGGTCTTTCAACCACCTGTTGGATCTAATTGACCTCTTCTATACATGTTTCAAGACCCTCAACTTCCCCAAGTTCATCTACCTCTTCCGTAGGATATTTTGTACTCCTAAATACATTTAATTGTATTTGTTTATCATCAGATCTAATATTAATAACATCATTCTCACAATCTATGTTTGCCTTTGCTGTTGCAAGAAATGGTTTGCCCAAGATAATCGGTGCATAGCATAAATCAATTGTAATTGGTACATCTAAAATCAAGAAATCAATAGAAAAACAGTAACCTTTGACCTTCACAATCACATCCTCCAATAGCCCCTCAAGTGTCTTGACTGGTCAGTTAATTGAAGGATTATAGGGGTATCCTTGAGTTCTCCCATCTGAAATTTATGAAACACATCAGCATGCAATATATTAACACTCACACCCAAATCTAAAAATGCATTAAAAAATGTTATTTCACCTGTTTGACAAGAAATTAATGGTTGATGTAACCCTAAGTTGTTATTAGAATCATCATTCAATTTTAATTATTTATAAAACTAGATTCACCAAAAATAATATTAAATGAATATAGTGGTGAGCTAGGTCGTCTCCTCAAGAAAACTTTTAGAAATCTTTTATTCTCTTGTTTAATGGATTATGAATTTGATATTCAAAGTAATGAGGGAAATAAAATGGTAAATAAATGTAAATGAGAATTTAAAACTTTACTAAAATGAAGTATGCTTTACAATGATGGAAATGGAAAAGAAAGAGGTAAAGAAATGATTAAAGCTAAGAAAATAAATTTATTTCGCAGATCAAATAAGAGAATAAGGAAAACTTTATTAAAAGTCAACTTACAACCCTTGGAATGCATGGCTTGATGTCGACCTTTGGGTAGTGCTTTTCAATCTTACATCTAGTTCAATGAAGTAGATTTAAGGTGAGAAGGGTAGAGGAGAACGATCAAAAATCAATGATACACTCCTTGGAACTCTATTTTTACATGAAAAAGGAAAAAAAAACTGTCTTCTCTCTAAAACAACTCAAGAATAACTCAAGAACAGCTCAAAAAAGATGTCTTTCTCTCTCCTCTTCCCCTTTTTGTTCTCCTGAGATCCACAAATTACGTTTTCCATTTCAACTTCCTATTTTCTATTATATTTTTCTGATTTTTCTCCGATTTTTCCAGTATTTTCCCCTTTTCTCGTGCAACAATACCTAATATTGTCTATTTTACCAGACAATAATCAATATTTGCAAATATACTCTTATGCCACATGAGAGAAAATAATAGATATTGTCTATTTACCAAAAAATAACCTATATTTGTCAACATGTCTTTCACTGCATGGCTTGATGAAGACCATTGGATTCTCACACCATCATTTTGCTCAGAAAGGGGATGACATGGCCTCTCCATCGCCATCAGATCTATTTGAGCTCTCACTACCTTTTCACGTGCTTTATCAGGATCCATGTGGCCACCAGAGCATGTGCTGGCGGATGGAGACGTGGCTGCTTCTGGTGCGTTGAATCTGATGGCGGCTGCCGTTAGATCTAGCGCTACTTTTTGTGAGATAGTGGGTAGTGATGTGGCGGCTTCAGGATCATCGGATCTTTGCCGCAGCCACCGCTCTACCATCGGATCTAAAAACGGTAAGAACCATCATTTAGTCCCATATTGGAAGTATTATGATTGTAAAGATCTATATAAGTATTGACCTCCTGCATTCAATGCATGTACCTCCTAAAGGGTTGACCAGACTTGACTATCGATGCCCAAGGAAGATCCGGATTGAGACCTGGCTCCCAATAGGCCTTGGAGGTGATCTATCCAGCCCAAACCCACGATTCAGATCCACGACCTGGTTTACATGGGTCGTAAGGCCGTGTGCCCCTTGGGCTTGCTCCTAGATGCAGTGTGGCCTCCGGCCTGTGTTGGGCCTGTTAAGTGGTGTGCCTCTGGCCCGCTAATGGTGTGCCCATTTTATCTTTTTATTATTTCATTTATTTTAATGCCTAAAAATTTTGGAAAAATTGCATAAAATATATTTCAATTAATCATAAAAATTTAACACAATAGGATTTTATTTCAAAATAAACTAAATGAGAATTAAGCTTCAGTTATATGAAATAAATTTTCATTCATTTTCTTTTTATTCATAAAAATATCAATTTAAGTCAAGATTTAAGGAGGTTTATCAAAATGACAAGTAAAATAATTAACATGATAACTTGTGAAATAATTCTCAAATATGTATTATTCTCCCTGATTTAGTAACACATTAATATGTAAATTTCACAAGTTATCACACCCCCAACTTGAATCATTGCTAGTCCCTTAGCAATGAAAATAAAATGTGTTTAAAAATTAAGAAACATCGTCAACTAATCATGGATTAATAATATAACAAAGCTGATATGAAGTAACCTTCTCTTATGAATATATGATCTATGTCAAGCATAGGTAGTGAAACCACCTTTGGTATCAAAATATTTCCCAAGGTATATACTTCAAAACATTTCCATGAACTTATGCATACTTCTCAATACTCTACATATAATAATAATTGTACTACATAAATAAAGAAAATAATTCACCTCATCAAGAAATAGCATTGATAGATACCTTGCACTATAAAAGATATGCATGGGGTAGAGATTATGTCAAATCTTATATATAAATGGCTATATATAAAATGACTAAGGCACATGGAAAGTAATATTAAAAATCATGCAATAATCAATGCGATTTTATCATCAGTACTTACTACGAGAGGAATGCCCAGGTGTCTCACAGCGCACCCCTTGTGCTTTCCTTTGATTCTACCCTTTGTTAAATTTTTTTTTTTTTTTGCTTGAATACTTGCTACAAGAGAGATACCCTGATGTCTCACAGCATATTATCTGTGCTTTCTTCAAGTTCAGCATATTTTTATTGTAAATAATTCTAATATTCTTTCCATGTGTTGCCCAAATTAGACAAGCAGCTTATTTCCCCAAAGAGGTTTTGTATACCTCTATAATTCAGGGGGCTTCACTTTGTCATAAATACTAGTTGCCAAAGAAATTGACAAAAGCTCTATCTCATGCAAGGTTTAATCACACTAGATCATGAGAGGTGAATGAGTAAGACGAGAAGTCTAAGAATAAAAAAAATCATAAATATAACTATGAGTTTGAGATGTGTGCTTCAATTCACTTCTATATTTTTTTAACTCACCCTAAGGAAATATTTAAACCTTTAGCTTGACATAAAACTTATAGCATAAAATCAGTTCTTCATCTTGGTCATCTATAAATCAATCCATAATGTAATCCATGATGTGTTCTTTATTTAAATATTTTCATCATTTAATAAAAAAATCATAAATACTTTTTCATAAACTCATTTTCATGCATTAAATTATATCTATGAGTTTTTCTAAATTTTCTCCTTACCCCCCCAACTTAATCGTTTTATTGTCCCCAATAAAACATGCTATTGCAATTATATAAAAGAAATAAGCATCATAGCATTCATCTCAAGTATGAAATATCAAGAAGGAAAGTTTAGAAAAACTCATTGAATAGTCGTGGATGATTTTTCATTCCTTGAATTTTCTATTGCTGATATCCAAAACAGTCCCTTGAATTTATTAATAAGAGGAATCATTAGCTAAAGTATAAGGATATGAAAATTTTCAAATGAAAGTATAGATGATGGCTGAAATATGGAAGAGTAGAGAATTGATACCTTATTTATTGAAGTAGATAAGAACTGCAGAAAAGAAAATTATCTTCCAAACTAAAACAAATCGATCCAAAGACAAAAATAAATGACAAGAAAAATAAAAATTATTGGGTTGCCTCCCAACTAAGCGCTTGTTTTTATGTCTTCAGCCTGACATAGTGATACTCAAGGATTTGTAAATTCAACTACCAATATAGGCTCAAGTGGATAATGTTCAATGTAAGGTTTGAACCTTTGACTGTTGAGTACAAAGCTTCATCCATCTCTAGGGTCACTGATTTTTACAGCTCTACTATTTGCAATATCAACAACAATGTAAGGACCATCCCATCTTGATTTTAATTTTCCAATAAATAAATGTAATCTTGAATTGAAAAGCCATACCTTTTGACCAACCTAAAATGATTTTCTCAAAATATATTTATCATGATAAGCTTTCATACAAGATTTATAAATATGAGAATTTTCATAAGCCTCATTACTAAGCTCTTCTAATTCAAATAATTGAAGAGATCTATGATTTCTAGCCTCCTGCAAGTTAGTATTTAATTGTTTGATTGTCCAATATACTCTATGTTTTAATTCCACAAGTAAATGAGATGATTTTCCAAAAACTAGTCTAAATGGTGACATACCAATATGAGTTTTATATGCTGTTCTATAAGCCCATAAAGCATCATCAAGCTTCAATGACCAATCTTTTCTATCAACGCAAATTACTTTTTGAAAGTATTCGTTTGATCTCTATATTAGAAACTTCCACTTGTCCATTTGATTGAGGATGATATGGTGTAAAAATCTTGTGAGTAACTCCATATTTCTTTAATAAAGCTCTAAATTGTGAGTTAATAAAATGAGAACTAATATCACTAATAATAGCATGTGGACAGCCAAAACATGTAGGTATAGCTTCAATCCATTTAGAAACATAATCCACTGTAACAAAAATATATTCATGGCCAAATAAATTAGGAAAAGGTCCCATGAAATCTATACCCCATAAATCAAAAATTTCTACCACAAGTTTAGGTTGTAAAGGCATCATATCTTTGCAGGATAAATTTGTGATCTTTTGGCATTGAAGACAACATTTACTAAAATTATATGCATCTTTAAAAAGAGTTGGCCAATAAAAACCAGATTGTAATATTTTTGCTGCTGTTTTCTTACCTGAAAAATGTCCACCACATGGAGATGAATGACATAAGTTTAGAATATTTTCATATTCTATTTCTGGTACACATCTCCTAATAATTTGATCATATCCTAAATAAAATAATTCAAGGTCATCCCAAAAGAAAAATTTTACCTTCTTGAAGAACACATCCTTGTCTTGCTTAGACCAACCTTCTAAAATTTTTCCTGTCACTAAATAGTTAACTATGTGAGCATACCAAGGAATAATCTTATGCTTTATACTCATGATCTGCTCATCAGGGAATGAGTCCAATAAATTATCATTTTTAGAAGGTTGAATGCGTGAGAGATGGTATGCAATAGGATTTTCAAACCCTTTCTTATCTTTGATCTCTAAATCAAACTCCTAAATTAATAAAATCCATCTAATGATGCATGGTTTAGAGTCATTCTTAACAAGTAAATGACGTAAGGCTACATGACCAGTAAAAATAATCACTTTAGAAAGTATTAAATAAGATCTGAATTTTTCTAAAGCAAAAATAATTGCAAGTAATTCTTTTTTAGTAGTTGTATAATTATTTTGTGCATCGGATAAAGTCTTGCTAGCATAACTAATGACCACTGATTTTCCCTCTATCCTTTGCCCCAAGACCACCCCTATGGCAAAATATGATGCATCACACATCACCTCAAATGGTTCATTCCAATTAGGTGCTTGGAGAATTGGTGCTTCCACTAATTTCAATTTGAGAGCTAAAAAGGCATCTAAACATTTTTGATAAAAAATAAATGGTGTATCTTTGGCCAAAAGACTTGTTAATGGTCTAGCTATATTTGAAAAATCTTTGATGAATTTTATGTAAAATCCAACATGTCCTAAAAATGATCTCAATTGTTTAATAGAAGTAGGTGGAGGTAAATTGTTAATTACCTTAGTCTTGGCTTGATCCACTTCAATGCCATGTTCACTTACCACATGACCTAAAATAATACCTTCTCTTACCATGAAATGACTCTTCTCCCAACTCAAAATTAAATTTGATTCAATGCATTTGGTTAGTACTTTCTCAAGATTAATAACGCAATCATCAAAAGAACATCCAAAGATTAAAAAATCATCCATAAATACTTCTAAAAATTCTCCAACCATTTCTTAAAAAATAGATAACATGCATCGCTAAAATGTGGCAAGAGTATTACATAAACCAAAAGGCATTCTAGTAAAAGCAAAAGTACCAAATGGGCATGTAAATATAGTCTTCTCTTGATCATTTGGATTGATGGCTATTTGATTATAACTAGAGTAGCCATCAAGGAAACAAAAATATTTCAATGTTGTATGATTTTTTTTTTTTGTGGGTCTTCACTCTGTTTAAAAATAGAAATGATTGAGATTCAAAATTTTCTTTTTTTTTTCTCATATTGACAAACACAATTTCTTTTCAAAGTGACTACTTCCATAGTTTCTTTACATTTGAATACTTCAGTTTCATGATCATTTTGCATACTTCATGGTTAGTTCAACACTTCAGGTCAAATATTCTAATCTATCTTAGCCCAATTCCCTTCAACATACTTCATCTACAATAATTTGACTATTTTCTACAATGTAAGAATCAAAATGATAAATAATCAAATTTGGACTTCCTTCATTTCAAGTTCCATCATGATGTGTGAGATTTCTGTCATATATTCTTGTTTGATACATTTCTCTAATTTTCATGAATATAGCATCTTAATTTATAGGTTAATATCTAGCTTCTCAATTTATTTATTTATGTTCTCCAATCATTTTTAAGTCTCTCCACCCCCCAACTAAAATCAACATTGTCCTCAATGATGTAAAGAAGTCTAATCATAATATATCATTCTTCAAGTTTTCAAATCATAAAGATTTTCATGAAATTACAAAAATCAAATATATCAAGAAGAGACAATTTGAAAATAAAAATTCAAGTAAGTAGGGTTAGAGAGATAGCATGTGAAAATCTTAATTCAATCATCCATTGGATTTTCAATCAACCACATGCATCACCTTTCTTCTGCAACTTTCTACTGCATTTATTGGAAAATAAAAACAACAAAGAAAGAAAATGAACTAAAACAACTAAAATCTAAAAAAAAACAAGTGGAAATATTTGCATGGATACCTTCATTTTGGTTCTAATAACGAAATAGATTCTTTGGCTCCTAATTTTTCATTCTCCAAATAAATCCTCAATCTTTGACCATTTACCTTAAATTCTCTACCATCTTTAGGATCTTGGATAAGAATTGCCCCATGATTATAGATCTCCTTCACAACATATGGGCCTGTCCACTTAGACTTCAATTTTCCAGGAAATAATTTGAGCCTAGAGTCATAAAGTCATACCTTTTGATTTAACTCAAATTTTTTTCAATGAATATATTTATCATGAAATCATTAGTTCTAGCCTTGTAGATTTTATTATTTTGATATGCCTCATTTCTAAGCTCTTCCTTTCCAAGAAATAATTTGAGCCTAGAGTCATAAAGCCATACCTTTTGATTTAACTCAAATTTTTTTCAATGAATATATTTATCATGAAATTTTTTAGTTCTAGTCTTGTAGATTTTATTATTTTGATATGCCTCATTTCTAATCTCTTCCAACTCTTCAAGTAGTAATAATCTTTGTTTTACAGCACCAATAAAATTCATATTAACTTGTTTCAATGCCCATAATACTCTATGTTCTATCACTACAAGAAGGTGACATGATTTTCCATAGACTAAATGAAATGGAGACATTCCTAAAGGAGTTTTAAAAGTGGTTCTATAAGCCCATAAAGCATCATCTAATTGTTTCGACCAATCTTTCTTATCAGGCCTTACTATTTTCTTCAAAATTTTTTGTCTTTCTCTATTAGTTACCTCAGCTTGCCCATTAGTTTGTGGATGGTAAGGAGTTGCAATCCTATGATTCACACCATTTTTCCTTAATAATTCTCTAAATTGATGGTGTGTGAAATGTGTTCGTCCATCACTAATAATAGCTTTGGGACAACCAAATCTAGAAAATATGTGACTCTGAATAAATTTCATAACAATTAGATGATCATTTTTCCTAGTAGGAATTGCCTCCACCCACTTGGATACATAATCCACAATTAGTAAAATAAATTCAAATCCAAAAAAAAGTGGAAAGGGACCCATAAAATCAATTCCCCAAACATCAAAGACTTCAACAAATAATATAGGCTGTAAAGGCATTTCATCTTTCCTACTCATGTTAGTAAATAATTGACACAAATGACATGTTTTGCAAAAATAATGAGCATCTTTAAACAAAGAAGGCCAAAAAAATCCACATTGTAAAATTTTCAAAGTAGTTTTCTTTCTAGAAAAATGACCACCACAATTAGATGCATGATACATTTTCAAAATATTAGATTGTTCATCCTCTAGTACACACCGTCTAAGAATCTGATCTGATCCTAAATAAAATAAATCTGGTTCATTCCAAAAATATCTTTTAATTTTAGCAAAGAAATAATCACGTTCAGATTTTCTCTAAAAATCTGGTAATTGATTTGAAGCTAAGAAATTCACAATGTGAGCATACCATGGATGTTTTTGGTGTTGAATTATTAAAATTTATTCATCAGGAAATGAATCTTGTAAATGAATAATACTTGAATCCTTAATCTTGACAAATGATCAGCAACAACATTCTCAAAACCTTTTTTATCCCTAATTTCTAAGTCAAATTCTTGAAGCAATAAAATCCATCTTAAGAGATGTGGTTTAGCATCTTTCTTTGTAAGAAGAAATTTAAGTGCAGCATGATCAGAATAAACAATAATTTTAGAGCATAAAATATAAGATCTAAACTTTTCCAATGCAAAGACTACTGCCAACAATTCTTTTTCTGTGGTTGTATAATTCATTTGAGTATCTGAAATTGTTTTACTTGCATATGCTATTACCACATATTTTCTATCAATTCTTTGCCCTAAAACAGCACCAATAGCTTGGTTAGATGCATCACACATAATTTCAAATGGTAAAGACCAATTGGAGGTTGTAAAATAGGTGCTTCAGTCAACAATTTCTTAATTAAATTAAAAGCATCTAAACAAGAATCATCAAAAAGAAATGGTACATCTTTTGCTAAAATTGAGGTAAGTGGTTTAACTATTTTTGAAAAATCCTTGATAAATCTTCTATAAAATCCAACATGACCTAAAAAAGAACGAATTTGTTTTATAGAAGTAGGAGGTTGAAGTTTAGAAATAATTTCAATTTTAGCTCTATCCATTTCTAATCCTCTCTCACTTACTACATGACCCAAAACAACTCCTTCTTTCACCATAAAGTGGCTCTTTTCCCAACTCAAGACTAAATTCTTTTCTATGCATTTCTTAAGAGCTTTTTCTAAATTATCCAAACATTCATCAAAGGAGTTTCCAAACACAGAAAAATCATCCATAAATACTTCTATACCATTTCCTATCATTTCTGAAAAAATAGAAATCATACAACGTTGAAAAGTGGCAGGTGCATTACAAAGACCAAAAGGCATCCTCTTAAAGGCAAATGTACCAAAAGGACATGTAAATATGGTCTTTTCTTGATCATCTACAGAAATAAAAATTTGATTATATCCAGAATATCCATCTAAAAAAATATATATATTTTTGGCCTGCTAACTTTTCTAAAATTTGGTCTACAAATGGGAGAGGAAAATGATCTTTTCTAGTTTCAGCATTTAATCTTCTATAATCAATACAAACTTGCCAACTAGTAGCTAATCTTGTTTGAAATTCCTCCCCTTTTTCATTTTTTATGACAGTTAATCTAGATTTCTTAGGAACTACTTGAATAGGACTCACCCATTTACTATCTGAAATTGGATAAATAAAATCAGCATCAAGCCATTTTACAATTTCATTCTTCACAACCTCCATGATGTTTAGATTTAATCTTCTTTGAGGTTATCTACTAGGTTTAGCTCCATCCTCTAAATAGATATGATGTGTGCATTTATCAGGATTTATTCCTATTAAATCAGATATTTCCCAACCAATTACCTTTTTATTATTTGTTAAAACCTGAAGCAATTGTACCTCTTGATATTCTTCTAAATCTGAAGCAATAATGATAGGTAGTGATTGATCTTCTCCTAAAAATGCATATTTCAAATTACTAGGAAGTTTATTAAGCTCTAATTTAGGACTACTAATTTTTAAAATTTGATTTTACTGTGAATTTCTTAGCTTCAAATCAATTACCAGATTTTTGGAGAAAATCTGAATGTGATTATTTCTTTGCTAAAATTAAAAGATATTTTTGGAATGAACCAGATTTATTTTATTTAGGATCAGATCAGATTCTTAGACGGTGTGTACCAGAGGATGAACAATCTAATATTTTGAAAATGTGTCATGCATCTAATTGTGGTGGTCATTTTTCTGGAAAGAAAACTACTTTGAAAATTTTACAATGTGGATTTTTTTGGCCTTCTTTATTTAAAGATGCTCATTATTTTTGCAAAACATGCCATTCATGTCAATCATTTACTAACATGAGTAGGAAAGATGAAATGCCTTTACAATCTATATTATTCGTTGAAGTCTTTGATGTTTGGGGAATTGATTTTATTGGTCCCTTTCCACTTTCTTTTGGATTTGAATTTATTTTACTAGCTGTGGATTATGTATCCAAGTGGGTGGAGGCAATTCCTACTAAGAAAAATGGTGTGAATCATAGGATTGCAACTCCTTACCATCCACAAACTAATGGGCAAGCTGAGGTAGCTAATAGAGAAATACAGAAAATTTTGAAGAAAATAGTAAGGCCTGATAGGAAAGATTGGTCGAAAAAATTAGATGATGTTTTATGGGCTTATAGAACCACTTTTAAAACACCTTTGGGAATGTCTCCATTTCGTTTAGTCTATGGAAAACCATGTCACCTTCCTGTAGAGGTAGAACATAGAGCATTATGGGCATTGAAACAAGTTAATATGAATTTGATTGGTGCTAGAAAACAAAGATTATTATAAGTTGAAGAGTTGGAAGAGCTTAGAAATGAGACATATCAAAATAATAAAATCTACAAGGCTAGAACTAATGAATTTCATGATAAATATATTCATAGAAAAAAATTTGAGTTAAATCAAAAGGTATGGCTTTATGACTCTAGGCTCAAATTATTTCCCGGAAAATTAAAGTCTAAGTGGACAGGCCCATATATTGTGAAGGAGATCTATGATCATGGGGCAATTCTTATCCAAAATCCTAAAGATGGTAGAGAATTTAAGGTAAATGGTCAGAGATTGAAGATTTATTTGGAGAATGAAAAATTAGGAACCAAAGAATCTATTTCGTTATTAGAACCAAAATGAAGATATCCATGCAAATATTTCTACTTGTTTTCTTTAGATTTTAGTTGTTTTACTTCATTTTCTTTCTTTGTTGTTTTTATTTTCCAATAAATGCAGTAGAAAGTTACGGAAGAAAGGGGATGCATGTGATTGATTGAAAATCCAATGGATGATTGAATTAAGATTTTCAGGTGCTATCTCTCTAACCCTACCTACTTGAATTTTTATTTTCAAATTGTCTCTTCTTGACATATTTGATTTCTGTAATTTCATGAAAATCTTTATGATTTGAAAACTTGAAGAATGATATATTATGATTAGATTTCTTTACATCACTGAGGACAATGTTGATTTTAGTTGGGGGGTGGAGAGACTTAAAAATGATTGGAGAATAATTTTATAAATTAAGATGTTGTATTCATGAAAATTAGAGAAATGTATCAAACATGAATATATGATAGAAATCTCACATATCATGGATGGAACTTGAAATGAAGGAAGTCCAAATCTGATTATTTATCATTTTGATTCTTACATTGCAGAAAATAGTCAAATTATTGTAGATGAAGTATGTTGAAGGGAATTGGGCTAAGATAGATTAGAATATTTGATCTGAAGTGTTGAACTAACCATGAAGTACACAAAATGATCATGAGACTGAAGTTGTCATTTTCCACAACTTAAAAATTTGTGTGCCAAGTATTCAAATATAAAGAAACTATAGAAGTAGTCACTTTGAAAAGAAATTGTGTTTGTCAATAGGAGGAAAAAAAATGAAAATTTTGAATCTCAATCATTTCTATTTTCAGACAGAGTGAAGGCCCAAAAAAAAAAAAAAAAAAAAAAAAAAAAGGGGTCTTCCCAATTGTCCTGTGGGGCTTCCACATGTGTGACTAGGACAAATAAAAAAAAAAAAAAAAAGAAGAAGAAGGGAAAAGCTACCTGTCTGCTATATCTTAAATAAAAGAAAAGATTGAGTATATTTTTATCTGAATATTGACATTCATGATGGATGATAGAAGTGATTATAAAGTGGGATCTAAACTATTTGACACTTGGTATTACAAGTTGATGGATGTGGGAATTTACAAAACAAGGGAAGTGAGAATTTTTGTGGAATCTTTATGGTTGGTTTGAACATGAATGATTGATTTTCTATTTGATTCTTATCCCATGAACCTAAAATTTTGCAGATTTTACAATAATTTGGTCTAAATTTTGTAATGAGAGATTCTTAATGTTATAAATAAGAAGAAGAGGAGGACCTAAATTTTAGAACTATGAAATGATATGTGAGATACAAATTTCTTTGGCCTCTGATTTTATGTTAACTTTAAACAGAAAATATAGATTTCTAGAGGAATGAAATAGAATTTTAATCTTGAATATTTATTTAATAAAGTACTTTGATTTCATGTTTATTGCTAAGGGACTAGCAATAAGGTAAGTTGGGGGGTGTGATAACTCTCAATATTTACATGATAATCTCCTTAGTGTTTCTGTGATTTATGCTTTAATTTTAATTAAATTGTTTGCAGAATACTTTAAATTGGAAAAGTTAGATTTAAAATGATTTATATGATTTTAATGTTAATTTCTAAGAATTACATTAAGAAATCAGTCATGTAATATGATGAAAATATTTCTCACATGTTTTTATGTTTTATATTATTTTTGAGAATATTTCTACGTTTATTCTGATTTTATAGAAATATTAAGAAAATTTGAGAAAAATCATTAAATTCAGAAAATCAGTGAAAATCCTGAAAAATCGGCAAAAATCACGCCAGATGATCAATTGATTCTCTAGAGAGAAATTCGCTAAGTAAATTGACAAAAATCAATTGGAAATTATGTTATAATTCAATACATGTCATTTTTATAGTTTATAATCTTTTAAAACTAATGAAAAATCAAATCTTTTCAGGGTTTTTGTGTTAACGGCGGACGCATGGATTGCGGCAACAAATGCGACAATTACTTGTAACAAATCGGCGAAATATGCGCAAAGGAAGATTGAAAAGGTGTTTCTGGAGAGGAATAAGGCATCCTCGATTATTCTATCCCCCTCTAGGATCAAAACCCCTCTCGTCCGGCCGCTACAGACGCCAGATTTTGCCTAATCCGTCCATCCGATACAAAATATGGATTTCGTCCAAATTTCCCCCTCATTCAGCTGCTACAGAGGCTGAATTTCTTCTAGAAATCTTCCCCATTCTTCGCCCGATACAAACGGTGAAGAATTTCTTCCGAGGATCCTTCTCCGGAACCGCGGCACAAAATTCGGAGTCGAATCACCTTCTGCTCGATTTCAGCAAGTGACAGTTGCTGGGATTGTCAACCATCGATTGGAGAAGGTGTAGGAAACCAATCGGTGCACCGAGCCTACACAAATCGATCGTATTTGGGTGGAAATCCGATCGACGACTGCACCGCCCAGTTCTTCTGTAAACTTTAATTTCTGTTCATTTTTACTATTTTTAGCTTCCAATAATACATCTTTCGATCCTTCATCATGTTTCAAACAAAAGCCCTTTTCTATTAATCTCTTATTTCCATCATTGTGGCTTTGGTTTGATTCATTTACGTGTCGACGTATTTCCGTCAACAGCGAATTTGGGGTTGTTCTTCATAGGTTGACGTCAATAACCCCCAAATTTGCAATTTTAGCTTATTTCGTTATAATTTGGCCAGAAAATAATTTACAAAATATAATATATCAAATAAAAATCATAAATAATTAATAGTACTTCATCTTCCCTGTGATCGACCTAGAAAATCCACTAAAAAAATATTTCTCTATTAAGAATTCCCTTATTTTCTAGAATGTATAAATTTTAAATTTGCTGAATTTTCTTAGCAACGACAGAAAATAGTTAGACAGCGGCGCAATTATCGATTGGATTTTCGCCCAAATACGATCGATTTGTGTAGGCTCGGTGCACCAATTGGTTTCCTACACCTTCTCTAATCGATGGTTGACAATCCCAACAACTATCGCTTGCTGAAATTGAGTAGCAAAGGTGATTCGACTCCAAACATGCTGTGGTGTCCAGAGAAGGATCTTTAGAAGAAATTCTTCGCTGTTTGTATCGGGCGAAGAATGGGGAAGATTTCTAGAAGAAATTTAGCCTCTGTAGAAGCTGAATGAGGGGGAAATTTGGACGAAATCCATCTTTTGTATTGGATGGATGGATTGGGCAAAATCCGGCATCTATAGCAATTGAACGAGAGGGGTTTTGATCCGAGAGGGGGGTAGAATAATCAAGGATGCGTTCTTCCTCTCCGAAAACACCTTTTCAATCTTCCTTTGCACATATTTCATCAGTTTGTTACAAGTAATTGTCATATTTGTCGCCGCAATCTGTGCATCCACTATTAACACAAAAACCCTGAAAAGATGTGATTTTTCATTAGTTTTAAAAGATTATAAATTATAAAAATGACATGCATTAAATTATAACATAATTTCCAATTGATTTTTGTCAATTTACTTGGCGAATTTCTCTCTGGAGAATCAATTGATCATCCGGCGTGATTTTTGCCGATTTTTCAGGATTTTCACTGATTTTTTGAATTTAATGATTTTTCTCAAATTTCCTTAATATTTCTATAAAATCAGAATAAATGTATAAATATTCTCAAAAATAATATAAAACATAAAAACATGTGAGAAATATTTTCATCATATTACATGACTAATTTCTTCATGTAATTCTTAGAAATTAACATTAAAATCATATAAATCATTTTAAATCTAACTTTTCCAATTTAAAGTATTTTGTAAAAAATTTAATTAAAATTAAAGCATAAATCACAGAAACACTAAGGAGATTGTCATGTAAATATTGAGAGTTATCACTATTTGATTATAACTGAAGTAGCCATCAAGGAAACAAAAATATTTTTGACCTACCAATTTCTCTAAAATTTGATCCATAAATGATAAGGGAAAATTATCTTTTTTAGTGCATGCATTTAATTTTCTATAATCAATACATACACGCCATTTGGTTGGGAATCTTACCTGAATTTCTTTTTCCTCTTCATCCTTGATGATGGTGAGTCCTCCCTTCTTTGGTACAACCTGAATTGGACTCACCCATTTAAAACCAACATTTAACCATTTAATTATCTCATCTTTAACAACATCTTTCATGCTAGGATTTAATATCCTTTGCATCTCACACCTAGGTCTTGCATCTTCCTCCAAATAAATACTATGCATGCAAGTTTCTAGATTTATACCTTTGAGATTAGAAATATACCACCCAATTACATTTTTACATGATGATAAAACATCAATCAAACGTGATTCTTGGATAGAAGTTAAGTTTGATGCAATAATGACAAGGTTAGTATTTTCTGGACCTACAAAAACATATTTAAGACTTTTAGGCAAAGGTTTGAGATCTAATGTTGGAGAAGGGATGGAAGGAGGAGAAAATTCTTCTTCACATGTTGCTCTAGCATATAAATCAGATGGTTTATCATGCAAAAATATATTATCAAGAAAAGTATCAATCCTATCAATTTTAGAATAATCTTCTTCACCCCTTGGATAATTAGTTCCTCTAAAAATGTTAAGAGACATTTTATGATCTCCAAAGAAAATATCTAGCATTCCAGTATCACAATTAATATTTGCTTTTTCTGTAGCAAGAAATGGACGTCCTAAAATGATAGACATTTGCTCTAATTCATGTGACAATGTCATATCTAAAACAAAAAAATCAACAGGAAAATAACATTCACCTACTTTGACAATTACATCTTCTAATATTCCTTTAGGTTTCTTAATGGATCTATCTGCAGATTGAAGAATAGTAGAGGCTGGTTTGAGCTCACCAATCCTAAAATGTTCAGCAATAGCAGTAGGTAAAAGATTAACACTAGCACCCAAATCAAGTAATGCATTATCAAAAGTAATTCCTCCAATTTCACAAGAGATTAGAGGTGCACCTGAATCTTTGCACTTCATGGGCAATTGATCAAGAATAATTGAACTTACTTGTGATGAAAGAGTGATTCTTTTCTCCCTTTTATGTGTGCACATCTCTTTCAAAAATTTTGCATAGCTTGGTACATACTTGATGGCATCCATGAGAGGAATCTTAACCTACACTTGCTCAAAAATTTTCATCAGCTCTTCATTATGCATCAATCCCTTTTTAACCTTTGGTTTTAATGCATGAGAGAAAGGTGTAGTTGGAACATATTCTTCAAGATCTATATTTATTTGAACCTTTGATTTTTCAACCTCTTCATCATCACTAAAATCATCATCTTCCTCCATATTTTTCTGTTTTTGATCTTCTGAATTTTTGTCCATGGAAGAGAGGTCTTTTCCACCATCCTTTTGTTGGTAAGGATCACTCAGAACCTTCTCATTTTGTAGCTGAGAAATGGCCTTCATATCTTCCATTCGAGATGGTACAAAAGGTTCTTCAAAACCTGCATTTATCATGTTACTTTGATACTGAAAACTAGGAGGATGATTTTGTGGATTGGCTATGGGTTGACTTGGTAGCTGGCCTCCATTTGATCTAATTTGTTGAGCTGCATGTAGTTTTTGGGTAAATTGATGCATGGGTTGATTTTGTTGTTGTTGTTGCAGCAATTGATGAATGGCTTGTTGTTGAGTTTGTTGTTGTTGCAATAATTGTTGAATGGTTTGTTGTTGCTGAATCATGATCTGTTGTAAACCATTGAATTTATTGTCTATATCTTGATTATTTCCCATGACTTGTGGCCCTTGACCTAATGGTGGACGTGCTTCAAAATTTGATAGACGTGGCTGACTTTGCATAAGTGAAAATGTTTGCTACTGAGGTCTAAC
Source organism: Spirodela polyrhiza (assembly GCA_024713555.1). Taxonomy (NCBI): domain Eukaryota; kingdom Viridiplantae; phylum Streptophyta; class Magnoliopsida; order Alismatales; family Araceae; genus Spirodela; species Spirodela polyrhiza. Next base: position 6,144,984 of record CM046532.1, read on the forward strand.
CTGCATGTTAGGATAACTAGAAGATGTTTGTTCACTAGACATGTTTTGATTTTTCTATGAAAATTTTGGATGATTTCTCCATCCAAGGTTATAAGAATTTTGCACAAAATCATGATTAGGCTTGTTAAAACCTTGAGTTAATTGAACTTGTTCAGATGTATATGATGGAGAAATTATTTCAGGACATTCATTTTCAGCATGATTTAGACTTGAACAAATTGAGTAAATTTGTCTCTTTAATTTTTCCTGAAAAGCAAGAATTTTTTCCATCTTAGAATTCAGCTCATCAAATTCATTCTTCCATTCTTTTTCATCTGATTTTTGAATCTCATAAATTCCACCTTTAGATCTATCAAAAGAAGATGAAGACACATAGTTAGACAAGTTCTCACTAAGTTCTTCTAAAAGAGAATATCCCTCATCTTCATTTTTATTCATAAATGTGCCACCACGATGCATCAATCATTTGTTTGTTGGCTGAACATAAATCATCATAAAAAATTTTGAACTATTTGCCATTTAAGAATACCATGATGAGGACATCTTCTCATCATAGCTTTAAATCTATACCATACTTCATGCAAAGGTTCATAACTGTTTTGTGTAAAACTCATAATATTTTTTCTCACCAACATAGTTTTCCCCCTGGGATAAAATTTCTTCAAAAATTCTTGCACTAAATCAGGCCATGATTTAATCTCTTTTCTAAAGTAGAAATCCAATAACTAGCATCACTTTTCAAAGAAAAAGGAAGTTAATTTTAATTCATCATCAACCTCTTTGATAGTATCACAAACCTTAAGAAATTCTTGCAAATGATCATAAGGATCTTCAATATTTTTACCATAAAATGTAGGCAGAAATTGAAAATTTCCTAATTTAACATCATGCTTGCAAATAGGTTGCTGTAGAAAATCAAGTGCAGATGGTGGATTGAAATAATCTCTAATAGGTCTAGGGTTTTCTCTATTTTCCTCCATTTTTTTGAATTAAGTAAATTAGTAGGTGATTTAACTCTAGATAAAGGTAATTGTACTAATTTGGGTTTTAATGACCTCCTTCTGAGCATGCAATTGTTAATTCACGAAATTTTTTTTAAAAAAAAATTTTTATATAAAAATGAAATAAGAGAAGAAAGAACAGAAGAATACAAAAAAAAATTCCTAAATAGAACCAAAGATTTGAAATTGCCTTCCCCGACAACGGCGCCAAAAATTGATGTAACCCTAAGTCATTATTAGAATCATCATTTAATTTTAATTATTTATAAAACTAGATTCACCAAAAACAATATTAAATGAATATAGTGGTGAGCTAGGTCATCTCCTCAAGAAAAGCTTTTAGAAATCTTTTATTCTCTTGTTTAATGGATTATGAATTTGATATTCAAAGTAATGAGGGAAATAAAAGGTAAATAAATGTAAATGCGAATTTAAAACTTCTACTAAAATGAAATATGCCTTAAAATGATGGAAATGGAAAGAAAGAGGTAGAGAAATGATTAAAGCTAAGAAAATAAATTTATTTCGTAGATCAAATAATAGAATAAGGAAAACTTTATTAAAAAACAAACTTATGACCCTTGGAATGCATGGCTTGATGTCGACCTTTAGGTAGTGCTTCTCAATCTTCCATCCAGTTCAATAGAATATATTTAAGGTGAAAATGGTAGAGGAGAATGATCAAAAATCAATGATACACTCTTGGAACTCTATTTTTGCATGAAAAAGGAAAAAAATTATCTTCTCTCTAGAACAACTCAAGAACAATTTGAAAAAGATGTCTTTCTCTCTCCTCTTCCCTCTTTTATTCTCCTAGATCTGCAAATCGTGTTTTTCATTTACACTTCCTATTTTCTGCTATATTTTTCTGATTTTTCTCCAATTTTTCTAACATTTTCCCCTTTTCTTGTGCAATAATACCTAATATTGTCTATTTTACCAGACAATAATTGATATTTATAAATGTACCCTTATGCCGTGCGAGAGAAAATAATTGATATTGTCTATTTTACCAAACAATAACTAATATTTGTCAACATGTCTTTCACCGTGTGACTCGATGAAGACCATTGGATTCTTGCACCGTCATTTTGCTCATAAAGGGGATGACATGGCTTCTCCATCGCAGTTAGATCTATTTGAGCTCTCACTACCTTTTCATGTGCTTTATTGGGATCTGTGTGGCCGCCAAAGCACGTGTTGGTGGATGGAGACGTGGCTGCTTCTAGTGCATCGAATCTGATGGCGACTGCCGTTAGATCTGGTCTCACAAGGATGTAATATAATATCAGGTAATATTTTAGAATTTTCCTGAAGGAATATGATTTTTTATGAATTTTTAACTAAATGATAAATATAATCTATTTTTGTGAGATGGTGGGCGGTGATGTGGTGGCTTTAGGATCATCGGATCTTTGCCGCAGCCACCACTCTGCCATTGGATCTAAAAACAGTAAGAACCGTCATTTAGTCCCATATCAGAAGTATTATGATTGTAACGATCTATATCAGTATTATGATTGTAAAGATCTATATAAGTATTGACCTCCTGCAATCAGTGCATGCACCTCCTAAAGGGTTGACCGGACCTGACTATCGGCACCTAGGGAAGATCTGGATTGAGACCCGGCTCCCAATAGGCCTTACAGGTGATCTATCTAGCCCAAACCCATGATTCAGATCCGCGACCCAGTTTACACGGGTCATGAGGCAGTGTGCCCCTTGGGCCCGCTCCTAGACGCGATGTGGCCTCCGGCCCGCATCGGGCTTGTTTTTTTTCATAAATATTTTTTTTTCATTTCTCTCAACAAAATAAAATTATAAAATCATGTAATTAAGCAAAAATTCATATTAATCAACTAGAAACCACTTCTCACGATTTAACACAAAAATAAGTCTATTTATCATGAGTTAAGACTAAAAACATCATCTTACTAAATTATTAACTCATGATAATGGAGACTTATGCCTGGCCTCCGGCCCACGTTAAGCGGTATAATGGTGTGCCCATTTTATCTTTTTATTATTTCATTTATTTTAATGCCTAAAAATTTCAGAAAAATTGTATAAAATATATTTCAATTAATCATAAAAATTTAACACAACAGGATTTTATTTCAAAATAAACTAAATGAGAATTAAGCTTTAGCATATGAAATAAATTTTCATTCATTTTCTTTTTATTCATAAAATATCAATTTAAATCAAGATTTAAGGAGGTTTATCAAATGACAAGTAAAATAATTAACATGATAACTTGTGAAATAATTCTCAAATATGCATTATTCTCCCTGATTTAGTAACACATTAATATGTAAATTTCACAAGTTATCAATGGTGCACTTGGATCCTTACATTTTCTAGGTAAAGGGTGTGAAATAACCGCACTAACTTTTTCAAAGAGTGTGATCCTCCTATAATCATTGTGGGGTACACAAATTTTTTAGAAATTTAGCATACATCGGTATGTCTTTGACTGCATCCACCAAAGGAATTGTGATCTGAACTTCTTGAAAAATTTTCATCAGCTCCTCATTAAGCTCAGCTTTTACCTTAGTTTTTGGCTCAAGTGCTTCAGGAAAAGGTATGACCTTTTTTTTTCCTTTTAAATCATTTCCCTCTAATGCTTCTTCTCTCGGTAGTTTTTTTAAATTTTCATTTTTCAATTCTCCCTCCTGATAAATACTCACTTATCACCAAGAATTAATTAAATATCTATTTGATTTTTGCATCAAAGAATCATAGTACACATGAGTTACTATATATAATCATCTTAGAGAAAAAGTCAAAAGATATGCATTAATGACTCTAAAATTAACTACATCTACATCATGAACTTATGGATTTAATTACTAATATTTTCTAACCTATTTCCAAGGTTTATCACCTTGATAATCTATTTCAATTTATCAGGAATCAAGGTTCAAAATTTTAAATTTTATTTCAAGGAGATTAACTACAGATTTGCCAAAGTGACAAGGAATAGCATTGAATGACAAAGTTGATGGCCCAAGAAAGGGTAGATTGGAGTAAAAAAAAATTAGATATAATGTCTAAAAGATAGGGCTTTATTAAGCCCACAAAAAGATTGAGAAAGAAGGCCCAAGAAAGGCATGGGTATATAAGCTTTGAAAAGGGCAAACAAAGGGGGGTTTTTTCGTGCGCAAAAAGGAGGTGGTAGCTTATCTTCTTACCAATCCATTGAATGCTTTTTCTCATCCAAAGATCCTGTTGTGATGATTTGGTGACAAAATCATCAAGCATAGCTTTGGAAATCGTTTTTAGGGTAAACAAAGAAGTTATGTTTTTTTTATATAGTTTATTCTAATTTTATGATTTTTATTAAGACCCTGACTTCCTTACGAGTCCAATGAATGTTTTTTCTCTTCTGAAGATCGTGTTTTGGTGATTTGGTGATAGAACCATCAAGCACATCACTAGAAATCGTTTTCTGGATTCTTTTTTTTGACCTTTCTATAGACCGAATCGGATTTTGTGAGTTGCACAAGGATTTAAGTCATTATCTTTTGAATAGTCTTAATGTAATTAGTTTTCTATCTTTGGTAATTTTTTCGTGATTTTATAAAGTGTTTGAGATAGGTTTTTATATTTTACAAGACTCATTTTCTGTTTTTTCTTTCTTTCCGACCTTCCCATGGTTCGAATCTGATTTCATGAGTGAAACATGGATTTAGGTTAAAATATTTTGGGAGAATTTAGCTTAGTCAGATTCCCACGTTCTGTTATTTTTTCTTAATTTTATAATGTGATTAGTATAGGCTTTTAAATTTTACTATAACTGTTTTCTTTGTTTGTTTTGTTTTGGATTTCTAATTTTTCATTGCTAATAATTTCATTCCTCAGTCAGTGACACCTTGTGTTACGAGATAATTTTTACAAGAATTGCCTTATAGTTAGTTATCTGTACTTTTAGATTTTTTTTATAATTTTTAGATTTAGAAACATTAGGAGTTCATAATTTACAAAAATAAAATAAAATCTCTATCTACTTTTCATTTTTTTACAATGCTTTATATTTAGATGATGCTCTAACTTTCTAATTTCCCTGAGGACCGACTTGAAATCTCAATAATTAAAGAAAGTTTATTTTGGTTTTCAGTTTATAAATACTAAATTTGAGTGTCTAAATTAACAATGACTTTAGCCACATCACCTCCCCTTTTGAAAATAAATTATCAGAGTCATTCTCTAGTTCTACTAGAGGTGTGGGATTAATGTTCTCACCATAGGGATCTTTGAGGACTTTTCCATTCCTCTAGATAGTCACAGCTTCCACATTCTGGAAATGTTCATTTGTGTGTTGGGATGATGATGTTTGATGCCCTGTAGCATTAACACCATAATTTTGTGGGTTACTAATAGGTTGACTAGGAAGCTGTCCCAACTCCCTCCTACAATTTGCTATAGCCAATTTACCTATTTCTTTTTCTAATTTTTGGTGTTGATGTTGCATTTGATCTATTTTCTGTTGTATCTGCAATAGATTCTGTGCATTTTCTTCAGATTTTGCCTTGACAACAGTATTCATTTCTTGGAATTGTTGATGCATCATCTACATCATTTGACTCATCATCTGCTACATCATCATAGTAGATGAATCAGCAGATGGTGGTTTAGTATTTGAATTCTACAGCATCTGAGTTGAACCTATAGGAAGTTGACCAAATTGAGACTGGTTGGATGACTGAAATGAAGGCCGGAATCCTCCTGAAAAGTTTTGAAGTGGACGTGAGTTCTGGACTTGTATTTGACCTATAGAAAAATTGGATTCATAGCTGAGGATTGGGATGTTAGAAAATTTTGAGATGGAGGTATGGGATTCATACAATTATTTTGAGTTTTTCATGAGAAATTTGGGTGACTCCACCCATAATCTTGAGCAGCATGCACTTGTTCAAGTGCCCTAAATTAGGTCTGATAAACTATGGGCATTGCTGGTCATAATGGTCATTACTTCCACATATTATGCATCATGTATATGGTGTATGAGAGGGAGGGTTTTCAATTTTATTTTGCTCAGAATTCAGAAAGAGATAATCACATAATCTATCAATTTTTTGGTGGACTTTAGTCACCTCAGCTCTCCATTCTTTTTCCTCTAAATTTTGCACTTTATGCACCTCTCTCGTTTGCTCTCCTAAGCTGCAGTCATACTAGGCAAAGGACTCTCTATCAGCTGAGTTTTCACTTAGAGTTTCATATAATTGATACATTTTATCCTCATCCTTGCTCATAAATGCTCCTCCCATGTTGTATCTACTAAATTTTTATTTTGTTCTAGTATACTGTCATAGAAAACTCTATTAATTTGCTACTTTGTAATTCCATGGTGTGGGCATTTTTTTAACAGATCCTTAAATCTCTCCCCTGATTTTTGTGAAAAGTTTAAGAGATTAATTTCCATATGGCATGTTTTTTTCCAACATGGTAGAATTTGTTTAGGAAAACTTCTTCGATTTCTTGCCAAGAGGTCAACTCTTGGTTTAATGAAGTCAACCAATCTCTAGCTTTATCATGTAGTGAAAATGGGAATAATTTCATTCTCAATACTTCTTGAGGGACATTAGGAAAATGGACCAACTCACATGCAGATAAGAATTTTTCTATATGTTGATGAGGCTCTTCATTGGGTAGTCCATGAAACATGAGAAACATTTGTATCATTCCATGTTTTATATCAAAGTAAACATTATTAGCTAGAGGGATCCTAATTTGAGATGTTGGCCTGTAAAAATTTGGGGTCTAGGGGTCACACATAGGTCTATAAGGGTGAGGATTTTCTATGTTTAGTGGCATCTCTTGATTCCCTAACTTGGTTGGGTGAGATTCCTGTTCATTTTCCCCCCTAGAGCTCTGTCCTCTTTCTACTTCAGTATGGCATAAAATGTAGATGACAATACTAGAGAAGGACAGCACGTTCAATAAAAATTTACATTAAAATGAACTTTTTGTATGCTATTTTAATTAAGTGAAAGACAGTGCTCAGAAATCAAAAAGGCGTAAGTCCTTTTCTAAAATGGTAAAAAACGGAGTGAAAATAATAGTTGGATGTGTTGCTGAAATAAACTGAAATAAAATAAAACCAGATATCTAAATGGATTGGAAATAGCTGGCATCAAATAAGATCTCATAGGATGTAAAGGAAGTATTTATCGATTTTCTGAATTTAAAATCAAGTAGTGCAAACAAGAATCAGCAGAATTGACACCTGCTGAAATCAAAATGAATTATTATATTGCACACAATTCGATATCATGATGCATAAGTCCTTTTCTAAAATGGTAAAAAGGGGAGTGAAAATAATAGTTGGACGTGTTGCTGAAATAAACTGAAATAAAATAAAACCAGATATATAAATGGATTGGAAATAGCTGGCATCAAATAAGATCTCATAGGATGTAAAGGAAGTATTTATCGATTTTCTGAATTTAAAATCAAATAGTGCAAACAAGAATCAGCAGAATTGACACCCCCTGAAATCAAAATGAAATATGATATTGCACACAATTCGATATCACAACGTGTATGTCCTTTTCTAAAATGGTAAAAAAGGGAGTGAAAATAATAGTTGGATGTGTTGCTGAAATAAACTGAAATAAAATAAAACCAGATATCTAAATAGATTTGAAATAGCTGGCATCAAATAAGATCTCATAGGATGTAAAGGAAGTATTTATCGATTTTCTGAATTTAAAATCAAATAGTGCAAACAAGAATCAGCAGAATTGACACCCGCTGAAATCAAAATGAAATATGATATTGCGCACAATTCGATATCATGACATGTATGTCCTTTTCTAAAATGGTAAAAAAGGGAGTGAAAATAATAGTTGGATGTGTTGCTGAAATAAACTGAAATAAAATAAAACCAGATATCTAAGTAGATTTGAAATAGCTGGCATCAAATAAGATCTCGTAGGATGTAAAGGAAGTATTTATTGATTTTCTGAATTTAAAATCAAATAGTGCAAACAAGAATCAGCAGAATTGACACCCCTGAAATCAAAATGAAATATGATATTGTGCACAATTCGATATCACGATGCATAAGTCCTTTTCTAAAATGGTAAAAAAGGGAGTGAAAATAATAGTTGGATGTGTTGCTGAAATAAACTTAAATTAAATAAAACCAGATATCTAAATGGATCAGAAATCTCTGGCCTGAAATAAGATTCCGTAGGATGTAAAGGAAGTATTTATCGATTTTCTGAATTTAAAATAAAATAGTGCAAACAAGAATCAGCAAAATTTACACCTATTGAAATCAAAATGAAATATTATGTTTTTTATTTAAATATTTTCATCATTAATATGCAATAAATCATAAATAATTTATCATACAGTCATTTTTGTACACTAAATTATATCTATGAGTTTTTCTAAATTTCCTCCTTAGCCCCAACTTAGTCGTTTTATTGTCCCCAATAAAAAATTTTATGAAAATTACAAAAGAAATAAGCATCAGAGCATTCATCTCAAGTAGGAAATATCAAGAGGGAAACTTTAGAAAAACTTATTGAATAGTTTTTGATGATTTTCAGCTCCTTAAATTTTCTGTTGCTGATATCTAAACAGTCCTTTAAATTTGCTAATAAGAGGAATCATTAGCTTAAATATAAGGATATGAAAATTGTCAAACAAAAGTATAGATGATGGATGAAATATTGAAGAGTGAAAAGTTGATACCTTATTTATTGAAGTAGATAAGTACTGTAGAAAAGAAAATAATCTTTTGACTAAAACAAATCAATCTAAAGATAAAATTAAATGACAAGAAAAGAAAAATTATTGGGTTGCCTCCCAACTAAATGCTTGTTTTTATGTCTTCAACCTGACATAATGATGCTCAAGGGTTCATAAATTCAACCAGTAATATAGGCTCAGGTGGATAATGTTCTATGTAAGGTTTGAGCCATTGACCATTGACTATAAAGTTTGTCCATCTCTAGGGTCATTGATTTTTACAGCTCCACTATTTGCAACATCAACAACAATGTAAGGACCATCCCACCTTGATTTAAATCTTTCAAAAAATAAACCTAGTCTTGAATTGAAAAGCCATACCTTTTGACCAACCTAAAAAGATTTTCTTGAAATATATTTATCATGATAAGCTTTCATACGAGATTTATAAATATGAGAATTTTTATAAGCCTTCATTCCAAAGCTCTTCTAATTCAGATAATTAAAGAGATCTATGATTTCTAGCCTCCTGTAAGTTAGTATTTAATTATTTGATTGCCCAATATGCTCTATGCTCTAATTCTACAGTTAAATGATAGGACTTTTCAAAAACTAATCTAAATGATGACATGCCAATAAGAGTTTTATATGTTGTTCTATAAGCCCATAAAGCATCATCAAGCTTCAATGACCAATCTTTTCTATCAACATGAATTACCTTTCGAGGTATTCATTTGATCTCTCTATTGGAAACTTCCACCTATCCATTTGATTGAGGATGATATGGTGTAAAAATCTTGTGAGTAACTTCATATTTCTTCAATAAAGCTCTAAATTGTGAGTTAGTAAAATGAAAACCATTATTACTAATAATAGCACGTGGACAGTCAAAACGAGAAAAAATATGAGTTTTATGACAATTTTATTATCACAAGTACGTGTAGGTATAGCTTCAATCCATTTAGAAACATAATACACTACAACAAGAATATATTCATGACCAAATGAATTAGGAAAAGGTCCATGAAGTCTATACCCGATAAATCAAAAATCTCTACCACAAGTATAGGCTGTAAAGGCATCATATCTTTGTGAGATAAATTTGTGAAATTATATGCATATTTAAAAAGAGTTGGCCAATAAAAACTTGATTGTAATATTTTTGCAGCTATTTTCTTACCTGAAAAATGTCCACCACAAGGAGATGAATGACATAAGTTTAGAATATTTTTATATTCTATTTCTGGTACACATCTCCTAATAATTTGATCATGTCCTAAATAAAATAATTCAGGTTATCCCAAAAGAAAAATTTTACCTTCTTGGGTTAGAACACATCCTTCTTTTACTTAGACTAACCTTCCAAAATTTTTCCTATCACTAAATAGTTAACTATGTGAGCATACCAAAGAATAATCTTACGCTTTATACTCATGATCTATTCATCAGGAAATGAGTCCAATAAATTATCATTTTCAAAAGTTTGAATGTGTGAGAGATGTTCTACAACAATATTGTCATCCTCTTTTCTATCTTTGACCTCTAAATCAAACTCTTGAATCAATAAAATCCATCTAATGAGGTGTGGTTTAGAGTCATTTTTAGCAAGTAAATGATGTAGGGATGATCAGTAAAAATAATCATTTTAGAAAGTTTTAAATAAGATCTAAATTTTTCTAAAGTAAAAATAATTGCAAACAATTTTTTTCAGTGTTTGTATAATTATTTTGTGCATCAAATAAAGTCCCTCTAGCATAACTAATGACCACTAATTTTCTCTCTATCCTTTGCCCAAAGACCACCCATATGGCAAAATTTGACGCATCACACATCACTTCAAATGGTTCTTTCCAATTAGGTGCTTGGAAAATTGGTGCTTCCACTATTTCGATTTGAGGGTTGCAAAAGCATATAAACATTTTTTATCAAAAATAAATGATGTATCTTTGGCCAAAAGACTTGTTAATGGTCTAGTTATATTTGAAAGATCTTTGATGAATTTTCTGTAAAATCCAACATGTCCTAAAAATGATCTCGATCGTTTAATAGAAGTAGGTGGAGGTAAATTGTAAACCAAAAAATAGATCCATAATCTCATGTTATTTATGATTATTTTTTTAATTGCCTAAGGCTTTCTTGAGCAAAGGCCTACCCTCATTTTTTTAATTACCTTAGTGTTGCCACATTCACTTACCACATGATCTAAAACAATACCTTCTCTTACCATGAAATGACTCTTCTCCCAACTCAAAATAAATTTGATTAAATCCATTTGCTTAATACTTTCTCAGGATTAATAAGGCAATCATCAAAAAAACATCCAAAGACTGAAAAATTATCTATAAATACTTCTAAAAATTCTTCAACCATTTATGAAAAAATAGATAATATCTATCATTGAAATGTGACAGGAGCATTACATAAACCAAAAGGCATTCTAGTAAATGCAAAAGTACTAAATGGGCATGTAAATGTAGTCTTCTCTTGATCATTTGGATTGATGGCTATTTGATTATAATCGAAGTAGCCATCAAGAAAGCAAAAATATTTTTGACCTGCCAATTTCTCTAAAATTTGATTCATAAATAGTAAGGGAAAATGATTGATAAGTCTTCATTATCATGAGTTAATAATTTAGTAAGATGATGTTTTTAGCCTTAACTCATGATAAATAGACTTATTTTTATGCTAAATCATTAAAAGTGATTTTGATTGATTAATGTAAATTTTTGATTAATTACATGATTTTATAATCTTATTTTGTTGAGATAAATGAAAAAAAAGATTTAAGAAAAAGTAAAAAAACCATCAGCCAATCGGGCCCGCTAGCAGGTCGGAGGCCTAGTCGGGCAGGGCCACTGAGTGGCTAAGGACCGTGAGCTCAAGGCTCGAGTGGCTAATGACCAGACTACGAGCTTGAGGCTCAAGCGACTAGTGACGCGAACCGTGAGCTAGGCACTCAAGCGGCTGACGTGTGCGTCACTCCCCTTCCACATCACTGGTGGCCAGCCAAGTGTGGGGCAAGGAGTGGTCGTACATATGCGGGTGATTTGTACCTATTGAAGGCTAAAGAAGCAGCCATGTTATAGTCACGTGAAAATTGCTTAGAAAACCGATGTGGGACTAAACCCCAAGCTTTAACTTTTTCTCGTAGATTTTATAAATACCAATAATGCCCCTAAATGACTGTTAGAAAATTATCCTTTTGATGTCATACTTTAAGGGCATTTTCATACTTATCTCATCTCTCCCTCTTTCTCTCTCTCACAAGTGGACAACTGGCGAAGAAATCACGATTTCCAACGAGCGATTAAGTTGTAAAAATCACCAAAAATTCAACAAAAACTTAATTTGACCAATTAATTTGACAGTAATCGCTTATGAAAAAATCATAGGTCGGAACTCTGTTTCTACCCAATTCATGTTCTTCAAGTGCTGACATCACCTAACATCATAGCCTTATTTCTTTTTCACATTTATTAAATAGATTATATTTATCATTCAGTTAAAAAAATCATAAAAAAATTGTATTCTTTGAGAGAAATTCTAAAATATTACCCAATATTATATTACATCCCTATGATTGACCTAGAAAGTTTCCACTATTTTTGGAATATTTTATCGATTTATAATTGATTTATTCACTCTGATAAACATTTAAATTCCAATAATTGGTCTTTTCTAGTTTTATAAATTTTAAATTTGCATGATTTATTATACAACAATTAAGTCACATCAATGATCTTTTTTAGTCCATACATTTAATTTTCTGTAGTCAATACATATACACCATTAGTTGGGAGCCCTACCTAAATTTCTTTTTGCTCTTCATCCTTGATGATAGTGAGTCCTCCTTTCTTTGGTACAACCTAAGTTAAACTAACCCATTTTTGTCAGAAATAGGATAAATAAAACCAGTCTTTAACCATTTAATTATCTCATCCTTAACAACATCTTTCATACTAGGATTTAATCTCCTTTACATCTCACGCATAGGTCTAGCATCTTCCTCCAAATAAATACTATGCATGTAAGTTTCTAGATTTATACCTTTAAGATCAGAAATATTCCACCCAATTGTATTCTTACATGATGATAAAATATCAATGAAACGTGATTCTTGGGTAGAAGTTAAGTTTTCTGCAATAATGATAGGGTTAGTATTTTTGGACCTAGAAAAACATACTATTTCTAGAAAAACATCTAATGTTGGAAAAGAGATGGGAGGAGAAAATTCTTCTTCACATGTTGTTGTAGCATATAAATCAAATGATTTATCATGCAAAAATATATTATCAAGAAAAGTATCAATCCTATCAATTTCATAATAATCTTCTTCTCCCCTTTTGCTTTGAAGGGGATGATCATTGGATTCTTACGCTGTCATTTTGCTTTGAAGGGATGATATGGCCTCTTAATTACTCCTTTTTTGCTCACTTTATTAGGATCCGTGTGGGCATTAGACCACGTGTTGACAGCTGGGGATGTAGCCGATTCTAGTCACGTTGGATTTGATGGCAGCATTCATTAGATATGGCATTGCTTTTTGTATGATAGTGGGTGATGATGTACCCGATTCTAGTGCATTGGATTTGATGGTGGCTACTGTTAGATCTAGCACTACTTTTTGTATGATGGTGGGTAGTGATGTGGCAGCTTCTAGATCATCGGATCTCGCTGCTGCTGCTACTATGCCATCATATCTGAAAAATGTAAGTTTAGTCCCATATCAGAAAAAGTAGTAGGTTATTAGCTATATATAATAAACCACTACTCTGACTCATTGCAGCCACCTTTGAAAGGAATGATTGGACTTGACTACTAGCTCCTAGGAATGATTCGGATTGAGACCCGGTTCCCAATAGGCCCCATAGGTGATTTATTTGGCCCGAACCCAAAATCCAAATTTGCTATCTAGTTTACACAAGTTGCGAGGTGGTGTGCCCTTTGAGCCCATTCCTAGGTGTAGTGTGGCCTCTGGCCTGCTTTGAGCCTATTAAGCGATGTGCCTCTAGCCCACTAACAGTGTGCCCATTTTTATTTTTTTTATTTCATTTATTATATTTATTTTAATGCCTTAAAATTTTGGAAAAATTGTAAAAAATATATTTTAGTTAATCATAAAAATTTAGCACAACAGGATTTTATTTCAAAATAAACTAAATGAGAATTAAGCTTCAACATATGGAATAAATTTTCATGCTTTTTATTCATAAAATATCAATTTAAATCAAGATTTAAGGAGATTCATTAAAATGACAAGTAAAATAATTAACATAATAACCTGTGAAATAATTTCCAAATATGCATTATTCTCCCTGATTTAATAACACATTAATATATAATTTTCACAAGTTATTGGTGATGACACCAAGGCAAAATAAAGGAGATCTATATTAACTCATCCATTTTCTTTCAAGTTTATAATTTTTCACTTTATCTTCTTATGAATCCGTTGAATGCTTTTCCTTCCAAAGATCGTGTTTTGATGATTTGGTGATAGAATCATCAAACATAGCTTGGAAATCATTTTTAGGGCAAAGAAAGAAGTAATGTATCAAATCATATAGTTTCTTCTAAGTTTATGATTTTTCCTAAGACCCCGACTTCCTTATGAGTCTAATGGAATTTTTTTTCTCTTCTAAAGACAGTGTTTTGGTGATTTGATGATAGAATCATCAAGCACATCATTAAAAATCGTTTTCTCAATTCCTTTTTTTGACTTTTCTATAAATTGAATATGATTTTGTGAGTTACACAGGGATTTAAGTCATTATCTTTTGAATAGTCTTTACATAATTAGTTTTCTATCTTCTGTAATTTTTTTGTGATTTTATCAAGTGTTTGAGATAGGTTTTTATATTTTCCAAGACTCATTTTCTGTTTTTTCTTTCTTTCCAACCTTCCCATGGTTCGAATCTGATTTATGATTGAGACTTAAATTTAGGTTAAAATATTTCGGAAGAATTTAGCTTAGTTAGTTACTCATGTTCTTTTATTTTTTCTTAATTTTATAATGTGCTTAGTATAGGTTTTTAAAATTTTACTATACCTATTTTCTCTGTTTGTTTTGTTCTGGATTTCTAATTTTCCATCACTAGTAATGTCATTCCTCAATAAGTGACACCTTGTATTACGAGATAATTTTAAAAAGAATTGCCTTATAGTTTGTTATCTATAATTTTGGATTTTTTTTCATAGTTTTAAGACCTAGAAACATCATGAGTTCATAATTTACAAAAAAAAATCTCTATCTACTTTTCATTTTTTTACAATGCTTTATATTTAGATGATCCTCTAACTTTCTGATTTCCCTGAGAACTGACCTAAAACTCCTATAATTAAAGAAAGTTTATTTTGGTTTTCAGTTTATAAATATTAAATTGAGTGTCTATATTAACGACGACTTCAGCCACATCAGTAGCCCAAAATATTAATAACTAAATATGGAAGGTGACCTAAAATAGAAAGAGCTAATTATGAAAAATGACCCCTGAAATAGAAAGGGCTAAGTATAGAAGGTGGTTTAAAAATAGAAAGAGTCTAAATAAAGAAAGTTCTAAAAATTGTCTAAAGAAAGTTCTAAAAGGGCCTAAATAAGGAAAGTCCTAAAAGTAGGTCTTTGAACATCAGGTCTATAGGTCTTCTACTCAACTTGATATAGATGTTATGTCGACTGCATCAAAGAAGAACTCAAAGATACTAAGGGTTGTAAGTTTTTATTTCTTTCAATTTATTTTCATTTATTTATTTCAAAATCTGAATATTTCTATCTTGTTTTAAAATTTATTTATTTATTTATTTTATTATTTATTTCATGTGAACATTTATTTATCTTTGGTCTTATTCATTTGAAAGTTATTTTACTTTGTTTTCCTTTTATTTAATTTTAATCATCATTTTAATCAATACTTTTTCACAATATTATAGATATTAGGGTAAAAAAATTTTTATAGAGAATGAAATCATTTATTTTGATTCCTTCCTTGAGGAAATGATCTGATTCACCACTAATATTGATTTTAATTTTATTTCAAGTGAACTTAGTTCAATAAATATTTAAAATTGATTGAAGATCTTAATGATGACTGACACCATTGTTGACACTGAAATTCTCTCCTTAATATTATCATAAAAAATCAGAATGAATTTTCAACTTAATAAAATTATAAATAAAATTAAACCCACAAATATCACCAAACGTGGTGATGGTAAAATATTATCAAAATTTTGAGAAAGTATAACTTATGAAAATATTTCAAAAAAATTGCACAATTAATTCAAGCCTCTACCAAGTTTGGAAAAGGACCTGTAATGTATCTTGTTTAAAATTACTTTTTTGGATAAATCAACTTTATATCAAAGAAAAATATACGAGAGTGAGAAAATGTAAATCATGTAGTATCAATAATGACATAGCGAAACTGTTGGCGATGACCCTTTGAGTTGAGCGGATGTTGAGGTTGGTGGAAGAAGGGTTGAAATCATGACTTAAATCCTCAAAAGTTGAGATTTCTTGTGAAGCCTCCTTGTCTTGAATTCACAAAACGAAGAAGCTGTTCCCTTGGTGCTCAAGGGTGGATCTTGATTCCATAGAACCAACGAACTAACTCCCTAAGTCCACAAGAATGCTGAAGTCCACTAGTAGAAGGGAGAAACTCTCAAGGAGAAAAACTCATGAAATTCTATTCATAAAAAAATAAGTTGAATGCCCTTGGGCTACATGGGGCGTCCTTAAATAGGCCAAAGCCTGTGAAAAGGACGCCAATTTTGAATTTCAAATGAAATTTGAAAATTAAGAGGGAATTACATTTGGGAAAGTTTCTGAAATAGAAATGGGCTTAAAATAGAACAAAATAGGTTTTTCTAGAAGGTGGGGTAAAGGTAGGTGACAGTTATGGAAGGAAAATGAATGGAGGAAAGAAGAGAAATGGAAAGAGGCTTTAAATAGGCTAAAATAGGAAAGGTGCTAAATAAAGAATAGGATTTATGGTGGCAGCAATAGGATGAGATCTAAAATAGAAGGTAGATGAGCTAGTGCAAAGGGTTTTAAAAATAGAAGGGTCTAAAAATAGAAAGTTCTAAAAATAGAAGGTTCTAAAAATAGAAAGTTCTAAAAATAGAAAGTTGATCTTTAGGTTTTGAAGTCTTCTCCATCAGTGGATGTGATATTGGCTGTATCAAGTAAAAAAATCCACAATAAGCAAAAAAATGAATTATAAGCATCAATTCACTGAATAAGGGGGATTGGCCACCCCACTGCCAATTGTGTGCTGATAACTCTCTTTCACAAACTAGCAAGATATCAACCTGCTCAAACATGAATCTCAAAATATTACATATGATGCAACCCAATAAATTCATTTTTTCCCCAATATAAACATGTACGTCAAATACTTTCATGTGGTTGTTTGGATAAATGACTTGAAAATGAAAACATGACATATATTTATACTTTCATATTTTACTGTTCAAAGGTATAACATTAGATTTTAGAAACCTCACAAGTGTCAAAAGTTTCTCAAAACAATGTCAACTTTGTTTACCATCTCCATTACCTCTGTCTAGAAAGTCTTTACATTTTCTAGATCATGAAAATAACCACTTCTGTGATGAAAAAATCCCTATTTGTAAATATCTTTTCAATATATAGCAACCATCTCATTAACCATGGCCCAATTTCGAACCCAAACATTACAATAGAGTAGGGTAGGTCTTCAAGAAAAATCAAAAACCTAAAATACCTCACAATGTCAAAAACCAATGGATGAATTATAGAATAAAAAATATTTAAAAATGACATACCATAATTAGGCTTAGCAATTATTCTTCGAGAAAAACCCATTTCTCAGTTGCTACTCCAAAATGTAAGATACATGTCCTTAAATCTTAATGAAAATTAAAATAAAAAAATTGTATTTATCAAGTGCCATATAACTATTGATAATGTGTCATTTATCTATGTTAATCAATAAAAATGATTAGAAAATGTCACATTAATTGATGTTAAATACAATGAGATTATATGAAAAATGACGAAATAAATTTTTTATGTATTCCAATTTCAGCCAAATTCAAGTGATTTAGAAGAACAAGAGGCATGAAGACTCATTTGGCCCAATAATAGATTTAGCACATGTTAAATGTATCTAAATGTTAAAATTCATTATTTTCTTTCACATTTTTCATATTTTAACAAATTCTAAGTATTTTAGGACATTTGCAACAAACCTTCCTTAACTTCAATGCCATTTTCAACTACTTCTAGAATTGTAGTCAGTTAAGGACGTTCTTAATAGAATCTACTGAATTATAGGGTTGTCTTAATATATTTCTTATTTTGTAAGATCTGTGTAGATCCAAATTTCTTCAAAGTTAGTTATCTTTTCAGCCTATATAAAGGCCTCTCATATAGCCCTATAAAAAACATTGCTAGTCCCTTAGTAATGGAATTAAAAATATAATTATCATTCAGAAATTTCAGACATCATATTTCAATGCACAAAATAAAATTATAAATGATGAACCTCTAGATATGTTAGACTATTTTATCAAGTATTCAAGAAAGATATTAGGCACTTAAATGTCTAAGCACTCCTTGGAATAACAATATAGATTTCACTTCATCAATCTACATCTTTATCACTTCTTTACTCATGGATATAATTCACAAGATGGTCCAATTATCAAAAATCATCCAAATAAAATATTGATCCTACCTTTCCCTTCCCTATGGCTTAATTTTTGAAGTTTGCACTATATTTCTTCTTCCTCTTCTTTTTTTTTTTATGTGGTGAATAAGCAGCTTTTCCTGTAAATAAATTTCGACAATGAGAATGATGTCTCACACCCTCCATGTGTACTCTTCATTTCTAGGGCTTTCACATTATCCACTTATTTTTCAGCAAGTGTTTCTCATTTTCAAATGTTTTTTTTTATTGCTCATTTTTTTCTATTTTTTGAAACAAGTGATTTCTCTTCACAAGTCTTATAGATCAGGGTGTAAAAATCTCTATTAAACTCAAATGATCAATCAAATTTTCTCAAGTAAATTCTATCCATCAAGATCATGAAGTGAAGATTTGTAAAATCAACTCCATGTTATCTATTATATATCCAAGGAGTATTCCAACATTTCAGGCTATTTAATCATTCTCTTAACTCAATAATAATCATCCTAATATCCTTTGGTATCAATCAATCTAATTGATTTAATTTTTTCGTGCACATAATATGATGTAAAAAAATTAGATTGTTCTGAAAATTATGCTTCTATTTCAGTTTTGTTAGTTCTATTTTTAGTAATAATACATTTGTAAAAATAATAAATCAAAACTATCATTTTCATAACAAGTAATTCGAATTTCAACAATATATGCCTAGGGGTTTGAAATGTGAGAAAAGGGTATCTAAAATTTTAAATTTCAGACTATTTTTATTTTTTTTTACTTGTTTTTGATAATCTACACTTTGCACTCAGTTTTGTATTTTTTCTGACAGAACCAAGAAATCAGCACTATATTTTTTAGAAAAATTACTCTTATAAATGATAAAAATTTGCCAACACATGTTCCTATTCAGTCTAAAACATTAAGACTTAATATCTTCATCACCTTATCCCCCAACTTAAATTTGACATTGTCCTCAATGACACAAATTATAGAAAATATAATTTTCAGCCAAATATGCATATAAGCAAAATTAGGCACGAAAAAATATTATAATAAATGATCAAGTTTAGGAACATATCACCTCAGGCTTGCTTTCAATTTCCCACTTCATCTTACACTCCTCCTCTTGTACTTTTATTCTTTTTTTTTTTCTTGAAAGAAGAAAACAATACAGAAAAATAGATGTTGTGAAATTCAACAAAAGTAAAACACTAATTTAAACAGAACCATGGGTTGCCTCCCATGTAGTGCTGAGTTTAATGTCTCCAACTAGACACATTAATCTCATTCTCAAATTTCTTTTAATAATAAAACCTCTTTTTCTACAGGGCATTCATATTCTATGTAAGGTTTAAGCCTCTGTCCATTTACCTTAAAACTATGATCATTTTTAATGTCTCTAATCATTATAGCTCCATGATCATATATTTTTTCCACCACATATGGTCCTATCCATTTTGATTTCAATTTTTCTGAAAATAGTTTCAATCTAGAATTATATAACCACACTTTTTATCTAACATCAAAATTTTTTTTACTGATGTACCTATCATGAAAGATTTTAGTTTTTTCTTTATATATTCTATGATTTTTGTAAGCTTTATTCCTTAACTCCTCTAATTCATATAGCTGAAAAATTCTATGCTCCCCAATTGATTTTTCATCCATACATAAATTTTTTATAGCCCATAATGCTTTATGTTCTATTTCCATGGGAAGATGACATGGTTTCCCAAAAATGAGATGAAATGAAGACATACCTATGAGATTTTTATAAGCTATTCTATATGCCCATAATGCATCTTGTAATTTCATGGGCCAATCCTTCCTATCTAGTCTAACTATTTTCCTCAAAATTCTCTGAATTTTCTATTTGCTATTTCAGCTTGCCCATTTATTTGAGGATGATATGGAGTGGTTATTCTATGGTGTACTCCATTCTTTTTCAATAGTTCACTGAAATGTCTATTTATAAAATATATTCCTCCATCACTAATAATCACTCTAGAACATCCAAATCTTGAAAAAATATTTTCGTGCACAAATTTCATCATGATTTTATGATCATTAGTTCTAGTAGGAATAACTTCCACCCATTTAGACACATAATCAACAATAAGCAAGATATATTCATATTTTTCAGTTGATAGGAATGAACCCATAAAATCTATACCCCATACATGAAAAATTTCAACAACTAACATATTACTCATAGGCATTTCATCTTTTTTATTTAACTTACATATAGATTGGCATGAAATATATGTTTTACTGAATTCTATAGCATCTCTAACTATTGTAGGCCAATAAAAACCACATTAAAAAATTTTCACAGCTATTTTTCTACTAGAAAAATGTCCTCCACAATTAGATGAATGTCACATATTTAGAATGCTATGATATTCTTCTTCAGGAACACATCTCCTAAGAATTTTATCATTACCCAAGTAATATAAATCAAGATCATGCCAAAAATAACTTTTAATCTTAGCAAAGAAATGATTTTTTCTATTCTTATCCCATGGTTTTGGAATTTTTCTAGAAACCAAAAAATTAACAATATGTGCATACCATGGTGATGGTTGATATTAAGCTCTCATCAATTGTTCATCTAGAAATACATCTTGTAAAGGTGCTACATTTGTTCCTATATCACTCAATCTAGAAAGATGGTTAACAATAACATTTTCGAAACTTTTTTATCTTTTACTTCCAAATCAAATTCCTGCAACAATAATATCCATCTTAATAAATGTGGCTTTGCATCTTTCTTATTTAGCAAATATTTTAATGTTGCATGGTCAGTATAAATAATAATTTTAGCTCCTAAAATATATGATCTAAATCATTCTAATGAAAATACTACAGCTAAGAACTCTTTTTTAGTTTTAGTATAATTTAATTGAGCATCATAAATAGTTTTGTTAGCATATGAAATAACTATAGGTTTTGATTCTTTTCTTTGTCCTAAAACAGCTCCTACTGCATAATTTGATGCATCACACATTATTTAAAATGGAAGAGACCAATCAGGAACTTATAAAATAGGTGCTTCAATAAGTAATCTTTTTATTTCAGAAAAAGATTCAAAACACTTTTCATCAAAATTAAAAGCACATCTTTAGATAATAACATGGTGAGAGGTTTAAAAATTTTGAAAAAATCTTAAATAAATTTTCTATAATAACCTGTATGTCCCAAGAAAGATCTAATCTGTTTTATTAAATTTGGGGGTTGCATTTTAGATATAATATCAATTTTTGCTTTATCTACCTCCAAACCTCTTTCTCTCACAATATGTCCTAATACAACTCCTCTAATCATAAAATATGATTTTTTCTAACTCAAAACTAATTTTTTCTCTATACATTTCTTTAGCACATGCTATAAATGATTTAGGAATTCATGAAATGATTCAGCAAAAACAAAAAAATTGTCCATAAAAATTTCCATACATTTTCCATTCATATCTGAAAAAATAGACAATATATATCTTTAAAATATAGCTGGAGTATTACATAATCCAAAGGGCATACATTTAAAAGCAAAAGTATCAAATGGACAAGTAAAAGTCATTTTTTCTTGATTTAAAAGATTTATATAAATTAGATTATAACTAGAATATCCATCTAGAAAATAAAAGAATCTTTTTCTAGCTATTTTTTCAAGAATTTGATTAGTAAATGGTAGGGAAAATGATCTTTTTTAGTTATTGAATTTAATTTTCTGTAATCAATACAAACCCTCCAACCAGTGGTTAATCTTGTTTGTATTTCCTCCCCATTTTCATTTTTTATAATTTTGATTCCTGATTTCTTTGGTACCACCTATGTAGGACTAACCCATTTACTATCAGCAGCCAACCATTTTAAAATTTCCTTTTTTACCACTTCCATCATATTAGGATTTAATCTTCTTTGTGGTTCTCTACTTGGTCTAGCTCCTTCCTCTAAATATATATTATGCATACACACATTCATATCAATGCCTCTAAGATTATCTATTTTCCAGCTAATAGCTTTCTTATTTTTTCGAATTGCTTCTAGAAATTCTTCCTCTTGCTCATTATTCAAATCAGTTGTAATAATGATAGGAAATGAGTTATTTTCCTCAAGAAATGTATATTTTAAATTAGAGGGAAGAGGTTTTAGCTTTAAATTCATGTGATCTATATTTATTTTTCGATTTCTTCTTCCATCACACAATCATCAATAATTTAAGATCAAAATCATCTAAAAATTTTGATGACAATTCAAAGATTTTAAATTTTTATTTTGATTTTTGATCTTCATATGAAATTTTTGCAATACCTGTGGGGAAATTAATATTTATCTTTGCTGTATGCAAGAATGGTCTCCTTAAGATGATTGGGATATAATAAAATTGTCCATTAAAATCCATTTCCAGTACTACAAAATTAGCTAGAAATTTACATCCTTTCACTGTTACTATCACATTTTCTAAAATACCTTTAGGATTTTTAATAAAATCTATCAACAAATTTTAATGTGATAGTAGATGGTTTAAGATCAAAAATATTAAATTTATCACAAATACTTGCAGGCAATAAATTAATACTAGCACCGGTGTCAAGTAATGTATTCTAAAAATAAATCCACCAATATCACACGAAATGAAAGGAGCACCAATATCTTTTGATTTATATAGAACTTGATTTAATAATAAAGTACTAGTATGCATAGATAATTTTTCTACTCTATGTGCTCTTTTTGGTGTACACATTTCTTTTAAAACTCTAGCATATTTAGGAATATGTTCAATTGCAGTAAGTAAAGGAAAACTAATTTACACATCTTAAAAAATTTTCTTTATTTCTTCATTATGTTCCTTTTTCTTTCTTTGTCTAGGTTCTAGAGCTTTAGGAAATAGAATTTTTGTCCTTTCTTTCAGATTTTCATTAGTAGAATCTAAAAGTTCTTTATTTGTTTCTTTTTGATTTTGTTTTGGACTGTCCACCTTTTCCTCTTCTTCTATTGTTTGGGGATAAGGATTAGGTAAAATTTTTCCCCTCCTTAATGCATTTACTGTCTTAACATTATCATTTCGTGGGTTTTTTCTTACGTTCATGCCACTAGACTCTCCTTGCTGAAATCCAACAATTGGGCATTTTCCTAGATTTTCTATGGGCTGACTAGGTAGTTGTCCCTCTTCTCTTCTATTCTCAAGAGCCTTTATAATTTGTTTTTACTGTAACATCATTTGATTCATAGTTTGCTACATCATTTGACTCATTTGCTACATCATTTCTATAGCATCAGGTTGAGTATGAGAGGGCTGAATTTTCTAAAATCTATTTTCTTGTTTTGGATGAAATTCAGAATTTAAATTGGGTCTAAGTGCTTTTGGATTTTAAATATTATTTAGGTCTCTCCATGAAAAGTTATTCCTCATATTATGATTATAAGAATTAGGAAAAGGCTCCATATTTCTATTAAAACTCTGGGCTACTTGTATTTGTTCTTGCATAGGCTGAAATGATTGGTCTAAATTATAACATTGAAATTTTGAATGGTCATTTTCACCATGCATAGGATATGAATTATTTGAACTAAATGGAGGATTAGGAAGCTTCTAAAACTTCTCAATAAATATATCAAGCTTATCTAATTTTTTATTAATCTGATTAACCTCATTTCTTAAATTAGAGTCATCTTGATGATGGAATTCATACATTCCTCTCCTCTTATCTATGTCATATAACTCAAAAGAAGCTTGATCTCTCAAATTTTCACTTAAATTTTCTTAAAGGCTGTAAATCTTATCAGGGGTCTTCTCCATAAATGCTCCTCCACATATAGAATCAATCATATTCCTTTGTTGTTCTAATAATCCATCATAAAAATTCTATTGAGCTGCCACTTAGGTATAGCATGATGAGGACATTTTCTAAGTAAATCTTTGAATTTTTCCCATGTTTCATGCAAAGTTTCTCTTGGCCTTTGAGCAAAACTCCATATATATTTTCTCATGTTTTGAGTTTTTCCTAAAGGGTAAAATTTTTAAGAAAAGCCTGTTCTATATTTTTCCAACTAGTTAATTCTCTATCTAAGGTAGATAGTCAATAACTAGCCTTGTCCCTAAGTGTATGAGGAAATAATTTCATCTTAATAATTTCTGGTGTAACTTGAGAGAGATTAACTAAATCACATACCATATGAAATTTTTTTAAATGTTGATGAGGCTCCTCTAAAGGTAATCCATGAAAATTAGGAAGCATTTGGAAAATTTTAGATTTATTTTGAATTTAATAGTGGGTGCCAATGGAACTCTAATATTAGATGCTCTTTGAAATGAATCAAGGATATAATGATTTTTCATGGCCATAGGATTGTTCTCAGTTTGACTTGTACTACCTTCAAGATCCATCGAAATTAACTTTTCTTTAGTTTTAGGCAAAATAATGAAAGGATTCTTTAATCTTGGATGTAAAGATCTTCTACCATGCATAAAAATAAATAAATTCGAGGCAAAAAGTTTAATAATCTGTTACCCTCCTTTAATTTGGTCCTATCCTTGCTCTACTAGTCTTTGTGTTACTCTTTTTTTTTTCTATAAGATAAAAATAAAAACAAGAGTTATATTTTTTTATATTCTAAAAAATAGAAAATTACCAAATATTATGTAATACATCTCAGCAACGGTGCCAAAATTTGACGTGAATTAATCATTGTGTAATAAATCATGCAAATTTAAAATTTATAAAACTAGAAAAGACTAGTTCTTAGAATTTTAAATGTTTATCAGAGTGAATAAATCAATTATAAATTGATAAAAGATTCCAAAAATAGTGAGAAATTTCCATGTCGATCACAAGAATGTAATATAATATCAGGTAATATTTTAGAATTTTTCTCAAAGAATATTTTTTATGATTTTTAACAGAATGATAAATATAATATATTAAATAAATGCGAATAGGGAATAAGGCAATGATGTCAAGTGACGTCAACACCTGAAGAACACGAATTGGGTAGAAATAGAGTTCTAACCTACAATTCTTTCGTAAGCGATTACTGTCAAATTAATTGATCAAATTTAGTTCTGTAAAAGCCCGAAGAATCGTATCTCAAGTACGAAATATAGTAGATGTTAAAATTGTGCCAAAGATTACTAATTTAAATGAAAATAAAGTTTAAAATAGGAAAAATAGAGTTCCGACTTCGTGATGATGATTGTCGGAATTCTGCATGTTCAAAAAAGAAATTGTGCAATGTCCACAGCCTCGAAGGCTCTCCTTGTACAAAGAGGATGTGGGTGATCTCTAGAACTTCTTTCAAAGCCTAGAAATTGATGGAATGGATCACCAAATCATTTCCGGTGGCTGTCACCCGGTGGAACGGAAAAATGCCAACTTGTGGCCCTCTGAGCGACTGTCACTCGATGGAGGTGTGCTGGATGGAGGTGGGGCACATCTCAGGGGCTTCATTCTCAAGTCAACACAGCGAGAGGAGGCCCTTTATTGCATCTGGTATGCTCTCAAGAGGTTATGACTCGTCTCTCGGTGGATCATCCTCTTCCCGGTGACGGCTTGTTCATTGATCAAGCGGAGATGATTTCTTCATTGAGTTCACGATATTTTGTCTAGAATCCTACACCAATTTTGGCCATGATGCTCCGCGAATCGCATTGACTAAGTTTTTGCTAAATTTTTGGTGATTTTTTGCAGCTTAATCACTCACCAAAAATCGCAATTTCTTTACCGGTTGTCTGCCTACTAGAAAGAGAAAGGGGGAGATGAAATAAGTACTAACATGTCCTCAATGTATGACGTCATAAGGATCATTTAATAACGGTCATTTAGGGGCATTGTTAGCATTTAGAAAATATGCGAGAAAAAGTTAAGGTGTCGGGTTTAGTCCCACGTCGGTTTTCTGGGCAATTTTCACGCACATATAATATGGCTGCTTCTTTAGGCATTAATAGGTACAAAATCATCCACATGTGTACAAACACTCCTTGCCCCACGCCTAGCTGGCCATCGGTGATTGGAAGGGGAGTGACGCACACATCAGCCGCTTGAGTGCTTAGCTCACGGTCTGCGTCACCAACTGCTTCAGCCTCGAGCTCGCAATTTGGTCCTTAGCCACTTGAGTCTTGGGCTTGCGGTCCTTAGCCGCTCCACCCAATTGGGCCTCCGACCCGCTAACAGGCTTGACTAGCTGGTGGATTTTTTTACTTTTTCTTTAAATCTTTTTTTTATTTCTCTCAACAAAATAAGATTATAAAATCATGTAATTAAGTAAAAATTCATATTAATCAACTAGAAACCACTTTTCATGATTTAGCACAAAAATAAGTCTATTATCATGAGTTAAGACTAAAAACATCATCTTACTAAATTATTAACTCATGATAATGAAGACTTATCAATGCTCCACGAATCATGTTGACTATATTTTTGTCGATAATTAAGTGATTCTAGTAGCTTAATCACTTATTAGAAAATCACGATTTTCTCACCGATCACATGTTTACAATAGAGAGTGAGTGAAATAAATGCACTAATACCCTTATAAAATGATGTCATAAGGATATTTCTTCTTGATGATCAAGGGTATTTTAGGCACTAAAATCTTATGAGGAGGTTGTGACAATTAGTTTAGTCCCACATTGATTATATGCCAAATTTTGTGATGCATATATAATAGTATGAGGTCTCACGTGTACGACCACTCCTTGCCCCACACCCAAGTGGCCACAAGTGACATGGAAGGAGAAGTGATGCACACATGTCCCCTACCAATTCATCCTCAGCCACTTGAGCCTCTACTTATGGCTTTATCTAACTATACCTCCGGCCCACTTGCAGGCCCGGTTGGTTGGCAGTTTCCCCCCCCTTTTTCTATCTTTTTGTTATATTTTTTATTTATCTAAAAAATAGAATTTTAAAAATTACATAAATTCACATAATATCTTGTAATTAACCAACCATTCACATTAACCAATTAAAAATCACTTTTCACATCTTAACACAAATATAAGTCTATTTATCATGATTTATGGTTAAAAATATAATATAAATTAATTATTAACTCATAATAATGAAGACTTGTCAAAACCCTACCTTCCCAAACCATGATATTGTTGAAACATTTTTAAATATATTGCCTCAATGGGAATTTGTACAAAGAACAGATTTGACTCATGTTGAGTACAATCATTTAGCATGAAAATACATCAAGCTAATTTTTGGTGTTGTGCCAAACACCAAAAATTAAGGGATGACTGTTAAAGAGTCATTAAGGAAATGCAAGGAATAACTATTTTTCATGCCCCTGCATTGGATTTTGGCCACCTTTTAAAGTAGTAGCCAAAATTTAAAAAATGTGTTTTTTAATTCTATTGGAAGATCAGTGAGATAGAGAGAGAGAGAGAGAGATGTGAGAAAATACATGACAAAAAGCATATTTGGGATTTCTAGGCTGGAGCCTATTTAGGCTGAACCTTGATCAAATAGAGATTCGAGCTTGCCAATTTAGGCGTAGTTTTGATGAGCCTCATCAGAATTGAGTTGGATTTCTAGCTTATCCAAACCATATACACCCTTAGTTGAGATTTCGATTTCATAACTTTGATCACTTCACGTGAAGCCAGACTTCTGACCAATAAACATACAAAGAATTACAATCCACAAGTTGCGTTATCTCTGTCCATACTCCCTGATAGAATTGACTGGTAAAGTATTGAGGATAAGTGCAAGTAGAGGGTAAGTGCGAATCCATTAGGCATGGCACTTCAAATGCTTCGTGGGATTTCGGTCACTCTGAAAGCAGGATATCTTATTTATTCAGGCACTGCAGCTCCATCTTCGGCAATAAAGCAGAAAATGTTGTTCATTATCTGTTTTCTTTGCTGCTAGTTGCTAAGGAGTTCGTAGGACGATATAATCTGACAAAGAAGTTCATTGATGTCTGTTTTATCCGACCTTTGGCCACTAGACTGATAAGATGAAGAATCGGGATGTCTAGTCAAGGCCCTACAGCAGTCATATCAGTGACACAACTAGGTAAGAGCGTGCGCGCCCGCGAGAGAGAGAGAGAGAGAGAGAGAGAGAGAAAGAGAGAGAGAGATAGATAGATAGATAGATAGAGAGAGAGAGAGAGAGAGAGAGAAGAGAGAGAGAGGGATAATAAGTGCCTTGCAGAATAGAGTCGTGCAGAGGAGAGAGCGTGAGCCAGAGAGGGAGTACTTAAATTGAGCGTTTGACTTCTATCAACGCTCCCCCTCTCTCTCTCTCTCTCTCTCTCCGTACAGATTATTGCGCTGCTCATTGAGTTGAGCTCTGGTGGGCTTATCCCTGACATGGAGGTCACCACTGGATGGGTCGGTGTGTAAATATGAGATGCTTTGCCTGCCTGCTCTCCACTACCAGAGAGGTGCCGGCTCCGGTGTATTTATTGATGTGGGACGCAGGGGGGTTTTCCCGCCGGCTCCGCCAGCAGCATCATGGGGACTTTCGCGGGTCACGTTGTGCCGGGAATGGCATTCTCTCTTCTCGGCCTCTGGCATACCATTAACACGATTCACTCCAAAAAGTTTGCCGGAAACGCCGGTTTTCAGTCCCGTACATGGCACCCTCTGAGTGGCCAGCTCTCCAACCTCAGGCACTTGGAGCTC
The DNA here is from genome assembly GCA_024713555.1 of Spirodela polyrhiza. Taxonomy (NCBI): domain Eukaryota; kingdom Viridiplantae; phylum Streptophyta; class Magnoliopsida; order Alismatales; family Araceae; genus Spirodela; species Spirodela polyrhiza. Next base: position 6,173,998 of record CM046532.1, read on the forward strand.
CTCCTCCTCCTCTGCTTCTCTATCTTCGCAATAGTCGCCCAGCTGCTCGACAACGGATCGCTGCACCTGTCCCGCAGACCTGATAGCTTCGAGCACGCCACCATGTTCTTCCACCTCGCTGTCTACGCGGGCGCCGCACTAGCAGCGGATCGAGCCCGTGAGCATGCCGAGGCGTTGGGAGGGCTTGTTGGTGTGCTTGCGGCCAACGTCTTCGCTCAAGAGCTCTTCCTGCTGCACTACCACTCTACGGACCACGTCGGCGTAGAGGGCCAGTATCACTGGCTGCTGCAGCTCCTTGTGTTCGTCTGCCTCCTCTCCAGCTTGGCCGCTGCCCTCGCACCGAGCTGCTTCCCTGCTGCTCTGGTACGGGCCATGGCGTTGACGCTCCAAGGCGTGTGGTTCATCGTCATGGCGTTCGCTCTGTGGGTGCCCAGGCTTATTGCCGACGGTTGCAAGCTGACAGGCACTGCTGGCGGTGGGGGCACCCACGGAGCAGTCACCTGCGAGACGGCGGAGGCCGACGTGTGGGCCAGGGTATTGGGTAACTTGCAGTTCAGTTGGGCTATCGCTGGAGTTTCCATCCTCACTGCAGGCCTCTGCCTGAGGCACGGCAGGAATCCGGAGTATCGGCGACTCGTCAGCGGAACTGCGGACTTGCAGAATCTAAATCCGGCGAGGGAGGAAGACTTGAAGCAAGTGGGGGTGTAGAGTGCTGAAAGATGGTCGGAAAAAGTGAAATAAGTATATTATATTTATCTATAGATATATATATGCAGATTTCGAGCGCTGAAACGTAAGTTTGATCTAAACTCAACCCCATACACATCCTATGTGTGAGAATATGGCCCAGTGGGCTCACATAGGAGATGAGCGGTCGGCCCCTCTCTCTCTCTCTCTCTCTCTCTCTCCCCACGTCCTCCCACTTCCGCGACTTTCTCTCTTCTTCTCGCGTCCCTTCTCCCTCCTATATGTAACCTCTAATTTCTCTCTAATGAACTACGGCGGTTTGTTTCTCTTTCCTTGGCGTCTCCTCCTCTTTCCCTTCAACATGGTATCAGAGCAAGTCTGATCCTGCTGCTGCCGGTCCCGCCACCTGAAGAGGTTTTATCTCCCTGCTGCCGCCACCTCAGCCTGAGCTTCTCAGATGCCGTCCTATTTTCCGCCATCTTGCAATGCCTACCAGGCGCTGCCATTGCCTCTCGCCATGCCTCTACAGCCGCCACTGCCGCCACTTCTCGCCGTGCCTCTTCCATTGTTCTCACTGCCCTTCTGGTGCCGCCACCGCTGCCTCCTAGCTTCAATGTCAGCCGCCTTTCATGGAGACAGATATTCTTCTGACATCTCCATCCTTCTCTATCGACCGTGGGAAGACTTCCAGCTCCTCTGCCCCCACTGTTCCTGTTATGCTAGTGAATCTACTCCTTAATCAGCTTCACAGTCCAGGTCCGCCCCTCGCCAAAGATGGTACCAATTATCATCAATGGGCACATAATTTTTGTCATTTCCTTAGCATTCATGGCTATCGTCAGTTTATTATGGATTTACCACCACTTGTTGGTGACTCCAGCCTATCCGATTAGACAATGAAAGATGAGATCGTCCAAGCCAAGATTCTTAAGATGGTCACTTCACAACTTGCTGGGACTATCGAGTATCTAGATACGGCCAAACAAATATGGGACAAGCTATATCGTTCATTTGGGGCTGAAGGGAGCATCAGTCATACAATGGATATATTCAGCATCCTATTAAGCTGCATAGCATGTTGTCTCCATGGCATTCTACATACCTTACACTGACAAAGCTTGAGAATCTATTGGATCAATATCTGTCAATTTCCTCCAATTCGGACATCAATCAACGCTATCACCAGCAGCTATTGGTGACTTTCTATCTTGACTCTATTGATTCGAGTTTGGCCAATCAAGTCAAAGGCTCAGTTCTGAATGGAGTTACTCCTCCCACATTGGTGGAATCGTTTAATGCTGTGCAGCGGATCACTCCCATATCAACCCCAACCTCGGCCCCCGTTTCATCCCCAATGGTCGCTCCTGAAGCTTTGGCACTTGTAGTTATCACTTCTAGAGTGGGTCATGGTGCCTCCTCCGATCGTGGTCGCAAACGTGATCAGAGTTGTGGGGGTGCTACTCCTCCCAGCCACAATAGTTTTCCTCATGAGCATTGTGGCAGGAACAACCATGTCACGACCAAATGCTTCCAAAAGTTTGGGTATCTGGCAGATTGGCCTCACAAGCTTCCTCTTGGCAGTGTCTATCCAATGTGGCACTACCTACTCCTGCTGATCCCATGCTGCCATCTGGACAACCTGTTGGATCTGCTCCTCCTCCGGCACTGGCGACCAGAGTTATGATCACCATGTCTCTTGAGGAGTATGACCAATGGTCAAAGTCTACGGCATCTGCATTGTCTTCTCATGCGTCACACCATGCATCATCTTCTTACGTAGGCACTGCTCTCTTAACATCCTTGCCCGCCATTGAGACTTTGGCTATTGATTCAGATGCCTCAGCCCATATGTCAGGTATATCCTCCCTCCTCACCCGTCTTAAAACCCTCAATTATCCTGAGACTGTTACCATTGCAGATTGCTGCCTCTGTTCTGTCACAAGCAAAGAGGTGGCTGCCATCACCCCTTCTCTATCCCTTGACAACATTCTTTATGTTCCCACTACATGTCAATCTCCTATCTATCAACACCATCACCAAAGCCCTTTATTGTTTTGTTAAGTTTTTTCCTTATCATTATGTGTTTCAAGACTTGTGGATAGGGAAGAGGATAGGTTTTGGAAGAGAGATTAGTGGGGGCCTCAATGAGTTGGTACTAGATACACCTTCAGTTGTGTTTTCTTGTTTGTTTTCTCAAAAGTCTTCTTTGTTGTTGTGGCATTGATGTTTTGGTCATGCAAACATTTCAAAGTTATGTGAAGTCTTACTAGGCATTTCTCTTTTTGAGTTTCAATGTGAATCATGTCAACTTGGATAACATTTTCACTCTATATCCTCAACATGATGGTTTACTGTGTGAACACTAGTTTGAACCGATTCATTGTGATATTTGGAGTTTGGCTTGTGTGGCATTTATTTCTAGATTCTATTACTATATGGTCCTCATTGATGACTTCTCTTAAGCATCCTGGGTTTACCTACTCAAAGACCACACCAAAGTTCTTTCCTACTTCATGGTTTTTCTCCAAGAGGTTCATACACAATGGTTTGTGACACCCAAGATCTTGTAGATAGATAATGCACTCGTGTGCGTGGGATAAAATTGTTAACATCATCAGATCGACAATTGCTTTTTGTATGATGGTGGGTGGTGGCATGGTGGCTTCTAGTTCATCAGATCTCGTCATTGTAGCCTGATAAGTCTTCATTATTATGAGTTAATAATTTAGTGATATGATAGTTTTAGCCTTAACTCATGATAAATAGACTTATTTTTATGATAAATCGTGAAAAGTGATTTCTGATTGGTTAATATGAATTTTTGATTAATTACATGATTTTATAATCTTATTTTGTTGAAATAAAGATTAAGGAAAAAAATAAAAACACCATTGGCCAACCAGGCCCGTTAGCGGGTGTCTGACTATTTTCTATCATTGCTAAGAAAATTTAGCAAATTTAAAATTTATAAATTCTGAAAAATAAGGCAATTATTAATAAAGAAATATTTTTAGTGGATTTTCTAGGTCGATCACAAGGAAGATGAAGTACTATTAATTATTTATGATTTTTATTTGATATATTATTATTTTTTAATTATTTTCTGGCCAAATTATAATGAAATAAGCTAAAATTGTGAATTTGGGGTTATTGACGTTAGGTGACGTCAGCTAGCGAAGAACAGCCCCAAATTCGTGGTCGACGGAAATACGTCGACATGTAAATGGATCAAACCAAAGCCACAATGATGGAAATAAGAGATTAATAGAAAAGGGCTTTTGTTAGAAACATGATGAAGGATCGAAAGATGTATTTTTGGAATCTAAAAATAGTAAAAATGAATAGACATTAAAGTTTATGAAAGAACTGGGCAACATAGTAGTTGATCGGATTTCTGCCCAAATACAATCAATTTGTGTAGGCTCGGTGCACCAATTGGTTTCCTACACCTTCTCCAATCAATGGTTGACAATCTCAGCAACTGTCACTTGCTGAAATTGAGCAGCGAAGGTGATTCGACTCCAAGCATGCCGTGGCATCAGAGAAGGATTCTCAAAAGAAATTCTTCACCGTTTGTATCAGGTGAAGAATGGGGAAGATTTTTGGAAGAAGTTCAGCCTCTATAGCAGCTGAATGAGGGGAAAATTTGGACGAAATCCATCTTTTGTATTGGATGGACAGATTGGGCGAAATCTAGCGTCTATAGTGGTCAGACGAGAGGGGTTTTGATTTGAGAGGGGGATAGAATAATCGAGGATGCCTTCTTCCTCTCTGGAAACACCTTTTCAATCTTCCTTCATGCATATTTTGCCGATTTGTTACAAGTAATTTTGTATTTGTTGCCGCAATCCGTGTCCGCCGTTAACACAAAAACCTTGAAAAGATTTGATTTTTCATTAGTTTTAAAAGATTAAAAACTATAAAAATGACATGCATTAAATTATGACATAATTCCAATTGATTTTTATCAATTTACTTGGTGAATTTCTCTCTAGAGAATCAATTGATCATCCGGCGTGATTTTTGCCGATTTTTCAAGATTTTTACTGATTTTCTGAATTTAATGATTTTTCTCAAATTTCCTTAATATTTCTATAAAATCAGAATAAATGTAGAAATATTCTCAAAAATAATATAAAACATAAAAACATGTGAGAAATATTTTCATCATATTACATGACTGATTTCTTCATGTAATTCTTAGAAATTAATATTAAAATCATATAAATAATTTTAAATCTAACTTTTCTAATTTAAAGTATTCTGCAAATAATTTAACTAAAATTAAAGCATAAATCACATAAACACTAAGGAGATTATTGATGTCTTCATTATCATGAGTTAATAATTTAGTAAGATGATGTTTTTAATCTTAACTCATGATAAATAGACTTATTTTTGTGTTAAATTGTGAGAAGTGGCTTTTAGTTGATTAATATGAATTTTTGCTTAATTACATGATTTTATAATTTTATTTTGTTGAGAGAAATGAAAAAAAAAATATTTAAGGAAAAGCAAAATAATCTGCTGGCCAATCGAGCCCGCTAGTGGGTCGGAGGCCTAGTTGGGCGGAGCTGCTGAGCGGCTAAGGACCGTGAGCTCAAGGCTCAAGCGGCTAAGGATCAGACCGCAAGCTCGAGGCTCAAGTGGCTAGCAAAGCGGACCGCGAGCTAGGCGCTCAAGCGGCTGACGTGTGCGTCACTCTCCTTTCATGTCACTGGTGGCCAGCTAGGCATGGGGCAAGGAGTGTTCGTACACACATGGGTGATTTATACCTATTGATGGGTAAAGAAGCGCCCGTAATATATGCGCGTGAAACTCGCCCAGAAAACCGATGTGGAACTAAACTGCGCACCTTACTTTTTTCCACATATTTTATAAATGACATAAATGCCTCTCAATGACTAATATAAAATGATCCTTATGATGTCATAAATTGAGGGCATTTTAGTACTTATCTCATCTCTCCCTCTTTCTCTCTCTCGCAGGCGGACAACCGACGAAGAAATCGTAATTTCTAGAGAGCGATTAAGCTGCAAAAATCACCAAAAATTCAGCAAAAACTTAGTCAACGCGATTCGCGGAGCATCGTGGCTGAAATTGGTGTAAGATTCTGGACAAAATATCGCGAACTCAACGAAGAAATCATCGTTGCTTGATCGACGAACAAGCCGTCGCCAAGAAGAGAACGATCCGCTGGGACAAGAGTTGCCACCTCCTGAGAGCATACCAAAGGTGATAAAGGGCCTCCTCTCGCTGCACTGACTTGAGGACGAAGCCCTTGAGACACGCCCCACCTCCATCCAACACACCTCTGTCGAGTGACAGTCACCGGAGGGCTGCAAGTCGCCGTTTTTTCTGTTCCGCCGGGTGACAGCCGCCGAAAACGATTTGGCGATCTATTCCACCGATTTCTGGGCTTCGAAAGAAGTTCTAGAGATCACCCACATCGTCTTTGTCCAAGGAGAGCCTTCGAGGCCGTGGACATTGCACGATTTCTTTTCTGAACACACATAATTTTGGCGATCGCCGTCGCGAAGTCGGAACTCTATTTTTCCTATTTTAAACTTTATTTTCATTTAAATTAGTAATCTTTGGCACGATTTCAACATCTAAAATATTTCGTACTTAAGTTACGATTCTTCGGGCTTTTACAGAACTAAATTTGATTTATTAATTTCACAATAATCGCTTACGAAAGAATCGTAAGTCGGAACTTTGTTTCCGCCTGATTTGTGTTCTTCAAGCACTGATGTCACATGACGTCATTGCCTTATTTCCTTTTCGCATTTATTAAATAGATTATATTTATCATTCAGTTAAAAAAAAATCATAAAAAAATCATATTCCTTTAGAAAAATTCTGAAATATTACCTGATATTATATTACATCCCTGTGATCGACCTAGAAATTTCCCACTATTTTTGGAATCTTTTATTGATTTATATTTGATTTATTCACTCTAAGAAACATTTAAAATTCCAAGAATTGGTCCTTTCTAGTTTTATAAAAATTTTAAATTTGCGTTATTTATTATACAATGATTAATTCACGTCAATTATCATGTAAATATTGAGAGTTATTAGCGGGTCGAAGGCCTAGTCGGGCAAAGCAACTAAGGACTGTGAGCTCAAGGCTCAAGTAGCTAAGGACTAGACTACAAGCTCGAGGCTCAAGTGGCTGAAGATAGACCACGAGCTTGGCACTCAAGTAGCTAACGTGTGCACCACTTCCCTTCCACATCACTGGTGGCTAGTCAAGTGTGGGGCAAGGAGAGGTCGTACACACGTGGGTGAGATGTACCTATTGATGGGTAAAGAAGACACCACATTATATTCGTGTGAAAATCGATTAGAAAACTAATGTGAGACTAAACCCACCACTCTAACCTTTTCTCACATAATTTATAAATGTCAACAATATTCTTCCATGACCATGATAAAAATATCCTTATGATGTCATATCTTAAGGGCATTATCATACTTATTTCATCTCTCCCTCTTTGTCTCTCTCACAAGTAGGCAATCAACAAAGAAATTGCGATTTCCAGCAAGTGATTAAGTTGCAAAAATCACTAAAATATCGGCAAAAACTTAGTCAATGTGCAATTTGCAGAGCATCATGGTTGAAATTGGTGAATGATTTTGGATAAAACATAGTGAACTCAATGAAAAAATCATCTCGAATTGATTGATGAACAAGTTGTTGCTGAGGAAGAGAACGATCCGCTGGGAGATGAGTTGCCACCTCCTAAGAGTGTACTAGATGTGATAAAAGGCCTCCTCTTGCTGCACTGAGTTGAGGATGAAGCCCCTAAGACATGCCCCACCTCCATTCAGCATACCTCCATCAAGTGACAGTCATCGGAGGGCCGCAAGTTGTCATTTTTCATTTCACCGGGTGACAGCCACCGGAAACAATTTGGCAACACATTCCACTGATTTTAGGCTTTGAAAGAAGATCTAAAATTACCACATCGTCTTTGTCCAAGGAGAGCCTTCGAGGCTATGGACATTGCACGATTTCCTTTTTGAACACGTAGAATTCCGGCAATCACCATCACGAAGCCAGAACTCTATTTTTCCTATTTTAAACTTCATTTTCATTTAAAGTAGTAATCTTTGGCATGATTTCAACCTTCAATACCTTTCTTCCTTGAGTTACGATTCTTCGGGCTTTTACAGAACTTAATTTGACCCATTAATTCGACAATAATCACTTATAAAATAATGATAAGTCAGAACTTTGTTTCTACCTAATTCATGTTCTTTAGGCACTGACATCACTCTGATGTCATAGCCTTATTTCCTTTTCGTATTTATTAAATATATTATATTTATCATTCAATTAAAAAATCATAAAAAATCATATTATTTTAGAAAAATTCTAAAATATTACCTGATATTATGTTACATCCCTAGATTGACTTGGAAATTTTCCACTATTTTTGAAATATTTTATTAATTTATAATTGATTTATATATTTTGATAAATATTTAAAATTCTAAGAATTGGTCCTTTCTAGCTTTATAAATTTTAAATTTGTGTGATTTGTTATACAACGATTAAGTCACGTCACTACTACTCTACCATCAGATCTAAAAAAGGTAAGAGGTTTAGTCCCATATCAGAATAAGTAGAAACTCTTAGTAATATATATTAAGGCATTGCTATCAGTCATCGTAGGTGATAAGTTTTCATTATCATGAGTTAATAATTTAGTAAGATAATGTTTTTAGTCTTAACTCATGATAAATAGACTTATTTTTGTGTTAAATTGTCAGAAGTGGTTTTTAGTTGATTAATATGAATTTTTGCTTAATTACATGATTTTATAATTTTATTTTGTTGAGAGAAATGAAAAAAAATATATTTATGGAAAAAGCAAAAATATCCGCCGGCCAACTGAGACCGCTAGCAGGTCGGAGGCCTAGTCAGGCGGAGCCGTTGGGCGGCTAAGGACCGTGAGCTCAAGGCTCGAGCAGCTAAGGACCAGACCGCGAGCTCGAGGCTCAAGTGACTAGCGAAGTGAACCGCGAGCCAAGCGCTCAAGCGGCTGACGTGTGCGTCACTCCCCTTCCACGTCACCGGTGGCCAGCCGAGCGTGGGGCAAGAGTGTTCGTACACACACGGGTGATTTGTACCTATTGATGGGTAAAGAACTGCCCGTAATATATGCGCGTGAAACTCGCCCAGAAGACCGATGTGGGACTAAACCCCATGCCTTACTTTTTCCCGTATATTTTATAAATGACATAAATGCCCCTAAATGACCGATATAAAATTATCCTTATGACGTCATAGATTGAGGGCATTTTAGTACTTATCTCATCTCTCCCTCTTTCTCTCTCTTGCAGGTAGACAACCGGCGAAGAAATCATGATTTCCGAAGAGCAATTAAGCTGCAAAAATCACCAAAAATTTAGCAAAAACTTAGTCAACGTGATTCATGGAGCATCGTGGCCGAAATTGGTGTAGGACTCTGGACAAAACATCGCAAACTCAATAAAGAAATCATCTCCGCTTAATCGACGAACAAGTCATCGCCGAAAGAGGACGATCCACCGGGAGACGAGTCGTCACCTCCTGAGAGCATACCCGATGCGATAAAGGGTCTCCTCTCGCTGCACTGACTTGAAGACGAAGCCCCTGAGACATGCCCCACCTCCATCCAACACACCTCCGTCGAGTGACAGTCGCCAGAGGACCGCAAGTCGCCATTTTTCCGTTCCACCGGGTGACAGCTGCTGGGAATGATTTGGCGATCCATTCCACTGATTTCTGGGCTTCGAAAGAAGTTCTAGAGATCACCCACATCGTCTTTGTCCAAGGAGAGCCTTCGAGGCTGTGGACATTGCACGATTTCTTTTCTCAACACGCAGAATTCCGGCGATCGCCGCCGCAAAGTCGGAACTCTGTTTTTCCTGTTTTAAACTTTATTTTCACTTAAATTAGTAATCTTTGGCACGATTTCAACATCCAAGTTATTTTGTACTTGAGTTACGATTCTTCGGGCTTTTACAAAACTAAATTTGATCTATTAATTTCACAGTAATCGCTTACGAAAGAATCGTAGGTCGGAACTTTGTTTTCGCCCGATTCGTGTTCTTCAGGCATTGACATCACCTGATGTCATTGCCTTATTTCCTTTTTGCATTTATTAAATAGATTATATTTATCATTTAGTTAAAAAAATTCATAAAAAATCATATTCCTTCAGGAAAATTCTGAAATATTATCCGATATTATATTACATCCTTGTGATCGACTTGGAAATTTCTCACTATTTTTGGAATCTTTTATCGATTTATAATTGATTTATTTACTCTGATAAACATTTAAAATTCCAAGAATTGGTCATTTCTAGTTTTATAAAAATTTTAAATTTGCGTGATTTATTATACAACGATTAATTCACATTAGTAGGCACCTCTGAAAGGGATGACTGGACTTGACAACCAACTTCTAGGGATGATCTAAATTGAGATTTGGCTCCTAGTAGGCCATGGGGGTGATCTATTCTACCTAAACCCATTATCTAGATCCCTAACCCAATTTACATAGGTCGCAAGGTAGGTATGCCCTTTAGGTCAACTCTTAGATACACTGTGGTCTCTAGCCCACATCTGGGCTATTAAGTTGTGTGCCTCCAGCCCACTAACAGTGTGCCAATTTTATCTTTTTTTCTTTATTTTTATTATTTTTTATTTATTTTAATCACTAAACAAAATCAAAAAAATTATAGAAAATATATTTCAGCTAATCATAAAAATTTAGCACAACAGAATTTTATTTAAAAATAAACTAAATGAGAAGAATTTCCTTCAATTTTATTTTTATTTATCAAATATCAATTTAAATCAAGATTTAAGGAGGTTTATTAAAATGACAAATAAATACTTAATATGATAACTTCTGAACTAATTCTCAAATATCCATTATACTCTATGATTTAATAAAAAAATAACATATAATTTTCACAAGTTATCACATTGCGCAACTTGAATCATTACTAGTCCCATATCAATGAAAATAAAATGTGCTTAAAAATTTAAGAAACATCATCAAATAATCATGGATCAATAATATATTAGAGCTAAAATTAAGTAACCTTCTCTAATAAATATATAATTTATGTCAAGCATAGTGAAAACACCTTGGGTATCAAAATTTTTTTCAAGGTATATACGTCAAAGCATTTTCATGAACTTAAGCATGCTTCTCAATACTCTACATATAATAATAACTATACAAAATAAATAAAGAAAAGAATTCACCTCATCAAGAAATAGCATTGATAGATACCTTACAATATAAAAGATATGCATGGGATAGAGACTATGTCAAATTTTATATATAAATGGCTATATATAAAATGGCTAAGGCATATGGAAAGTAATTCTATTAAAAATTATACAATAATTAATAAATTTTTATCCCCAATACTTGCTACAAGAGGAATGCCTAGGTGTCTCACAGTGCACCCCCTATGCTTTCCTTTGGTTTTACCTTTTGCAGCCTTTTTTTTTCACTTAAATACTTGCTCTGAGAGAGATACCCTAATGTCTCACAGCATATTCCTTATGCTTTCTTCAAGTTCAGCATATTTTATTGTAAGTAGTTTTAATACTCTTTCCATCTGTTGCCCTAATTAGATAGGCAACTTATTTCCTCGAAGAGGTTTTGTATCCGTATGTAATTCAGGGGGCTTCACTTTGTTATAAATATTAGTTGCCAAAACAATTGACAAAACCTCTATCTCATGCTAAAAAATTGATTTCCATGTAAGGTTTAATCAAACTAGATCATGAGAGGTGAATGAGTAAGATGAGAAATCTAAGAATCAATATCATAAATATAACTATGAGTTTGAGATGTATGTTTCAATTCACTTCGATGTTTTTAACTCACCCTAGGAAAATATTTGAACCTTTAACTTGACATAAAACTTACAACATAGAGTAAGTTCTTCATCTTGCTCATCAATAAATCAATCCATAGTGTAATCCATGATGTGTTCTTTATTTAACTATTTTCATCAGTAATATGCAAGAATTCATAAATATTTTGTCATAAACTCATTTTTATGCGCTAAATTATATTTTTGAGTTTTTCTAAATTTCATCCTTAACCCCCAACTTAGTCATTTTACTATCCCCAATAGAACATGCTATTGATATTATAAAACAAATAAGTATCATAGCATTCATCTCAAGTATGGAATATCAAAAAGGAAAGTATAGAAAAACTCATTGAATATTGTGAATGATTCTTCAGCTCCTTGAATTTTCTGTTGTTGATATCCAAACAGTCCTTTAAATTTGCTAAAAAGAGGAATCATTGGCTAAAATATAAGGATATGAAAATTGTCTAGCAAAAATATAAATGATGGATGAAATATAGAAGAGTGGAGAGTTGATACCTTATTTATTGAGGTAGATAATAACTACAGAAAACAAAATTATCTTCTAAACTAAAACAAATCAATCTAAAGACAAAATTAATTGACAAGAAATAAAAGTTATTGGGTTGCCTTCTAACTAAGCACTTGTTTTTATGTCTTTAGCTTGACATAATGATGCTCAAGGGTCTGTAAATTCAACCACTAATATAAGCTGAGGTGGATAATGTTCTATGTAAGGTTTGAGCCTTTGACCATTGACTTAAAGCTTCGTCCATCTCTAGGGTCACTAATTTTTGTAACTCCACTATTTGCAACATCAACAATAATGTAAGGACCATCTGATGTCACCCTAAGTTGTTATTATTATCATCATTCAATTTTAATAATTAATAGAACTAGATTCACAAAAAATAATATTAAATATATATAGTGGTGAGCTAGGTTGTCTCCTCAAGGAAAGCTTTTAGAAATCTTCTTATTCTCTTATTTAATTTATTATAAATTTGATATTCAAAGTAATGAAGGAAATAAAATGGTAAATAAATGTAGATGCGATTTAAAACTTATACTAAAATGAAATATGCTATAGAATGATGAAAATGCAAAAACAAACAAGTAAAGAAATAGTTAAAGCTAAGAAAATAAATTTATTTCATAGATAAAACAAGAAAATAATGAAAAATTTATTAAAAGTCAAATTTACAACCCTTAGAATGTATGGCTTGATGATGACCTCTTGGTAGTGCTTCCTAATTTTGCATCTATTTCAACATAATGGATTTAAGGTGAGAAGGGTAGAGGAGAACAATCAAAAAATAACAGTGCATTCCTTGGAACTCTATTTTCACATGAAAAAGAAGAACAATTGTTTTCTCTCAAGAACAATTTAAAAACAACTTCAAAAAAATCCCTTTCTCTATCCTCTTCCCTTTTTGTTCCCTAGATCCACAAATTGCATTTTTTATTTTAACTTTCTATTTTCTGCCATATTTTTCTGATTTTTCTCAGAGTTTTCTAATATTTTTCCCTTTTCTCGTGCAACAATAATCGATATTGTCTATTTTACCAGAAGATAATCGATATTTGTAAATATACCCTTATCTACACAAGAAAATAATTGATATTGTTGGTTTTACTAGACGATGTTCAATATTTGTAAATATGTCCTCCAACGTGTGGCTTGATGAAGACCATTGGATCCTTGCATAGTCATTTTGCTAACGAGGATGATGTGGCCTCTTAATCATCATCAAATCTATTTCATCTCTCACTCCTTTTTCTCATACATTATCGAGATCCGTGTGGGCGTCGGACCACTTGCTGGCAGATGGAGACATGACTGGTTTTGGTGCATTGGATTTGATAGTGGCTACTTGATAAGTCTTCATTATCATGAATTAATAATTTAGTGATATGATAGTTTTAGCCTTAACTAATGATAAATAGACTTATTTTTGTGCTAAATCATGAAAAATAGTTTTGATTTGTTGATATGAATTTTTGATTAATTACATGATTTTATAATCTTATTTTGTTGAGATAAATGGAAAAAAAGATTAAGGAAAAAAATAAAAAAACCGCCGGCCAACCAGGCTCGCTAGCAGGTCAAAGGCCTAGTCAGGTAGAGTCACGGAGCGGCTAAGGACCGTGAGCCCAAGGTTGAAGTGGCTAAGGACTAAACTGCGAGCTCAAGGCTCAAGTAGCTGATGACACGGACCACGAGCATGATGCTCAAGTGGCTGACGGGTGCGTCACTCCCCTTCTACATCACTAGTGGCCAAACAATTGTGGGGCAAGGAGTGGTTGTACACATGTGGGTGAGATATACCTATTGATTAGTAAAGAAAGCGCCACATTATATTTGCATGAAAATCAGTCAAAAACTGATGTGGGACTAAACCAGCCGCTCTAACCTTTCCTCATAGATTTTATAAATGCCAACAATACCCCTCCATGATCATGATAAAAATATCCTTAAGATGTCATATCTTAAGGGCATTATCATACTTATTTCATCTTTCCCTCTTTCTCTCTCTCGCAGGCAGGCAACCAACGAAGAAATCGTGATTTCCGACAAGCAATTAAGCTGCAAAAATTGTCAAAATATCAGCAGAAACTTAGTCAACACAATTCGTGGAGTATCGTGGCCGAAATTGGTGAAGGATTATGGACAAAACATCGTAAACTCAATGAAAAAACCATCTATGAGTGATCGATGAACAAGTCGTCGCCAAGAAGAGAACAATCCATGGGAGATAAGTCGCCACCTCCTGAGAGCGTATCAAATGTGATAAAGGGCCTCCTCTTGCTGCGTTGACTTGAGGATGAAGCCACACCTCCATCCAACATACCTCCGTCGAGTGGCAGTCGCTGGAGGGCTGCAAGTTGCCATTTTTCTGTTCTACTGAGTGACAGTAGCTGGAAATGATTTGGTGACACATTCTATCGATTTCTAGACTTCGAAAGAAGATCTATAAATTACCTACATCGTTTTTTTCTAAGGAGAGCCTTCAAGGCCGTGTAGATTGCACGATCTCCTTTCAAACATAGAATTCCGGCAATCGTTGCCACAAAGTTGGAACTCTATTTTTCCTATTTTAAACTTTATTTTCATTTAAATTAGTGATATTTGGCATGATTTGAACCTTCAATATCCTTCTTCCTTAAGTTAAGATTCTTTTGGCTTTTATAGAACTTAATTTAACCAATTAATTTCACAGTAATTGTTTACGAAAGAATCATAGGTCAGAGCTCTATTTTTGTCTCATTCATGTTCTTCAAGTGTTGACGTTACTTGACGTCATAGCCTTATTTCCTTTTCGTATTTATTAAATATATTATATTTATCATTTAGTTAAAAAATCATAAAAAATCGTATTCATTAAGAAAAATTCTAAAATATTAGTTGATATTATATTACATCTTGTGATCGACTTAAAAATTTCCCACTATTTTTGGAATATTTTATTGATTTATAACTGATTTATACATTTTGATAAACATTTAAAATTCCAAGAATTGGTCTTTTCTAGCTTTATAAATTTTAAATTTGTGTGATTTATTATATAACGATTAAGTCACGTCAGAAAGAGTCATAGGTCAGAACTCTATTTCTACCTGATTTGTGTTCTTCAGGTGCTAATGTCACCCTAGCGTCATAGCCTTATTTCTTTTTTACATTTATTAAATATATTATATTTATCATTTAAGTTAAAAAATCATTAAAAAATCATATTCTTTGAAGAAAATTCTGAAATATTACCTGATATTATATTACATCCCTATGATCGACTTAGAAATTTCCTACTATTTTTAGAATCTTTTACCAATTTATAATTGATTTATATATTCTGATAAACATTTAAAATTCTAAGAATTAGTCTTTTCTAGCTTTATAAATTTTAAATTTGCGTGATTTATTATACAATGATTAAGTCACGTCAGAAAGAGTCATAAGTCAGAAGTCTATTTCTATCTAATTTATGTTCTTCAGGTGTTGATGTCACCCTAGCGTCATAGCCTTATTTCCTTCTTGTATTTATTAAATATATTATATTTATCATTTAAGTTAAAAAATCAATAAAAATCGTATTCTTTGAAGAAAATTCTGAAATATTACCCATTATTATATTACATCCCTTTGATCAACTTATAAATTTTCTACTATTTTTAGAATCTTATATAAATTTATAATTGATTTATACATTCTAATAAACATTTAAAATTCTAAGAATTAGTCTTTTCTAGCTTTATAAATTTTAAATTTGCATGATTTATTATACAACGATTAAGTCATGTCAGAAAGAGTCATAGGTCAGAACTTTATTTCTACTTGATCTGTGTTCTTCAAGTGCTAATGTCACCCTAGCATCATAGCCTTATTTCTTTTTGTATTTATTAAATATATTATATTTATCATTTAAGTTAAAAAATATTAAAAAATCGTATTCTTTGAAGAAAATTCTGAAATATTACTTAATATTATATTGCATCTTTGTGATCGACTTGGAAATTTCCTACTATTTTTTGAATCTTATATCAATTTATAATTGATTTATACATTCAAATAAACATTTAAAATTCCAAGAATTAGTCTTTTCTAGCTTTATAAATTTTAAATTTGCATGATTTATTATATAATGATTAAGTCATGTCACTGCCATTAGATCTAGTGCTGCTTTTTTGTGTGATGGTTGGTAGTGACATGGTGTATTCTCATGAGTCGGATATAACTATCATCATTGTTAGATCGATGGCTTCTTTTTCTATGAGATGGTAGGTGGTGACATGGCAACTTCTTGATCATTGGATCTTTCTGTAGTTGCCACTCTACCGTCAAATCTGAAAAAGGTAAGAAGTTGTTTAGTGGCATATAGGAAAATGTAGTAGGTTATTAGTGATATATAATAAACTACTATTCTAATTCATTGCTAGCACCTCCAAAAGGGACGATTGGACTTGACTACCAGCTCCCAGGGATGACCCAAATTGAGACCCAACTACCAGTAGGCTCCAGAGGTGATCTATTCAGCCCAAACCCAAAATCCAGATCTACGACTCGGTTTACATGGGTTGTGAGGTAGTGCAACCTTTGGGCCCACTCCCAAATGCAGTGTGGCGTCCAGCCCACGTTAGGCCAATTAAGTGGTGTGTCTTCCGGCCACTAATGGTGTGCCCATTATTATTATTATTCTTATTTATTTTATTTATTATATTTATTTTAATGCCTAAAAATATCAAAATTTGCAAAAAATATATTTCATTTAATCATAAAAATTTAACACAAGAGAATTTTATTTTAAGCTTCAACATATGAAATAAATTTTCATCAATTTTCTTTTTATTCACAAAATATCAATTTAAATCAAGATTTAAGGAGGTTCATCAAAATGACAAGTAAAATAATTAACATGATAACTTGTGAAATAATTCTCAAATATGCATTATACTTTATGAGTTAATAAAAAATTAACATATAATTTTCACAAGTTATCACATTGCCTAACTTGAATCATTACTAGTCTCTTAGAAATGAAAATAAAATGTGTTTAAAAATTTAAGAAACATCATCAAATAATCATGGATCAATAATATATCAAAGCTAATATGAAGTAACCTTCTCTAATGAATATATGATCTATGTCAAGCATAGGTAGTGAAAACACCTTGGGTATCAAAATTTTTTTTTAAGGTATATACTTCAAAACATTTTCATGAACTTAAGCAGGCTTCTCAATACTCTACATATAATAATAATTATACTACATAAATAAAGAAAAGAATTCACCTCATCATGAAATAGCATTGATAGATACCTTACACTATAAAAGATATGCATGGGATAGAGACTATGTCAAATCTTATATATAAATGGCTATATATAAAATGGCTAAGGCATATGGAAAGTAATTTTGTTAAAAATTATATAATAATTAATAAGGTTTTATCCTCAATACTTGCTACAAGAGGAATGCCTAGGTGTCTCATAGTGCACCCCCTATGCTTTCCTTTGGTTTTACCTTTTACAGCCTTTTTTTTTCACTTGAATACTTGCTCCGAGATAGATACCCTGATGTCTCATAGCATATACTTTGTGCTTTCTTCAAGTTCAGCATATTTTATTGTAAGTAATTTTAATATTCTTTCCATCTGTTGCCCTAATTAGATAGGCAACTTATTTCCCTAAAGAGTTCTTGTATCCCTATGTAATTTAGGGGGCTTCACTTTGTCATAAATATTAGTTGCCAAAACAATTGAAAAAACCTCTATCTCATGCTAAAAAATTGATTTCCATGTAAGGTTTAATCACACTAGATCATGAGAGGTGAATGAGTAAGATGAGAAATCTAAGAATCAGTATCATAAATATAACTATGAGTTTGAGATGTATGCTTCAATTCACTTCTATGTTTTTAACTCACCCTAGGAAAATATTTGAACCTTTAACTTGACATAAAACTTACAACATAGAGTTAAGTTCTTCATCTTACTCATCTATAAATCACTCCAAAGTGTAATCCATGATCTGTTCTTTATTTAACTATTTTCATTAGTAATATGCAAGAATTCATAAATATTTTGTCATAAACTCATTTTCATGCACTAAATTATTTGAGGTTTTCTAAATTTCCTCCTTACCCCAACTTGGACGTTTTATTGTCCCCAATAAAACATGCTATTGAGATTTTAAAAGAAGTAAAATAAATAAGCAGCATAGCATTCATATCAAGTATGAAATATCAAGAAGGAAAGTTTAGAAAAACTCATTGAATAGTGATGGATGATTTTTTAACTCCTTGAATTTTCTATTTCTGATATCCAAATAGTCCTTTAAATTTGCTAGAAAGAGGAATCATTAGCTAAAATATAAGGATATGAAAATTGTCAAATAAAAGGATAGATGATGGATGAAGTATGGAAGAGTGCAGAGTTGATACCTTATTTATTGAAGTTGATAAGAATTGTAGAAAAGAAAATTATCTTCTAAACTAAAAACAAGTCAATCTAAAGACAACATTAAATGATAAAAAATAAAAATTATTGGGTTGCCTTCCAACTAAGCGCTTATTTTTATGTCTTCAACCTGACATAATGATGCTCAAGGGTCTGTAAATTCAACCACTAATATAGGCTCAGGTGGATAATGTTCCATGTAAGGTTTGAGCCTTTGATCGTTGACTATAAAGCTTCGTCCATCTCTAGGGTCACTGATTTTTACAGTTCCACTATTTATAGCATCCACAATAATCTAAGGAATATCTCATCTTGATTTTAATTTTACAAAAAATAAACGAAATCTTGAATTAAAAGTCATACCTTTTGACCAATCTGAAATGTTTTCCTTGAAATATCTTTATCATGATAAGCTTTCATACAACATTTATAAATACAAGAATTTTTATAAGCATCATTCCTAAGATCTTCTAATTCAAATAGTTGAAGACATCTATGATTTCCAACCTCCTGTAAGTTAGTATTTTATTTAATTGTTTGATTGCCCAATATGTTCTATGTTCTAATTCCATGGGTAAATGACATGATTTTCCAAAAACTAATTTAAATGGTGACATGCCAATAAGAGTTTTATATGCTGTTTTATAAGCCCATAAAGTATCATCAAGCTTCAATGCCCAATCTTTTCTATCAATACGAATTACCTTTTCAAGTATTCATTTGATCTCTCTATTGGAAACTTCCACTTGTCCATTTGATTGAGGATGATATGGTGTAGAAATCTTGTGAGTAACTTCATGTTTCTTCAATAAAGCTCTAAATTGTGAGTTAATAAAATGAGAACCATTATCACTAATAATAGCATGTGGACAGCCAAAAAAAAAAAGAGATTTAAGGAATTTTATGACAACTTTATTATCACAAGTACGTGTTTTAGAAACATAATTGACAACTTGAATTATATGTTAATGTGTCGTTAATTCAGGGAGAATAATACATATTTGAGAATTATTTCACAAGTTATCATGTTAATTATTTTATTTTTCATTTAAATGAACCTCCCAAAATCTTGATTTAAATAAATATTTTATGAATAAAAATAAAATTGATGAGATTTTATTTCATATTTTGCAGCTTAATTCTCATTTAGTCTATTTTTTAAAATAAAATTCTGCTGTGCTCAATTTTAATGATATTTATATTGAAACAAATTTTCTAGAATATTTTTGAGAATTTTCTGAATCAAATAAGAATAAAAAATAGTTTAATGGGCTTACTAGTTAGTGGGCCTATGTGAGCTGAAGATCTCATTCATTGAATATGCTTCTAGTGTCATAAATTTAACAAATAGAAGAGTGACATGTCATCAAAGGCCACCATTATCTGACGAGATACAAGTGGCCACATCACCTATTGATTATTGTGGATCGATGACGCACAAATCGCACGATTCTCAACTTGAGATGTGGCGAGGACACGTGCAAATATCAGTTATCATTTGATAAACTAGATATATCGTAATATGCATGTGGCTAGGCATATTTACAAATATGGATAATTTTCTGGTAAAATAGACTATTCATTATTCTCATTTTCAATGGTGAGAAAATTTGGAAAAATTGAAGAAAATCTGAAAAAATCTGAAAAAATTGGAAAAAAATGTGAAAAAATAGGAAATAAAAAACAGAATGCTTTATTTGTAGATCTAGAGAATAAAAAGGATGGAAGAGGGAGAGAAGGCATTTTTTTTTAGTTGTTTTTGAGTTGTCCATTCCATTGAACAAGATTGGGAAGCACTACTCAGAGGTCAACATCAAGCTTCTCTTGTTTGATATATTAAATAAATTTACTTTTTTAGCGTTAATCATTTCTTTACATGTTTGTTTTCCAATTTCATCATTCTAAAGCATATTTCATTTTAGTAGAAGTTTTAAGTTCTCATCTACATTTGTTTACCATTTTATTTCCTTCATTACTTTAAATATCAAATTCATAATCCATTAAATAAGAGAATAAGAAGATTTCTAAAAGCTTTCCCTAAGGAGACGACCTAGCTCACCACTATATTCATTTAGTATTATTTTTGGTGAACCTAGTTCTATAAATTATTAAAATTGAATGATGATTCTAATTACGACTTAGGGTCACATCAATAATCCACTATAAGAAGAATATATTCATGGCCAAATGAAGTAGGAAAAGGTCCCATGAAGTCTATACCCCATAAATCAAACATCTCTACCACAAGTATAGGCTGTAAAGGCATCATATCTTTGTGGGATAAATTTGTGATCTTTTGGCATTGATGACAACATTTACTAAAATTATATACATCTTCAAAAAGAGTTGGCTAATAAAAACTAGATTGTAATATTTTTTGCAACTATTTTCTTACCTGAAATATGTCCACCACAAGGAGATGAATGACATAAGTTTAGAATATTTTCATATTCTATTTTTGGTACACATCTCCTAATAATTTGATCATGTCCTCAATAAAATAATTCAGGGTCATCCCAAAAGAAAAATTTTACCATTTTGAAGAATACATCCTTCTATTATTTGAACCAACCTTCTATAATTTTTCTTGTCACTAAATAGTTAACTATGTGAGCATACTGACGTGAATTAATCGTTGTATAATAAATCATGCAAATTTAAAATTTTTATAAAACTAGAAAAGACCAATTCTTGGAATTTTAAATGTTTATCAGAGTGAATAAATCAATTATAAATCGATAAAAGATTCTAAAAATAGTGAGAAATTTCTAGGTCGATCACAGGGATGTAATATAATATCGAGTAATATTTCAGAATTTTCCTGAAGGAATATGATTTTTTTATGAATTTTTTAACTAAATAATAAATATAATCTATTTAATAAATGCAAAAAGGAAATAAGGCAATGACATCAAGTGATGTCAGCACCTAAAGAACATAAATCGGGCAGAAACAGAGTTCTGACCTACGATTCTTTCGTAAGTGATTACTGTGAAATTAATAGATCAAATTTAGTTCTGTAAAAGCCTGAAGAATTGCAACTCAAGTACGAAATATTTTGGATGTTGAAATTGTGCCAAAGATTACTAATTTATGTGAAAATAAAGTTTAAAACAGGAAAAACAGAGTTCCAACTTCGTGGCGGCAATCGCCGGAATTCTGCATGTTCAGAAAAGAAATCGTACAATGTCCACGGCCTCGAAGGCTCTCCTTGGACAAAGACGATGTGGGTGATCTCTAGAACTTCTTTCGAAGCCCAGAAATCGGTGGAATGGATCGCCAAATCATTTCCGGCGGCTGTCACCTGGCAGAACAAAAAATGGTGACTTGCGGCCGTCCGGCGACTGTCACTCGACGGAGGTGTGCTGGATGGAGGTGGGGCGCGTCTCAGGGGCTTCGTCCTCAAGTCAGCGCAATGAGAGGAGGCCCTTTATCGCATCTGGTACACTCTCAGGAGGTGGCGACTCATCTCTCGGCGGATCATCCTCTTTCCGGCAATGGCTTGTTCGTCGATCAAGCGGAGATGATTTCTTCGTTAAGTTCACGATGTTTTGTCCAGAATCCTACACCAATTTCGGCCACGATGCTCTGCAAATTCTGTTGACTAAGTTTTTGCTGAATTTTTGGTGATTTTTGCAGCTTAATCGCTCTCTAAAAATCGCGATTTTTTTGCCGGTTGTCTGCCTACGAGAGAGAGAAAGGGGGAGAGATGAGATAAGTACTATAATGCCCTCAATCTATGACGTCATAAGGATCATTTTATATCGGTAATTGAGGAGCATTTATGTCATTTATAAAATATGCAGGAAAAAGTAAGGTGCGGGGTTTAGTCCGACATCGGTTTTCTGGGCGAGTTTCACGCGCATATATTACGGGCGGTTCTTTATCCGTCAATAGGTACAAATCACCCGCATGTGTACGAACACTCCTTGCCCCACACCCAGCTGGCCACCGGTGACGTGGAAGGGGAGTGATGCACACGTCAGTCGCTTGAGCACCTAGCTCGCGGTCCGCTTCGCCAGCCGCTTGAGCCTCGAGCTCGCGGTCTGGTCCTTAGCCACTCGCGCCTTGAGCTCGTGGTCCTTAGCCACCCAGCGGCTCCGCCCGACTGGGCCTCCAACCCGCTAGCGGGCTCGGTTGGCCGGCGGATATTTTTGCTTTTTCCATAAATATACTTTTTTTCATTTCGCTCAACAAAATAAAATTATAAAATCATGTAATTAAGCAAAAATTCATATTAATCAACTAGAACCCACTTCTCACGATTTAACACAAAAATAAGTCTATTTATCATGAGTTAAGACTAAAAACATCATCTTACTAAATTATTAACTCATGATAATGAAGACTTATCACACCCCTAACTTAAATCATTGTTAGTCCCTTAGTAATGGAATTAAAAATATACTTATCATTCAGAAATTTCAGACATCATATTTGAATACACAAAATACAATTAGAAATGATGAACCTCTAGATATTTTGGACTATTTTATCAAGTATTGAAGAAAGATATCAAGCTTTTAAATGTCTAAACACTTCTTGGAATAACAATATAAATTTCACTTCTTCAATCTACATCTTTATCACTTCTTTACTCATGGATATAATTCACAAGATGGTCCAATTATCAAAAATCATCCAAGCATAATATTGATCCTACCTTTCCCTTCCCTATGGCTTGATTTTTTAAGTTTGCACTATATTTCTTCTTCCTCTTTTTTTTTTTTTCGTGGTGAATAAGCAGCTTTTCTTGTAAAAAAATTTCGACAATGAGAATGATGTCTCACACCCTCCATGTGTACTCTTCATTTCCAGGGCTTTCACATTATCCACTTATTTTGCAGCAAGTGTTTCTCATTTTCAATTTTTTTTTTTTTCACACTGCTCATTTTTTTCTATTTTTCGAAACAAGTGATTTCTCCTCACAAGTCCTATAGATCAGGGTGTAAAAATCTCTATTAAACTCAAATGATCAATCAAATTTTCTCATCAAGTAAATTCTATCCCTCAAGATCATGAAGTGAAAAATCTGTAAAATCAAATCCATATTATCTATAATGTATCCAAGGAGTATTCCAACATTTCAAGCTATTTAATCATTCTCTTAACTCAATAATAATCATCCTAATATCCTTTGATATCAATCAATCTAATTGATTTAATTTTTCCGTGCATATAATATGATGTAAAAATTAGATCTAAAAATTATGCCTCTATTTTAGTTCTGTTAGTTCTATTTTCAGCAATAATCTATTTGTAAAAATAATAAATCAAAACTATCATTTTCATAACAATAATTCTGAATTTCAACAATATATGCCTAGGGGTTTGAAATGTGAGAAAAGGGTCTCTAAAATTTCAAGTTTCGTACTGTTTTTATAATTTTTTTTCTGCTGGTTTTTGACAGTCTGCACTCTGCACTGTTTTCTGTTATTTCTGACAGAACTAGGAAATCAGTACTATATTTTTTCAAAAAATTGCTTTTATAGATGATGAAAAATTGCCAACATATGTTCCTGTTCATTCTACAGTATTACGACTTAATATTTTCATCACCTTACCCCCCAACTTAAATTTGACATTGTCTCCAATGACACAAATTACA
Source organism: Spirodela polyrhiza (assembly GCA_024713555.1). NCBI lineage: Eukaryota > Viridiplantae > Streptophyta > Magnoliopsida > Alismatales > Araceae > Spirodela > Spirodela polyrhiza. The sequence continues at coordinate 6,198,150 of CM046532.1, forward strand.
AAAAATGTAATTTTCAATCAAGTATGCATATAAATAAAATTAAGCACGAAAAATACTGTAATAAAGGATCAAGTTCAGAAACATATAACCTCAGGCTCGCTTTTAATTTCCTACTTCGTCTTACACTCCTCCTCCTGAGCTTTTATTCTTTTTTTTTTTTCTTGAAAGAAGAAAACAATACAGAAAAATAGATGCTGTGAAATTCAACAAAAGTAAAGCACTAATTTTAAACAGAACCATGGGTTGCCTCCCATGCAGTGCTGAATTTAATGTCTCCAACTAGACACATTAATCTTATTCTCGAATTTCTTTTAATAATAAAATCTCTTTTTCTGCAGGGCATTCATGTTCTATGTAAGGTTTAAGCCTCTGTCCATTTACCTTAAAACTATGATCATATTTAATATCTCTAATCATTACAGCTATATGATCATATATTTCTTCCACCACATAAGGTCCTATCCATTTTGATTTCAATTTTCCTGGAAATAGTTTCAATCTAGAATCATATAACCATACTTTTTGTCCAACTTCAAAAATTTTTCTACTGATCTACCTATCATGAAAGATTTTAGTTTTTTCCTTATAAATTCTATGATTTTCATAAGCTTTATTCCTTAACTCTTCTAATTCATGTAGTTGAAAAATTCTATGCTCACCAGCTGATTTTTCATCCATACATAATTTTTTTATAGCCTATAATGCTTTATGTTCTATTTTCACAAGAAGATGACATGGTTTCCCAAAAATGAGACGAAATGGAGACATACCTATGGGATTTTTATAAGCTGTTCTATATGCCTATAATGCATCTTGTAATTTCATGGGCCAATCCTTCCTATCTGGTCTCACTATTTTTCTCAAAATTATCTGAATTTCTCTATTTGCTACTTCAGCTTGCCCATTTGTTTGAGGATGATATGGAGTGGCTACTCTATAATATACTTCATTTTTTTTCAATAGTTTCCTAAAATGTCTATTTGTAAAATGTGTTCCTCCATCACTAATAATCACTCTAGGACATCCAAATCTTGAAAAAATATTTTCTTGCACAAATTTCATCACGATTTTATGATCATTAGTTCTAGTAGGAATAGCTTCCACCCATTTAGACACATAATCAACAGCAAGCAAGATATATTCATATTTTTCAGCTGATGGGAATGGACCCATGAAATCTATACCCCATACATCAAAAATTTCAACAACTAACATACTACTCATATGCATTTCATTTCTTTTATTTAAGTTACCTATATATTGGCATGAAATGCATGTTTTACTAAATTCAATAGCATCTCTAACTATTGTAGGCCAATAAAAACCACATTGAAAAATTTTTGCAGCTATTTTTCTGCCAGAAAAATGTCCTCCACAGTTAGATGAATGGCACATTTTAAGAATGCTATGATATTCTTCTTCAGGAACACATCTCCTAAGAATTTGATCATTACCCAAGTAATATAAATCAGGATCATGCCAAAAATAATTTCTAATCTTAGTAAAGAAATGATTTTTTCTATTCTTTTCCCACTATTCTGGAATTTTTTTAGAAACCAGAAAATTAACAATATGTGCATACCATGGTGATGGTTGATGTTGAGCTCTCATCAATTCCTCATCTGGAAATGTATTTTATAAAGGTACTGCATTTATTCCTATATCACTCAATCTAGAAAGATGGTCAGCAACAACATTTTTGAAACCTTTTTTATCTTTTATTTCCAAATCAAATTCCTGCAACAATAATATCCATCTTAATAAACGTGGCTTTGCATCTTTCTTATTAAGTAAATATTTTAATGCTACATGATTAGTATAAATGATGATTTTAGCTCATAAAATATATGTTCTAAATTTTTCTAATGAAAATACTATAGCTAACAACTCTTTTTCAGTTGTGGTATAATTTAATTGAGCATCAGAAATAGTTTTGCTAGCATATGAAATAACTATGGGTTTTGACTCTTTTCTTTGTCCTAAAACAGCTCCTACTACATAATTTGATGCATCACACATTTTTTTAAATGGAAGAGACCAATCAGGAGCTTGTAAAATAGGTGCCTCAGTAAGTAATCGTTTTATTTCAGAAAAAGATTCAAAACATTTCTCATCAAAATTAAAAGACACATCTTTAGATAATAACATGGTGAGAGGTTTAAAAATTTTCAAAAAATCTTGAATAAATTTTCTATAATAACCTGCATGTCTCAAGAAAGATCTAATCTATTTTACTAAATTTGGGGGTTGCATTTTAGATATTATATCAATTTTCACTTCATCTACCTCCAAACCTCTTTCACTCACAATATGTCCCAACACAACTCCTTCTCTAACCATAAAATGTGATTTCTCTCAACTCAAAACTAATTTTTTTTCTATACATTTCTTTAGCACATGGTGTAAATGGTTTAGGCATTCATGAAATGATTCACCAAAAACCGAATAATCGTCCATAAAAATTTCTATGCATTTTCCAGTCATATCATAAAAAATAGACAGCATATATCTTTGAAATGTAGCTGGAGCATTACATAGTCCAAAGGGCATGCGTTTAAAAGCAAAAGTACCAAATGGACAAGTAAAAGTCATTTTTTCTTGATCTGAAGGATTTATATAAATTTGATTATAACCAGAATATCTATCTAGAAAATAAAAGAATCTTTTTCCAACTAGTTTTTCAAAAATTTGATTAGTAAATGGTAGAGGAAAATGATCTTTTCTAGTTACTGAATTTAATTTTTTGTAATCAATACAAACCCTCCAACTAGTGGTTAATCTTGTTTGTATTTTCTCCTCATTTTTATTTTTTATAACCGTGATTCCTGATTTCTTTGATACCACCTGTGTAGGATTAACCCATTTAGTATCTAAAATAGGATAAATAATATCAGCAGCCAACCATTTTAAAATTTCCTTTTTTACCATTTCCATCATGTTAGGATTTAATTTTCTTTGTGGTTCTCTACTTGGTTTAGCTCCTTCCTCTAAATATATATTATGCATGCACACATTCATATCAATGCCTTTAAGATCATCTATTTTCCAGCCAATAGCTTTCTTATTTTTTCGAATTACTTCTATTAATTCTTCCTTTCGCTCATTATTCAAATCAGATGTAATAATAACAGGGAATGAGTTATTTTCCTCTAAAAATATATATTTTAAATTAGAGATAAGAGGTTTTAGCTCTAAATTCGTGTGATCTTCTTCCTTCTTCTCCCCTAAATTGATGTTTTCTATTTCCTTTAATTCTTCTATCACACAATCATCAATAATATCTGGACCATCATAATCATCTAAAAATTCTATGGTATGACAATCATACACTTGAGATTTCTTAAGATCATTTGATACGTTAAAGATTTTAATTTCTATTGATTGATCTCCACATGAAATTTTTGCAATACCTGTGGGGAAATTGTCTGACTATTTTCTGTCGTTGCTAAGAAAATTCAACAAATTTAAAATTTATAAATTCTGGAAAATAAGGTAATTATTAATAAAGAAATATTTTTAGTGGATTTTCCAGGTCGATCACAGGGAAGATGAAGTACTATTAATTATTTATGATTTTTATTTGATATATTATATTTTTTTAATTATTTTCTGGCGAAATTATAACGAAATAAGCTAAAATTGCGAATTTGGGGGTTATTGACGTCAACTGACGTCAGCCTGCAAAGAACAGCCCCAAATTCGCGGTCGACGGAAATACGTCGACACGTAAATGGATCAAACCAAAGCCACAATGATGGAAATAAGAAATTAATAGAAAAGGGCTTTTGTTCGACACATGATGAAGGATCGAAAGATGTATTATTGGAATCTAAAAATAGTAAAAATGAACAAAAATTAAAGTTTACGGAAGAACTGGGCGGCGTAGTCGTCGATTGGATTTCCACCCAAATACGATCGATTTGTGTAGGCTAGGTGCACCGATTGGTTTTCTACACCTTCTCCAATCGATGGTTGACAATCCCAGCAACTGTCACTTGCTGAAATCGAGCAGCGAAGGTGATTCGACTCCGAGCGTGCCGCGGTGTCTGGAGAAGGATCCTCGGAAGAAATTCTTCACCGTTTGTATCGGGCGAAGAATGGGGAAGATTTCTGGAAGAAATTCAGCCTCTGTAGCAGCTGAATGAGGGGGAAATTTGGACGAAATCCATCTTTTGTATCGGATGGACGGATTAGGCAAAATCCGACGTCTATAGCGGCCGGACGAGAGGGGTTTTGATCCGAGAGGGGGATAGAATAATCGAGGATGCCTTATTCCTCTCCGGAAACACCTTTTCAATCTTCCTTTGTGCATATTTCGCCGATTTGTTACAAGTAATTGTCGCATTTGTTGCCGCAATCCGTGCGTCCGCCGTTAACACAAAAACCCTGAAAAGATTTGATTTTTCATTAGTTTTAAAAGATTATAAACTATAAAAATGACATGCATTGAATTATAACATAATTTCCAATTGATTTTTGTCAATTTACTTGGCAAATTTCTCTCTGGAGAATCAATTGATCATCCGGCGTGATTTTTGCCGATTTTTCAGGATTTTCACTGATTTTCTGAATTTAATGATTTTTCTCAAATTTCCTTAATATTTCTATAAAATCAGAATAAACGTAGAAATATTCTAAAAAATAATATAAAACATAAAAACATGTGAGAAATATTTTCATCATATTACATGACTGATTTCTTAATGTAATTCTTAGAAATTAATATTAAAATCATATAAATCATTTTAAATCTAACTTTTCCAATTTAAAGTATTCTGCAAACAATTTAATTAAAATTAAAGCATAAATCACAGAAACACTAAGGAGATTATCATGTAAATATTGAGAGTTATCAGAAATCAATATTCATCTTTGCTGTATGCAAGAATGGTCTCCCTAAGATGATTGGGGTGTCATAAAATTGTCCATTAAAACCCATTTCCAGCACTACAAAATCAGCTGGAAATTTACATCCTTTCACTGTTACTATCACATTTTCTAAAATACCTTTAGGATTTTTAATTGATCTATCATCAAATTGTAATGTGACAGTAGATGGTTTAATGTTAGAAATATTAAATTTATCACAAATACTTGCAGACAATAAATTAATACTAGCATCGGTATCAAGTAATGCATTTTGAAAAATAAATCCACTAATATCACACGAAATTAAAGGAGCATCAATATCTTTTGATTTATATGGAACTTAATTTAATAGTAAAGTACTAGTATGCATAGATAATTTTTTTACTCTAGGTGCTCTTTTTGGTGTATACATTTCTTTTAAAACTCTAGCATATTCAGGAATATGTTCAATTATAGTAAGTAAAGGAAGACTAATTTGCACATCTTGTAAAATTTTCTTTATTTCTTCATTATGTTCCTTTTTCTTTCTTTGTCTAGGTTCTAGAGCTTTAGGAAATGGAATTTTCGTTCTTTGTTTCAGATTTTCATTGGTAGAATCTAAAAGTTCTTCATTTTCTTCTTCTTGATTTTGTTTTGGATTGTCCACCTTTTCCTCTTCTTCTACTGTTTGGGGATAAGGATTAGGTAAAATTTTTCTACTCCTTAATGCATTTACTGTCCTAACATTATCATTTCGTGGATTTTTTCCTAGGTTCATGCTACTAGACTCTCCTTGCTGAAATCCAATAGTTGGGCATTTTCTTGGATTTTCTATGGTTTGACTAGGTAGTTGTCCCTCTTCTCTCCTATTCCTAAGAGCCTCTATAATTTGTTTTTGTTGCAACATCATTTGATTCATAGTTTGCTACATCATTTGACTCATTTGCTGCATCATTTCCATAGCATTAGGTTGAGTATGAGAGGGCTGAATTTTCTGAGATCTGTTTTCTTGTTTTAGACGAAATTTAGAATTTAAATTGGGTCTAAGTGCTTCTGGATTTTGAATATTATTTGGGTCTCTCCATGAAAAGTTATTCCTCATATTATGATTATAAGAATTAGGAAAAGACTCCCTATTTCTATTAAAACCGTGGGTTACTTGTACTTGTTCTTGCATAGGCTGAAATGATTGATCTAAATTATAACATTGAAATTCGGAATGCTCATTTTCACCATGCATAGGATATGAATTATTTGAACTAAATGTAGGATTAAGAAGCTTCTGAAAATTCTCAATAAATACATCAAGTTTATCTAACTTTTTATTAATTCGATTAACCTCATTTCTTAGATTAGATTCATCTTGATGATGGAATTCATACATTCCTTTCCTCTTATCCCTATCATATAACTCAAAAGAGGCTTGATCTCTCAAATTTTCACTTAAATTTTCATAAAGGTTATAAATCTCATCAGGGGTGTTCTCCATAAATACTCCTCCACATATAGAATCAACCATATTCCTATGTTGTTCTAGTAATCCATCATAAAAAATTCTATTGAGCTGCTACTTAGGTATAGCATGATGAGGACATTTTCTAAATAAATCTTTGAATTTTTCCCATCTTTCATGCAAAGTTTCTCCTGGCATTTGAGCAAAACTCCATATATGTTTTCTCATGTTTTGAGTTTTTCCTAAAGGGTAAAATTTTCGAAGAAAAGCCTGTTCTATATCTTTCCAACTAGTTAATTCTCTATCTAAGGTAGATAGCCAATAACTAGCCTTATCCCTAAGTGTATGAGGAAATAATTTCTTCTTAATAATTTCCGGTGTAACTTGAGGGAGATTAACTAAATCACATATCATATGAAATTTTTTTAAATGCTAATGAGGCTCTTCTAAAGGTAATCCATGAAAATTATGAAACATTTGGAAAATTCTTAGATTTATTTCGAATTTAACAGTTGGGTGCCAATGGAACTCTAATATTAGATGCTCTTTGAAATGAATCAGGGATATAATAATTTTTCATGGCCATAGGATTGTTCTCAGTTTGACCTATGCTACCTTCAGGATCCATCGAAATTAATTTTTCTTTAGAATTTTTAGTTTTAGGCAAAATAATGAGAGGATTCTCTAGTCTTGGATGTAAAGATCTTCTACCATGCATAAAAATAAATAAATTCGAGGCAAAAATTTAATAACCGTTACCCTCCTTCAGTTTGCTCTTATCCTTGCTCTATTACTCTTCGTGCTACTCTCTTTTTATTTTTCTGTAAGACAAAAATAAAAACAAGAGTTATATTTTTATATTCTAAAAGAAAAATAGAAAATTACCAAATATTATGTCATACATCCCCGGCAATGGCGCCAAAATTTGACGTGAATCAATCGTTGTATAATAAATCACGCAAATTTAAAATTTTTATAAAACTAGAAAGGATCAATTCTTGGAATTTTAAATGTTTATCAGAGTGAATAAATCAATTATAAATCGATAAAAGATTCCAAAAATAGTGGAAAATTTCCAAGTCGATCACAGGGATGTAATATAATATTGGGTAATATTTCAGAATTTTTCTAAAGGAATATGATTTTTTTATGAATTTTTTAACTAAATGATAAATATAATCTATTTAATAAATATAAAAAGGAAATAAAGCAATGACGTCAGGTGATGTCAGCGCCTGAAGAACACGAATCGGGCAAAAATAGAGTTCCGACCTACAATTCTTTCGTAAGCGATTACTGTGAAATTAATGGATTAAATTTAGTTCTGTAAAAGCCCGAAGAATTGTAACTCAAGTACGAAATATTTTGGATGTTGAAATCGTGCCAAAGATTACTAATTTAAGTGAAAATAAAGTTTAAAACAGGAAAAACAAAGTTTTAACTTCGAGGCGGCGATCGCCAGAATTCTGCATGTTCAGAAAAGAAATCGTGCAATGTCCACGGCCTCGAAGGCTCTCTTTGGACAAAGACGATGTGGGTGATCTCTAGAACTTCTTTTGAAGCCCAGTAATCGGTAGAATGGATCGCCAAATCATTTCCGGCAGCTGTCACCTGGCGGAACAAAAAAACGGTGACTTGCAGCCGTCCGGCGACTGTCACTCGACGGAGGTGTGCTGGATGGAGGTGGGGCGCGTCTCAGAGGCTTCGTCCTCAAGTCAGCGCAGCAAGAGGAGGCCCTTTATTGCATCTGGTACGCTCTCAGGAGGTGGCGACTCGTCTCCCAGTAGATCATCCTCTTTCTGGCGATGGCTTGTTCGTCGATCAAGCGAAGATGATTTCTTCGTTGAGTTCGCGATGTTTTGTTCAGAATGCTACACCAATTTCAGCCACGATGCTCCACGAATCGCGTTGACTAAGTTTTTGCTGAATTTTGGTGATTTTTGCAGCTTAATCGCTCTCAGAAATCACAATTTCTTCGCCAGTTGTCTGCCTGCGAGAGAGAAAGAGGGAGAGATGAGATAAGTACTAAAATGCCCTCAATCTGTGACATCATAAGGATCATTTTATATCGGTAATTGAGGAGCATTTATGTCATTTATAAAATATGCGGGAAAAAGTAAGGCGCGGGGTTTAGTCCCACATCGGTTTTCTAGACGAGTTTCACGCGCATATATTACGGGCGGTTCTTTACCCGTCAATAGGTACAAATCACCCGCGTGTATACAAAGACTCCTTGCCCCACGCCCGGCTGGCCACCAGTGATGTGGAAGGGGAGTGATGCACACGTCAGCCGATTGAGTGCCTAGCTTGCGGTCCGCTTTGCCAGCCGCTTGAGCCTCGAGCTCGTGGTCTGGTCCTTAGCCACTCGAGCCTTGAGCTCGTGGTCCTTAGCCGCCTAGTGGCTCCGCCCAACTGGGCCTCCGACCCGCTAGCGGGCTCGGTTGGCCGGTGGATATTTTTGCTTTTTCCATAAATATATTTTTTTTCATTTTTCTCAACAAAATAAAATTATAAAATCATGTAATTAAGCAAAAATTCATATTAATCAACCAGAAACCACTTCTCACGATTTAACACAAAAATAAGTCTATTTATCATGAGTTAAGACTAAAAACATCATCTTACTAAATTATTAACTCATGATAATGAAGACTTATCACATACCAAGGAATAATCTTATGCTTTATACTCATGATCTGCTCATCAGGAAATGAGTCAAATAAATTATCATTTTTAGAAGGTTGAATGCGTGAGAGATGGTCTGCATTAAGATTTTCAAACCATTTTCTATCTTTGATCTCTAAATCAAACTCTTGAATCAATAAAATCCATCTAATAAGGTGTGGTTTAGAGTCATTCTTAGTAGGTAAATGACATAGGGCTTCATGATTAGTAAAAATAATCACTTTAGAAAGTATTAAATAAGATCTGAATTTTTTTAAAGAAAAAATAATTACAAGCAATTCTTTTTCAGTGGTTGTATAATTATTTTGTGTATCAGTTAAAGTGTTACTAGTATAACTAATGACCACTGATTTTCCCTCTATCCTTTGCCCCAAGACCACCCCTATGGCAAAATTTGATGCATCACACATCACTTCAAATGGTTCTTTCCAATTAAGTGCTTGGAGAATTGGTGCCAAAAGACTTGTTAATGGTCTAGGTATATTTGAAAAATCTTTGATGAATTTTCTGTAATATCTAGCATGTCTCAAAAATGATCTCAATTGTTTAATAGAAGTAGGCGGAGGTAAATTGTTAATTACCTTAGTCTTGGCTTGATCCACTTCAATGCCACGTTCACTAACCATATGACCTAAAACAATACCTTCTCTTACCATGAAATGACTCTTCTCCCAACTCAAAACTAAATTTGATTCAATGCATTTGGTTAATACTTTGTCAAGATTAATAAGACAATCATCAAAAGAACATCTAATAAGTCTTCATTATCATGAGTTAATAATTTAGTAAGATGATGTTTTTAGTTTTAATTTAAGATAAATAGACTTATTTTTATGCTAAATCGTGAAAAGTGGTTTCTAGTTGAATTTTTGCTTAATTACATAATTTTATAATTTTATTTTGTTGAGAGAAATGAAAAAAAATATATATTTAAGGAAAAAGCAAAAAATCCACCGGCTACCTAGGTTGCTAGCGGGTTGGAGGCCTAGTGGGCAGAGCCGCTGAGTAGCTAAGGATCGCAAGCTCAAGGCTCGAGCAGCTAAGGACCAGACAATGAGCTCGAGGCTCAAGCGGTTGGTGATGCGAACCACGAGCTATGCGCTCAAGTGGCTGATGTGTGTGTCACTCCCCTTCTATGTCATCGGTGGCCAACCATATGTGGGGCAAGGAGTGTTCGTACACATGCGGGTGATTTGTACCTATTGATGGCTAGAGAAGCACCCTTATTATATGAGCGTGAAAATCACCTAAAAAACCGATGTGGGACTAAGCCGCGTGCCTTACTTTTTCCAGCATATTTTTCTAAATGTCAATAATGCCCCTCAATGACTGATATAAAATGATCCTTATGACATCATACATAGAGGGCATTTTAGTACTTATCTCATCTCTCCCTCTTTCTCTCTCTTATAGGCGGACAACTGGTGAAGAAATCGCGATTTCTGGCAAGCAATTAAGCTGCAAAAATCACCAAAAATTCAGAAAAAACTTAGTTAACACGATTCGCAAAGCATCGTGGCCGAAATTAGTGTAGGATTCTAGACAAAACATCGCGAACTCAACGAAGAAATCATCTCTGCTTGATCGACAAACAAGTCGTTGCCAGGAAGAGGACGATTCGCTGAGAGAATAGTCGCCACCTCCTAAGAGCGTACCAGATGCAATAAAGGGCCTCCTCTCTCATTACGCTGACTTGAGGACGAAGCCCCTAAGACGCCCCACCTCTATCCAGCACATCTCCATCAAGTAATGCATTATCAAAAGTAATTCCACCAATTTCACAAGAGATTAAAGGTGCACCTGGATCTTTATATTTCATGGGCAATTGATCAAGAATAATTACACTTATGAAGAAAGAGTAATTATCTTCTCCCTTTTAGGTGTGTACATCTCCTCAAAAATTTTGCATAGCTTGGTACATACTTGATGACATCCAATAGAGGAATCTTGACCTGCACTTGCTCAGAAATTTTCATCAGCTGATCATTATGCATTAATCCCTTTTTAACCTTTGGTTTTAATGCATGTGGAAAAGGTGTAGTTGGAACATATTCTTCACAATCAATATTTATTTGAACCTTTGATTTTTCAACCTCTTCATCATCACTAAAATCATCATCTTCCTCAATATTTTTCTTTTTTTGATCTTCTAAACTTTTGTCTATGGAAAAGAGGTCTTTTCCATCATACTTTTGTTGGTAAGGATCACTTAAAACCTTTCCATTTCGTAGCTAAGAAATGGCCTTCATGTCTTCCATTTGAGATGGTACAAAAGGCTCTTCAAAACCTGCATTTACCATGTTAGTTTGATGTTGAAAACCAGGATGATGATTTTGTGGATTGGCTATGGGTTGACTTGGTAGCTAGCTTTCATTTGGTCTAATTTGTTGAGCTGCATGTGGTTTTTGTGTGAATTCATGCATAGACTGATTTTTTTGTTGTTGTTGTAGCAATTGATGAATGGCTTGTTGTTTGGTTTGTTGTTGTTGCTAAATCATGATGATTTGTCCATCCAGGGTTATAAGAATTTTACACAAAATCATCGTTAGGCTTGTTAAAACCTTGAGCTAACTGAACTTGTTCAGATGTATAAGATGGAGAAATAATTTGAGGACATTCATTTTCAAGATGACTTAAACTTGAATAGATTGAAGAAATTTGTCTCTTAATTTTTTTCTAAAAAACAAAATTTTTTCCATATTAGAATTCAGCTCATCAAATTCATTCTTCCATTCTTTTTCATCTGATTTTCGAATCTCATAAATTCCACCTTTTACTCTATCAAAAGAAGATGAAGACACATAGTTAGAAGAGTTCTCACTAAGTTCTTCTAAAAGAGAATATCCGTCATCTTTATTTTTATTCATAAATGTGGCACCACATGATGCATCAATCATTTGTTTGTTGGCTGAACATGAACCATCAAAAAAAATTTGAACTATTTGTCATTTAGGAATACCATGATGAGGACATCTTCTCATCATAGCTTTGAATCTATACCATGCTTCATGCAAAGGTTCATTACGGTTTTGTGTAAAATTCATAATATTCTTTCTCATGAACATAGTTTTCCCTCTATAACAAAATTTTTTTAGAAATTCTTGCACTAAGTCAGGCCATGATTTAATCTCCCTTTCTAAAGTAGAAATCCAATACTTAGCATCACTTTTCAAAAGAAAAAGGAAATAATGTTAATTTTAATTCATCATCAGCCTCTTTGATAGTTCCATAAACCTTGAGAAGTTCTTGCAAATGATCATAAGGATCTTCAATATTTTTATGATCAAATGTAGGCAGCAATTGAAAAATTCTGAATTAAATATCATGCTTGCAAATAGGTTGCTGCAGAAAATCAAGTGGAGATGGTGGATTAAAATAATCTCTAATAGGTCTACGGTTTTTCATGAATTAAGTAAATTGGGAGGTGATTTAACTCTAGATATAGGTAGTTCTAATAATTTACGTTTGAATAACCTCCTTCCTAGCATGCAATTGTTAATGCACAATTTTTTTTAAATTTTTTTATAAATGAGATGAGAAAAGAAAGAACAGAAAAATACAAACAATAAATTCCTAAAGAGAATTAAAGATTTCGAAATGGCCATCCCCAACAATAGTGCAAAAAATTGATGTGACCCTAAGTTGTTATTACAATTGTTCAGTTTTAATAATTTTTAGAACTAGATTCACCAAAAATAATATTAAATGTATAGTGGTGAGTTAGGTCATCTCCTCAAGGAAATCTTTTAGAAATCTTCTTATTCTCTTATTTAATGGATTATGAATTTGATATTCAAAGGAATGAAGAAAATAAAATGGTAAATAAATGTAGATGCAAATTTAAAACTTATACTAAAATGCAATATGCTTTAGAATGATGAAAATGAAAAATAAACAAGTAAATAATTGATTAGCTAAGAATGTAAATTTATTTCACAGATCAAACAAGAAATTAATGAAAACTTTATTAAAAGTCAAATGTACGACCCTTAGAATGCATGGCATGAAGTCAACCTCTGGGTAGCGCTTCCCAATCTTTTATCCAATTCAACGGAATGGATTGAAGGTGAGAAGGGTAGAGGAAAATGATAAAAAATCAATGGTGCATTCCTTGTAACTCTATTTTTGTATGAAAAAGAAGAACAATTGTTTTCTCTCAAGAACAATTTAAAAACAAATCCAAAAAGATCCCTTTCTCTCTCCTCTTCCTCCTTTTTGTTCCTTAGATCCCCAAATCGTATTTTCTTTCTTAATTTCCTATTTTCCGCCGTATTTTTCTGACTTTTCTTTGAGTTTTTTGGCATTTTCCCCTTTTCTCGTGCAAGAATAATTGATATTGTCTATTTTTCCAGACAATAATGATATTTGTAAATATACCCTTATTTGCACAAGAGAATAATCAATATTATCTATTTTACTAAACAATAATCAATATTTGTAAATATGTTCTCTAACGAGTGGCTTGATGAAGATCATTGGATCCTTGTGCAATCATTTTGCCTTAAAGGGGATGACGTGGCCTCTTAATTGTCATCAAATGTATTTCACCTCTCACTCCTTTTTCTCATATGTTATTAGGATCCATGTGGGCATTGGACCACGTGCTGGCAGATTGAGATGTGGCCACTTCTAGTGCATTGGATTTGATGGTGGTCGCCATTAGATCTGGTGTTGTTTTTTGTGTAATGGCCTCAAAAGACAAGGAATAATGTGGAATGACAAAGTTGAAGGCCCAAAAAAGGGCAGATTGGTGCATAAAAAATTAGATATAATGTCTAAAAGATAGGGTTTTATTAAGCCCACAAAAGGATTGAGAAAGAAGGCCCAAGAAAGGCATGGGTACATAAGCTTTGAAAAGGGCAAACAAAGGGGTTTTTTTTTCACGCACAAAAAGGGAGGTGGCTGCTGGGTGATAGGCAGCTGAGGCTTCAGGCTTGCAAGCACAGTTTCTTCACCTATCTTCCCTCCTTTATTAGTTCCTTACACTCCCTTTTATTATGTAAAATAAGAGTATTAGTTAATGGATGTTTTGGATGCTTTTCATTGAGTTCCTAGAGAGTTGTTCATCTCTATCTTGGATTTTGCATGTCTCAGTAGTGACACCAAGGAAAAAGAAAGGAGATTTGTATGAACTTGTCCATTTTATTTCAAGTCTATGATTTTTCACTGATACCTTATCTTTTTATGAATCCATTGAATGCTTTTTCTCTTGCAAACATCGTGTTTTGATGATTTGGTGATAGAGTCATCAAGCATAGCTTTGGAAATTATTTTTACAGTAAATAAAGAAGTTATATATTGAACCATATAGTTTCTTCTAAGTTTATGATTTTTCTTAAGACCCTGACTTCTTTACCAGTCCAATGAATGTTTTTTCTCCTCTGAAGACCGTGTTTTGGTGATTTGGTGACATAATCATCAAGCACATCACTAGAAATCGTTTTCTAGATTCCTTTTTTGGACCTTTCTATTCACCGAATCTGATTTTGTGAGTTATACAAGGATTTAAGTCATTATCTTTTGAACTATCTTAATATAATTAGTTTTCTATCTTCTATAATTTTTTTGCGATTTTATAAAGTGTTTGAGATAAGTTTTTATATTCTAGAAGACTCATTTTCTGTTTTTTCTTTCTTTTCGACCTTCCCATGGTTCGAATTTGTTTTCATGATTGATACATGGATTTAGGTTAAAATATTTTGGGAAAATTTAGCTTAGTTAGTTTCTCACCTTCTGTTGTTTTTTCATAATTTTATAATCCATTTAGTATAGGTTTTTAAATTTTACTGTCAAAAATCTCAACTACTAAAATGGACTACAATGGCATTGCATCTTTCTTTTTGATATTAATTGTTGATTGACATTTAATGCAATGTTGACCAGATGTATGTCCATATTTAAATAAAGAAGACCAGAAAAAATTACTTTGTAAAACTTTTGTAGCTGTCTTTTGACCTGCAAAATGGCCTCCACAATGTAGGGAATGAAAAAATTCTAAGATTTTACCTTGTTCTTCATCTGGAACACAACGTCGTAGGTTCTAATCTTCACCTAGATGAAACAAATCAGGATCATTCTAGAAAATTTCTTACCTTAGCAGCAAATCTCTCTCGTTCCTCTCTTCTCCATCCTGCAAGCATATTTTGGCATATTTTGTGTAGCTAAATAGTTGACAATGTTAGTGAACAATGGCATATCTTTAGTTTGGACTGATAAAATCTGTTCATCCAGAAAAGCATCAGGTAAAGTAGATTGTTCATTATGTACCAAGATAAATGATCAGCCATGACATTTTTGAATCTTTTATTATCACGAATTTTGATATCAAACTCCTACAACAATAATATCCATCTTAGGAGTTGTGGTTTTGCTTTTTTTTAGCAAGTAAATATTTCAATGCTGCATGGTCAGAATACACAATCACCTTTAATCCAGTAATATATGTCCTGAATTTTTTTAATGCAAACATCACTGCCAATAATTATTTTTCGGTGGTAGTATACTTTAATTATGCATATGTAATAATCTTGCTAGCATAATAAGTAACCACAAGTTTATTATTTATCCTCTGCCCTAAGACTACACCAATTGCAAAATTAGAAGCATCACGCATTATTTCAAAGGGTATAGACCAATCAGGTGTTTGAATAATTGTTGCTTTTGTTAATGCTGTTTTAAGGGTCATAAAAGTCCACATGATCCATCAAAATGAAAAGGAATATCTTTTGACATTAATGTCATCAAGGGTTTAGCAATTTTAGAAAACTCCTTTATAAACTTGTGGTAAAAACCAGCATACCCAAGAAATGCATGAATTTGTTTAACTGATTGTGGTGGAAGTAGATTAACTATAGCCTCAATCTTTGGTTTGTCAACCTCAATCCCTCTTTCACTCACAATGTGACTTAGAACAATACCCTCTCATTATAAAATGACTATTCTCCTAGCTCAATACTAAGTTATTATCCTCACATCGCTTAAGCACATTAGTCAAATTATTTAAGCAATGTTCAAATGAATTCCCAAAGACTGAAAAATCATCCATGAAGATTTCAAGGAAGTTACGAATCATATCTGAAAAATTAGACATCATACACCGCTAAAATATAGTAGGGGCATTGCATAGGCTAAAGGGCATTCTCTTAAATGCATAAGTTATAAAAGGGCAAGTAAAGGTTGTTTTCCCTTGATCCTCTCGATATATTGTGATTTGATTGTACCTTGAATATCCATCTAAAAAACAAAAATACTTTTCACCAACTAATGTTTCTAGAATTTGATCCCAAAATGGGAGAGGTTTTAATTTTAATTCTGGAGGTTATTCTAGAGAAGGTTTCATTGGGGTCTTTCCAATTTCTAAAGGTTCTATAGCTCTATGTTCTACATACGCACAAGTTGGCTCAAAATCAGCGGCCTACTGAACCCAATCGACCTCTTCTACACATGTTTCTAGACCCTCAACTTCTTCAAGTTTATCTACCTCTTCTATAGGATATTTTGTACTTCTAAATACATTTAATTCTATTTGTTTATCATTAGATCTAATATTAATAACACTATTCTCACAATCTATGTTTACCTTTGTTGTTGCAAGAAATGGTTTGCCCAAGATAATCAGTGTATAGTGATAAGTCTTCATTATCATGAGTTAATAATTTAGTGAGATGATCTTTTTAGTCTTAACTCATGATAAATAGACTTATTTTTGTGCTAAATTGTGAAAAGTAGTTTTTAGTTGGTTAGTATGAATTTTTGATTAATTACATAATTTTATATTTGATGAACCAAAAATTGTCATTAGGATTAATGGTTAATCAAATAACATTTATATCTTGGACTTTAATTCAAAGGAAATGAGCATAGGGTGAGTCCTAGTTAGTCCATAGGCAAATTGAGAAATCAAACATCAAATTGTAATAAAATATCAGTGGATATTCAATAAATGGTTAAGAAGACTTCAAGAGAGATATTTGTGGTTACTCTATAAAAAGAATTGAAGCATAAAAAGAAAAACAAACATAACTTAAATGCTGAAATGTAAATTACTTGAAAGTAAATCACCTTTATGGCCAATTGGTTCTCTCCACCTTGTGTCACTTCAAGATGAGAAGAACTTGGTGGCTGAAAGGGGATGAGAAGAAGCAAAGAGAGAGGAGATAAGAGTTCCCAATCCTTGAGATCTCCAACCCCTTGTCACTAATGGGGAAGAGGACTCAAGGAGGGAAGTGAGAGAGAGAGCTCGAGAGAGAGGGAGAGAGAGGGCTCGAGAGAGAGGGAGAGCGGGATGAGAGAGTCGATGTAGAGAGGGAGAGAGTGCAATGAGAGAGAGATGACGATGAGAGGGGTAGAAGACGACAAAGAGAGGGAGACAATGATGAAAGGAAGAGAAGATGATGGAGGGAGAGTGTCGACAAGAGAGAGAGACGACGACGAGAGGGGGAGAAGATGAGAGAGAGAGTGATGGAGATCAAGATTCTCCATCTCACCATTCTCCAAACTTGATGCAAGGAGTGGATCAAGAGGCAACATCAAGGCCTTCACCAAGACACTCCCCAAGGATGAGAGTCCTCCCTCCACACCAAGTCAACATGATGATCTTGAGGAAGAAAATTCAAACCTTGAAGATCACTGAGGTCAAAGATAAGGAAGGAGGCCATGAGGAGGTGGCTAGGGCACCATAGCCTTGTTCCCATATCCACCATTGACTAAGTCAACGCTCATTAGAGGTTTGGTCAAACCCCTTTACCTTCCTTGAATCCTTCCAACACCTTCTTATCAAAGCTCAACCTTATCTTGAATCAATATTTGACCCTAAGAGGCCTCAACAGCCTTTAGTCAACCCATTTTCTTAAATATAAGAGCCTCTCATCCCATATAATGGCCATAGTCAACTCCATTGACTTTTATTTTAGAATTTTCCATTTTTCCCATGGGCCTACCTCCTCATGGGCCTAAATGGCCTCTAGATCTCATGGTTAAAGGCACCTTTTCAAATGAAAGAAAGTGGTTGTAACTACCCACTTTTTGTGGGCAATCTTCTCTCTCCTCCTCTCATATGAAGGGATGTGTCCTTTGAATTAAGGTGGTTAATTCACCCCATTCCCTCCTATAAATAAGGAGGCATTTTATATAATAGAAGGAGGATTGAATGAATGAAAATCTCTTGCTTTCTTCCCACTTGAATCCTATCTCTCTCTCGAGTCCCTTCTCCCTTCTCCCGAGCCCTTTACTCGGCTTCTTTCTTTCTCTCTTGAAGGTCTCTTCCCTCTCGAGCTTCTCTCCCTTCTCCCTTGAATTTCTCTCATTCTCCCCCTCAAGTTTCTTTCTTGAACCATCTGAGTTGATCCTCACATCCTTGTGAGAGATTTGATCAACTCCATTTCCATCATCCTCCTCCCCACCCAACGTATACTTCCTCTCTTCTCTGCTTCAGGCTACCTCATCTCGTTATCCATTAACACCTCTTCTTCAACTTGTGGGCAATCATTTGTAAAAGAG
This sequence comes from Spirodela polyrhiza, assembly GCA_024713555.1. Classification (NCBI taxonomy): domain Eukaryota; kingdom Viridiplantae; phylum Streptophyta; class Magnoliopsida; order Alismatales; family Araceae; genus Spirodela; species Spirodela polyrhiza. Next base: position 6,216,634 of record CM046532.1, read on the forward strand.
ATCAAAGCCATTCTCGAGTAGTCCAGAGGACCCTCAAACAATCAAGAATTCTCCACAAGGTATTTGATTTTCCATTCCTCTTGAGTGCTTAATTTGATCATCTCTTGAAGTCCATTGCTCTAGATTCTTGTATGAAACCTATAGGATAACCACCTTTGCCTATTTAGTGATCCAAAGCACTTGTTCCTAGGTTTGATTTGTCCTATTAAAGTAGGGTTATCAATCAAGGCAACCATAAATCTAGATCCTATCTAAATCATATTGCGGGTTGAGTGATTTGACTATCCAAGTGAATTTACTAAAAGTCAACCTTTATCTATCTTCTTTAAGCCTCTTTGTAGAAATCATAAATCTCTCTATCTGTCCCGCATTAGAGAGGGAGACAACGGCGAGATGGAGAGAAGGCAACGGAGGGAGAGCATCAATGGAGAGAGAGAGAGTGCAATGAGGGAGAGAGACTATGACAAGAGGGGGAGAAGACGATAGAGGGAGAGCGTGCGATGAGAGAGAAATGGTAGTGAAAGGAAGAGAAGATGACAGAGGGAGAGTGTCGATGGAGAGAGGGAGAGCACAATGAGAGAGAAAAATGGTGGCGAAAGGAAGAGAAGACGATGGAGGGAGAGCATTGATGGAGAGAGGGAGAGCACAATGAGGGAGAGAGACGATGGTGAAATGGGGAGAAGACGATAGAGAGAGGGAGACAACAACGAGAGGGAGAGAAGACCACAGAGGGAGAGTGTCGACAGAGAGAGTCGATGGAGAGAGAGGGAGAGTGCAACGAGAGAGAGAGACGATGGCGAGAGGGGGAGAAGATGATGGAGGGAGAGCATTGACGAAGAGAGGGAGAGAAGAGTTGCACTAAAAGAGGATGATCTATCATTCATGGGAATGGGGGCTATTTATAGGCCAATTTGAGTGCCAAAATGGGAAAAGAGAAGGTGCAAAATCAGTTAGAAGAGAGAGAAGGTAGGGGAGAGAGAGAGAGTCGGTTAGAGAATGTGGAGGCCTCTCATTGGCTCTCCCCCTTCCTTGAAACCATGGAGCCTTCCCATTGGCCAAGGGGAGGTGCAAAGTCTGTTGCACATGGGGGAGGGCTCTTTTACATGGCACTCTCCTACTGCCCAAGAAGGGGAGGGTGCCAAATCAGTTAGGGAGCACATGGGCCCCCTTTCTGTTGGCTCCCTACTGGTCCATGTCGCAGCCATGGGTTGGCCCATGGGTCTTCTTCTTTCTGTGTTGACTTGTTAACTCCTCCCGAGGACTCCTATCTTGGGCCTTCTTCTTGAAGGTCTTAGGCAAACTCATTAACTCTTAATGGGCTTTGTAGTGGTTGTGATAAAAACTCTCAAGGTATTTTTCCTTGGATATGTGTTAGTCATAAAATTATGGTCTTTTATCTTTGTTTAAGTGACTTATGTTTTTTCTATGCCAAGGATGGAATTGAGTAGTTTTTATGTTTATTTTGTAAGTGGAGAATGCATTAATATCCTATTATGGTAGTACTTAATGTGTGATTATGATGCATCATCACACCCCCTAACCTAAACGTTGCTAGTCCCTTAGCAATGAATATGTATGAAAGTTATATAAGTTTGGGGCTAACTAAGTGCCAACAATTTCATGCTTTCTTGCTTTTGGGAATGCACTAAGGACTTAGTATGGGTTTGAGAGTCACATGGAGAGTGAAGGATGTGCATCTAAGGTTGTCTAGTTGTACTCGAAACTCTTTCAAAAATGCCTAAGTCATTAGGGTGTTGACTCTCATCCATCCACTAAATGATATTTGATGGTGGTCCAAGATCAACTCTACCCATTCCCTTAAGTGTACTCACAAGAGCTCCTAGTCCCCCCTTTCTACCGAAGAATACTAAATGCCTTGGTCATTGCTAATGGGTGTAGGGTTGGCAGACTATGAGCTTCCACACTTCTTGCCCTTTTTGCCTTGTAAGGAATGGGGGTTGAGGATTTGTAGAATTTTACATTTGAAGGCTTTTCTAAGGAGGCTTTACATTTAACTTGACTTCAAACTTGAGCTCTTTGACCCTGCTCTTTTACCCATTCCTTTTCTCTTTCTCTCTCCTCTTTTTTTTTTTTTTGCACTATAATTTTTCAGCTACCAAGGTCTTACATTGTAATATACTCCAAGGCTACTTGGCAAAGAAGTGATGGTCCTATGAGTAGGCCTAAGGGTTTAGGATAGGTTGGACTTCCTTTATCTAGTGTCATCTAATGGGTTGAATTTTTGACTCTAGCCCTAAGAGGACCTAAGCACCTGATAACTTGTGAAATTTACATATTAATGTGTTACTAAATCATGGAGAATGATACATATTTGAGAATTATTGCACAAGTTATCATGTTAATTATTTTACTTGTCATTTTGATAAACCTCCTTAAATCTTGATTTAAATTGATATTTTATGAATAAAAAGAAAATTAGTGAGAGTTTATTTCATATGCTGAAGCTTAATTCTCATTGAGTTTATTTTGAAATAAAATCCCATTGTGTTAAATTTTTATGATTTATTGAAAAATATTTTCTACAATTTTTCCAAAAATTTTAGGCATTAAAATAAATGAAATAATAAAAAGATAAAATGGGCGCACTATTAGTGGGTCAGAGGCACACCGCTAAATGGGCCCGACGTGGGCCGGAGGCCACACCATGTCTAGTAGCGGGCCTGGAGGGCACACCACCTCGCGAACCGTGTAAATAGGGTCGCAGATCTGAATCGTGGTTTCAGGCCAGATAGATCACTTCCAAGGCCTACTAGGAGCCGGTAGTCAGGTCCGATCAACCCTAGGTGCCGGTAGTCAAGTCCGGTCAACCCTGGGTGCCAGTAGTCAAGTCTGGTCAACCCTTTAGGAAGCGCATACATTTATTTAGGGGCACTGATAATTATATAGAATGTTAAATCCCTATTATTTTTGATATGGGACTAAAGGCTGCTTTTTACCCTTTTCAGATCTGACGGCAAAGCGGTGGTTGCACCATCAGATCCAACGCATCAAAAGCAGCCACGTCACCGCCCACCATCTCACAAAAAGTAGCGCCAGATCTAACGGCTGTCGCCATCAGATCCAACGCATCAAAAGCAGCCACGTCTCTACATCAGCACGTGCTCTGGTGGCCACACAGATCCTGATAAAGCATGTGAAAAGGCACTGAGAGCTCAAATAGATCTGACGGCGGTGGAGAGGCCACGTCATCCCCTTTCTGAGCAAAATGACGGCGCAAGAATCCAACGGTCTTCATCGAGCCACGCTGCAGAAGATATGTTGACAAATATCGGTTATTGTCTGGTAAAATAGACAATATCGATTATTTTCTCTCACACGGCATAAGGGTATATTTGCAATTATCGATTATTGTCTGGTAAAATAGACAATATCAAGTATTGCCGCGCGAGAAATGGGGAAAATGCCAGAATAATCGGAAAAATATGGCAGAAAATAGGAAGTTGAAACGGAAAATAGGATTTGCGGATTTGGGAGAACAAAAGGGGGAAGAGGAGAGAGAAAGACATCTTTTCGAGCTATTCTAGAGTTATTCTTGAGTTGTTCTATAGACAAGAAGTTTTTTTTCCATTTTCATGCGAAAATAGATTTCCAAGGAGTGTATCGTTGATTTTTGATCATTCTCCTCTACCCTTCTCACCTTAAATCCATTCCATTGAACTGGATGCAAGATTGAGAGGCGCTACCCATAGGTCGACATCAAGCCATGCATTCCAAGGGTTGTAAGTTTGATTTTTAATAAAGTTTTTATTATTTTCTTGCTTGATCTGCAAAATAAATTTATTTTCCTAGCTTTAATCATTTCTCTACCTCTTTCTTTTCCATTTCTATTATTCTAAAGCATATTTAGTTTTATTAGAAGTTTGAAATTCGTATTTACATTTCTTTACCATATTATTTCCCTCATTACTTTGAATATCAAATTTATAATCCATTAAATAAGAGAATAAAAGATTTCTAAAAGCTTTCCTTGAGGAGATGACCTAACTCACCATTATATTCATTTAATATTATTTTTGGTGACTTAGTTTTATAAATTATTAAAATTGAATGATGATTCTAAAACGACTTAGGGTCGCATCAGCACCCTATCTTAAGTCTATAGGACAAATTGACACCCTTTCAACTTCACCAATCCATGATCATCCTTATCATATTGAATCTATAATTGATCCCCTAAAGAAGAGAGCATGTTCTTGGTGGGTCGAAGTTAAGTTGGTGATAGACTACATTCTTTGCATGGATTTAGAGTTGAAATTCATTTTCTTTTTCATGCAAAAAGGGCCACCCCTCCCCTAAGTTGTGTCATTATCCTCAATGACATGCCTAACTGATGCTTAGAATTTAAAATAGGAGAGGTGTATCTTATCAGGTAGTGTTTTGCTGTGCCCTTAGTGGATGTCTCCCTTGATTCTCGTCCTTTATTTGAAGTAAAAAGGTGGAGTAAAAAGAAAAAAAACAAGGAAGGATACCTACATGGTGGCATGTTGTCTCCTCCAAGCGCTTTTGTTTAACGTCTTTAAGCTCAACTTACTTTAAAGCATGGTCATGGATCTATTAGATTGATGCTATCATTGGTGGGTGAGGGCTCATGCTGAAGATATGGTTTGAGCCTTTGCCCATTGACCACAAAGGAGTGGTTGGTCTTTCCATCATAGACTTGGATGGCCCCATTATCGAGGACTTTCATTAGTATGTATGGGCCATCCCACCTTGATCTCAATTTTCCAGGGAAAATTTTAATGCAAGAGTTGAAGAGCCATACCTTTTGTCCTTCGTAGAAGTTCTTCCTCTAGATATGTTTATCATGATAAGCTTTCATTTTTTCTTTGTAGATTTTAGAGTTTGTGTAGGCTTCATTTCTTAGCTCTTCTAATTCATTTAATTGGAGGAGTCTAGCTTGACCAGCTTTATCTAAGTCCCAATTGATTTGTTTAATGGCCCAATATGCCTTGTGCTCTATTTCTACAAGAAGATGGCATGCCTTGCCGAATACCAACCGATAGGGGGACATTCCTAGGGGTGCTTTGTAGGTTGTCCTATAAGCCCATAATGCATCATCAAGTTTATGGGCCCAATCTTTCCTATCAATCCTTATAATCTTTTGAAGTATTTTCTTGATTTCTCTATTGGAGACTTCTACTTGACCATTAGCTTGTGGATGGTAAGGGGTTGACACTTTATGGGTTATTCTATTTTGTCTGAGGGATCTAAATTGGGCATTGATGAAATGTGAACTATTATCACTAATGATGACTTTAGGGCATCCAAATCTAGAGAGAATGTTTGACTTGAGGAATCTCAATACAACTTTATGATCACATGTCCTAGTGGGTATTGCCTCTATCCACTTAGTGAAGTAATCCACAACCACTAAGATATATTCATAGCCATTAGAATTTGGAAATGGGCCCATGAAGTCTATTCCCCAAATCTCAAAGGGTTCTAGGGGCAGGATTGGTTGTAAAGGCATCATGTCCCTATGTGTTATATTGGATAATGTTTGACATTCTAAACAATGCTTACAAAAATAGTGTGAGTCTTTAAAAAGGGAGGGCCAATAAAAACCACTTTGTAATACCTTATGTGCTATCTTAGGCCCCTGAGTAGTGTCCTCCACTTCACTTGGTGAGTTGTGACACATTTGGAGTATGCTCTTTTGTTCATCTTCTGCAACACATCTTCATAAAATATTATCCGGCCTAAGATTAAAGAGATAGGGGTCATCCCATATGTAATACCAGACTTTATTGAAGAAAACATTTTTTTTCATATTTATTCCAGTTAGATGGAAGTTGGTTAGTCACTAAATAATTGATGATGTGTGCATAACATGGATGATGAGGTGAGTTTTCAATCCATAAGAGATGTTCATCAAGAAAAGCATCATTTAAAGGGGTAGAAATATCTCCGGGAATTCGAGAAAGATGGTCGGCCACAACATTATCAAAACGTCTTTTATCTTTGATTTCTAAATTAAATTCTTGAAGTAATAAAATCCAATGGATGAGCCGAGGTTTGGAATCCTTTTTGTTCATGAGATATCATAAGGCAGCATGGTCGGTAAAAAGGATAACTCTGGAGCCCAGTAAGTATGGTCGAAATTTTTCCAAGGCAAAAACAATAGCAGGTAGTTCTTTCTCCATAGTGGTGTAATTGATTTGGGCATCATTGAGGGCTTTGCTAGCATAATAGATGACTACATGTTTTCCTTCTATCTTTTGTCCTAAAACAGCTCCCATTGAAAAATTAGATGCATCACACATAATTTCAAAAGGTTCTCCCCAAGTTGGTGATTTAAAAATAGGGGCTTCGGTAAGGGCTTTTTTAAGAAAATTAAAAGCATGTATGCATTTTTGAGAAAAGACAAATTCTGTATCTTTGATTAGGAGAGAAGTCAAAGGTCTTGAAATTTTTGAAAAACCTTTAATAAATCCTTGATAGAAAGTAGCATGTCCAAGAAAAGACCTAAGTTGTTTTAGGTTGGTAGGTGGGGGTAATTTTGAAATGACTTCAATCTTAGCACTATCTACTTTTATTCCTTCCTTATTAATAACATGTCCCAAGACAATTCCCTCCTTGACTATAAAATAGTTTTCTCTCAACTTAAAACTAATTTAGGATCAATACATCTTTTTAAAACTTTAGTGAGGTGTTCTAGGCATTGATCAAATGTAGAGCCAAAAATGGAAAAATCATCCATAAAAACCTCTAAGAATTTGCCGATTATTTCAGAGAAAAGGGATGTCATACACCTTTGAAATGTGGCGGGTGCATTGCATAAACCAAAGGGCGTGCGAGTGAAGGCAAAGGTTCCAAAGGGGCAAGTAAAAGTTATTTTGTCTTGATCATTAGGATTGATTGCTACCTAATTATAACCAGAATATCCATCAAGAAAACATAAGTATTCTTTACCAGTGAGTTTCTCAAGGATTTGATCTATAAATGGGAGAGGGAAATAGCCCTTGGTGGTAGAGGCATTTAGATTCCTACAATCAATGCATACTCTCCACTTAGTTGGTAGCCTAGTTTGGAATTCTTCCCTTTCATTTTTTGATAATGTAAGACTAAATTTCTTGGGTACTACTTGAATAGGGCTTACCCATTGACTATCTGATATGGGGTAGATAAATCTAGCATCCAACCATTGAATAATTTCCTCCTTAACTACTTCCATAAGCTTAGGGTTTAATCTATGTTGGAATTCCCTAATAGGCTTGGCATTTGCTTTAAGGTAGATATTATGCATGCATATTTCTGGGTCAATTCCTTGTAAGTCATGTAGATGCCACCTTAAGGCTTTTCTAATGTCCTTTTAAAACCTTAATTAAATGAAATTCTTCAGTATTCGATAAATCTGAAGCAATAATGACAAGTAGGATATTATTTTCTCCAAGAAAAGTGTATTTAAGATGGTGCGGTAAAACCTTGAGCTCAACATCATTGACATTATTAAGGGATGGAAACTTTTCATTAGAGGTGTTCAAGGCCCATACCTTTTTGAGGACGGTGTCTACCATATCCCCTTCTTCCTCTTCATCATAGGGGTATTGAGCTGCCTTAAAAACATTGAGAGAAATTTTGTCTTTTCCACAATACATTTCCACAATACCTGTGGCACAATTTATGTTAGCACTTGCGGTGGCCAAAAATGGTCATCTTAGAGTAATAGCAGAATCTTTAATGTCCTTAGGTGGGTTCATGTCTAAGACTAAAAAGTCAATTGGAAAGAAGCATCCTTCAATATTGATGATAACATCTTCAATGATACCCTTTGGATGCCTTAAGGATCGATCTCCTAGAGAAAGGACTATGGGGGTATTCTTAAGCTTCTCTAAATCAAATTTTTCATAAAGATATGTAGGGAGAAGGTTAGCACTAGCTCCTAGATCTAGTAAAGCTCTGGAAAATGTAATTCCTTTTATGCAACAAGAAACTAAGGGGCTCCCAAGGTCTTTCCTCTTTTTAGGTAGTTGATCAAGAATTAAGGCACTGACTTTTGTAGAAAGGTTAACTTGTTTAGTTTCCCTCTTGGGTGTACAAAGATTCTTTAAAAACTAAGTATAAAAAGGTACATGACAAATGACATCTACGAGAGGGATATTAATATGAACTTGAGAAAATAATTCTTTTAATTCTTGACCATCTAGATCCTTAGTCTTCCTTTTTGTAGGTATTAAAGCAAAAGAAAATGAAATGGGGGGAGAATAAGTGTTAGGATTAGGTGTTTCTAGGGTTTCTTAGTCTACTTCTAATTCTTCTTTTTCTTTTTCCTTCCTAATGGGTTGTTCATCAATCTTGGGAAGGGTTTTACCACTTCTAAGCTTCATGACTCCTTTTATTTCTTCTATTTGAGAGTTTTGTCTTGATCTAGGGTCAAGGCTAAGGACCACAGAGGAATTTTGAGTGGTGGTAGGGAAACCTGGGGGAGTATGCCTAGGATTAGGGATAGTTTGGCTAGGAAGTTGGCCCTTAGGGTTGGACTCATTAGACTGGGCTAGGTTTCCTTGGAGAAGTTGGAGAAGTTGCTGATTTTGGGACATAAGGAGGTTTAAGGCTTGTTGTTGTTGTCCCATTTGCTCCTTAAGGACCCTAACCATATCTTCTAGTTGGGTGGTGGAAGCTGGTTGTGGTGGTTGAGGTCCTCCTAGTGGTTGCCTATTTGGGTGTGGTTGGTTAGGGTTTGCTTAACAGGCATTCCTCAATGGCTAAGGGAGAATAGGTGGAGAGTTATGATTTTGAAGACCTTGAGTGTTTTGAAAACCTTGAGGATTTTGAAATTGGGGAGGGTTTTGAAAACCTTGAGGTCTTTGAAAATTGTTTTGTGATTGGAAATTCGAGGAGGGTTGTTTTTGATATCCTTGAGATGCTTGATTGGTTCTCCATGAATTTGCTAAAGGAGGTTGGTTAAATGCATTTACATGCTCATTATTTACTACCTCTAGAAAAGTGGGACACCTATTCTCATCATGATCATCATTAAAACAAATGGAGCATATGGAAGCCTTAGGAGGTGAGGGGTTAGAACTAGATGTACCTTGTATAGAGAGAAGCTTCTCTAGCTTCTTGTGAATCTCTGTCACCTTATTGTAGAGCTCTGTATCTACATGTTTGACAAGTTCATAAACTTCATCTTTTTTGAGAGGAGGGTTAGTGTGATCATAATCTGAAGAAGCATAATTATAACAATTTTCACTAAGTTCTTCCAAGAGATTATATACATGATCTTCCCCCTTGTTAGCATAAGACCCCCCACAAGATGCATCAATCATTTGCTTGTGTTGATAATTAAGCCCTTCATAGAAAATTTGAACAAGCTGCCATTTAGGAACACCATCATGTGGGCATTTTCTAAGTGTATTTTTAAATCTGGTCCATGCATCATGCAATGATTCATTCAAATTTTGAGAAAAACTCATTATCATTTTGAGCATCATATTTATTTTTCCTCTAGGGTAAAACTTAGTTAAAAATTCTTGCACTAATTTGGGCCAAGTAATGGTTTGTAAATTCAAAGTAGATACCAATGAGAGGCTTCATCTTTCAAAGAAAAAGGAAATAAAGTGATTTTCAAAGAGTCATCACAATTATGAATTGTAGCACATATCTTTAAAAATTCTTGCAAGTGATCATAAGTATTTTCATTTATCTTTCCATAAAAATGAGGGAGAATTTGAAAAATGCCGGGCTTAATATCATGAGTGCAAGTAGGATTTTGAAAGAGATCTAAGCTGTTAGTAGGATTGAAATAATCTCTTAGTAATTTTTCTTCAGAATTTTCAGCCATTTTAGATGATTTGGAGATGGTGGGAGTGGCTTCTAATGAAGTTAAGCTAGGATGCAATGATCTTCTACCAAGCATAAAATGAATTCAAGTTTAGACTTACCTTTTGTGCAAATTCCTTGGAGTTCTTGGCTTTGCTAAACATTAGTTAAGATATAGCAAGAAAAACTTTCTAAAAAACATTGATGTTTGATGAAAACTTCCCCGACAACGGTGCCAATTTCATGAACCAAAAATTGTCGTTAGGATTAATGGTTAATCAAATAACATTTATATATTGGACTTTAATTCAAAGGAAATGAACATAGGGTGAGTCTTAGTCGGTCCATAGAGAAATTGAGAAATCAAACATCGAATTACAATAAAATATGAGTGGATATTCAATAAATGGTTAAGAAGACTTCAAGAGAGATATTTGTGGTTACTCTATAAAAGGAATTGAAGCATAAAAAGAAAAACAAACATAACTTAAATGCTGAAATGTAAATTGCTTAAAAGTAAATCTCCGCTATGGCCAATTGGTTCTCCCCACCTTGTGTCACTTCAAGATGAGAAGAACTTTGTGGCTGAAAGGGGTGAGAAGAGGCAAAGAGAGAGGAGATAAGAGCTCCCAATCCTTGAGATCTCCAACCCCTTGTCACTAATGGGGAAGAGGACTCAAGGAGGGAAGTGAGAGAGAGAGGGAGAGAGAGGGCTCAAGAGAGAGAGAGAGGGCTGGAGGGAGAGAGAGGGAGAGAGAGGGCTCAAGAGAGAGAGGGGGCTGGAGAGAGAGAGAGGGAGAGAGAGGGCTCGAGGGAGAGGGAGAGCAGGAGAAGAGAGTCAATGGAGAGAGAGAGAGAGTGTGATAAGTCTTCATTATCATGAGTTAATAATTTAGTAAGATGATGTTTTTAGTCTTAACTCATGATAAATAGACTTATTTTTGTGTTAAATCGTGAGAAGTGGTTTCTAGTTGATTAATATGAATTTTTGCTTAATTACATAATTTTATAATTTTATTCTGTTGAGAGAAATAAAAAAAATATTTAAGGAAAAGCAAAATAATCCGCTGGCCAATCGAGCCCGCCAGCGGGTTGGAGGCCTAGTTGAGTAGAGCCGCTGAGCGGCTAAGGACCGTGAGCTCAAGGCTCGAGCGGCTAAGGACCAGACCGCAAGCTTGAGGCTCAAGCGGTTGGTGAAGCGGACCGTAAGCTAGGCACTCAAGCGGCTGACGTGTGCGTCACTCCCCTTCCACGTCACCGGTGGCCAGCTGGGTGTGGGGCAAGGAGTGTTTGTACACACGCGGGTAATTTGTACCTATTGATGGGTAAAGAAGCGCCCATAATATATGTGCGTGAAACTCGCCCAGAAAAGCGATGTGGGACTAAACCGCGTGCCTTACTTTTTCCTGCATATTTTATAAATAACATAAATGCCCCTCAATGACCAATAGAAAATGATCTTTATGACGTTATAAATTGAGGGCATTTTAGTACTTATCTCATCTCTCTCTCTTTCTTTCTCTCGTAGGCGGACAACCAGCGAAGAAATCGCGATTTCTAGAGAGCAATTAAGCTACAAAAATCACCAAAAATTCAGCAAAAACTTAGTCAACGTGATTCACGGAGCATCGTGGCTGAAATTGGTGTAAGATTCTGGACAAAACATTGCGAACTCAACGAAGAAATCATCTCCACTTGATCGACGAACAAGCCGTCGCCGGGAAGAGGACAATCCGCCGGGAGATGAGTCGCCATCTCTTGAGAGCGTACCAGATGCGATAAAGAGCCTCCTCTTGCTGCGCTGACTTGAGGACGAAGCCCTTGAGACATGCCCCACCCCACCTCCATCCAGCACACCTCCGTTGAGTGACAGTCACTAGAGGGCCGCAAGTTGCCGTTTTTCCGTTCTGCCGGGTGACAGCCGCCGAAAACGACTTGGCGAATCCATTCCACCAATTTCTGGGCTTCGAAAGAAGTTCTAAAGATCACCCACATCATCTTTGTCCAAGGAGAGCCTTCGAGGCTGTGGACATTGCACGATTTCTTTTTTGAACACGCAGAATTCCAGCGATCGCCACTGCGAAGTCGGAACTCTGTTTTTCCTGTTTTAAACTTTATTTTCATTTACATTAGTAATCTTTGGCACGATTTCAACATCTAAAATATTTCATACTTGAGTTACGATTCTTCAGGCTTTTACAGAACTAAATTTGATCTATTAATTTCACAGTAATCACTTACGAAAGAATCGTAGGACGGAACTCTATTTATGCTCGATTCGTGTTCTTCAGGAACTGACGTCACCTAACGTCATTGCCTTATTTCCTTTTCACATTTATTAAATAGATTATATTTATCATTTAGTTAAAAAAAATCATAAAAAATCATATTCTTTTAGAAAAATATTAAAATATTACCTAATAATATATTACATCCCTATGATCGACCTGAAAATTTTTCACTATTTTTGGAATCTTTTATCAATTTATAATTGATTTATTCACTCTAATAAACATTTAAAATTCCAAGAATTGGTCCTTTCTGGTTTTATAAAAATTTTAAATTTGCGTGATTTATTATACAATGATTAATTCATGTCAGTGTGCGATGAGAGAGAGACGACAGTGAGAGGGGGAGAAGACGATAGAGAGAGGGAGACAATGGTGAAAGGAAGAGAAGACGATGGAGGGAGAGCATCGATGAGAGAGAGAGACGACGACGAGAGGGGGAGAAGACGATAGAGAGAGGGAGAGCGTCGATGGAGAGAGAGGGAGAGAAGAGTTGTGCTAAAAGAGGATGATCTCTCATCCATGGGAATGGGGTCTATTTATAGGCCAATTTGAGCACCAAAATAGGAAGAGAGAAGGCACCAAATCAGTTAGAAGAGAGAGAAGGTAGGGGAGAGAGAGAGAGTCGGTTAGAGAATGTGGAGGCCTCTCATTGGCTCTCCCCCTTCCTTGAAACCATGGAGCCTTCCCATTGGCCAAAGGGAGGCGCCAAGTCTGTTGCACATGGGGGAGGGCTCCTTTACATGGTGCTCTCCTACTGCCCAAGAAGGGGAGGGTGCCAAATTAGTTAGGGAGCACATGGGCCCCTTTCTGTTGGCTCCCTACTGGTCCATGTCACAGCCATAGGTTGGCCCATGGGTCTTCTTCTTTCAGTGTTGACTTGTTGACCCCTCCCGAGGACTCCTATCTTGGGCTTTCTTCTTGAAGATCTTAGGCAAGCTTATTAACTCTTAATGGGCTTTGTAGTGGTTGTGATAAAAACTCTCAAGGTATTTTTCCTTAGATGTGTGTTAGTCATAAAATTATGGTCTTTTATCTTTGTTTAAGTGACTTATGTTTTCTCTATGCCAAGGATGGAATTGAGTAGTTTTTATATTTATTTCGTAAGTGGATAATTCATTAATATCCAATTATGGTAGTACTTAATGTGTGATTATGATGTATCATCAATAATCTTATTTTGTTGAGATAAATGAAAAAAAAAATAAAAACACTGCTAGCCAGCCAGACCCACTAGCAGGTCAGAGGCCCAGTCAGGCAAAGCCACAGAGCAGCTAAAGACCATGAGCTCAAGGCTCAAGCAGCTAAGGACCAGACTGCGAGCTCAAGGCTCAAGAGGCTGATGATGTGGACCGCGAGCTCAAGGCTCAAGCGGCTGATGACGCGGACCGCGAGCTTAGTGCTCAAGCGGTTGACGTGTACGTCACTTCCCTTCCGCATCACCGGATGCTAGCCAGGCATGGGGCAAGGAGTGGTCGTGCACACGTGGGTGAGATCTACCTATTGATGAGTAAAGAAGGCGCCATCTTATATTCGCATGAAAATCGGTCAAAAAACCAATGTGGGACTAAACTAGTACTTTAACTTTTCCTCATAGAATTTATTAATGTCAACAATATCCCTCCATGATCATGATAAAAATATCCTTATGACATCATATCTTAAGGGAATTATCATACTTATTTCATCTCTCCCTCTTTCTCTCTCTTGCAAGCGGGCAATCGGCGAAGAAATTGTGATTTTCGGTGAGCAATTAAGTTGCAAGATCGCCAAAATATCAGCAAAACCTTAGTCAATGCGATTCGTGGAGCATCATGGCCGAAATTGGTGAATGATTCTAGACAAAACATCACAAATTGAACGAAAAAATCATCTCCGATTGATTGACTAACAAGTTGTCGTCGGGAAGAGGATGATCTGTCGAGAGATGAGTCGCCACCTCCTAAGAGTGTACCAGATACGATAAAGGGCCTCCTCTTTTTGCGCTGACTTGAGGACGAAGCCCCTGAGACATACCCCACCTCCATCCAGCATACCTTCGTTGAGTGATAGTCGTTGGAGGGCCACAAGTTGCCATTTTTTCGTTCCACCGGGTGACAGCTACCGAAAACGATTTGGTGGCACATTCCACCAATTTTTGGCCTCAATAATTTGGTTTTGCTACAACATTATTTGATTTATAGTTTACTACATCATTTGGCTCATTTGCTACATCATTTTCATAGCATCAGGTTGAGTATGAAAGGGTTGAATTTTCTAAAATTTATTTTCTTGTTTTGAACGAAATTCAGAATTTAAATTGGGTCTAAATGCTTCTGAATTTTGAATATTATTTGGATCTCTCCATGACAAGTTATTCCTCACATTATGATTATAAGAATTAGGAAAAAGCTCCCTATTTCTATTAAAACCGTGGGCTACTTGTGCTTGTTCTTGCATAAGCTGAAATGATTGATCTAAATTATAACATTGAAATTCAAAATACTCATTTTCACCATACATTAGATATGAATTATTTGAATTAAATTGAGGATTAGGAAGCTTCTGAAAATTTTCAATAAATACATCAAGCTTATCTAATTTTTTATTAATCTGATTAACCTCATTTTATAAATTAGAGTCATCTTGATGATAGAATTCATACATTCCTCTCCTCTTATCCCTATCATATAACTCAAAAGAGATTGATCTCTCAAATTTTCACTTAAATTCTCATAAAGGCTATAAATCTAATCAGGGGTCTTCTCTATAAATGCTCCACATATAGAATCAACCATATTTCTATGTTGTTCTAATAATTAATCATAAAAAATTCTATTGTGCTGCCACTTAGGTATAGCATGATGAAGATATTTTCTAAGTAAATCTTTGAATTTTTTGCATGTCTCATGCAAAGTTTCTTCTGACCTTTGAGCAAAACTCCATATATGTTTTCTCATGTTTTGAGTTTTTCTTAAAGGATAAAATTTTTGAAGAAAAGCCTGTTTTATGTCTTTTCAATTAGTTAATTATCTATTTAAAGTAGATAGCCAATAACTAGCCTTGTCCCTAAGTGTATGAGTAAATAATTTCATGTTAATAATTTCTTTTATAACTTGAGGGAGATTAACTAAATCACATATCATATGAAATTTTTTTAAATGCTGATGAGGCATCTCTAAAGATAATTCATGAAAATTAGGAAGCATTTAGAAAATTCTTGGATTCATTACGAATTTAATAGTGGGTGTCAATGGAACTCTAATATTGGATGCTCTTTGAAATGAATCAAGGATATAATGATTTTTCATGGCTATAAGATTGTTCTCAGTTTAACTTGTACTACCTTCAAGATTCATCGAAATTAATTTTTCTTTAGAATTTTTAGTTTTAGGCAAGATAACAAGAGGCTTCTCTAGTCTTAGATGTAAAGATCTTCTACCATGCATAAAAATAAATAAATTCGAGGCAAAAAGTTTAATAACTGTTACCCTCCTTCAGTTTGCTCCCATCCTTGCCCTACTACTCTTTGTGATACTCCTTTTTTTTTTTCTATAAGACAAAAATAAAAACAAGAGTTAAATTTTTTTTATACTCTAAAAGAAAAATACAAAAATAGCAAATATTATGTAATACATCCCTAGCAAGGGTGCCAAAATTTGACATGACTTAATCCTTTTATAATAAATCACACAAATTTTAAATTTATAAAACTAGAAAAGACTAATTCTTGAAATTTTAAATGTTTCTCAAAATGAATAAATCAATGATAAATCTATAAAATATTCCAAAAATAGTGGGAAATTTCCAAGTTAATAAATATAATATTGGGTAATATTTTAGAATTTTTCATAAAGAATATGATTTTTTATGATTTTTTAATTGAATGATAAAAATAATATATTTAGCAAATGCGAAAAAGGAAATAAGGCTATAACATCAGGTGATGTTAGCACTTGAAGAACACAAATCAAGCAGAAATAGAGTTTTGACCTAAAATTCTTTCGTAAGCAATTACAGTCAAATTAAGTTCCATAAAAGCCCGAATAATCATAACTTAAGGAAGAAGGATATTGAAGGTTAAAATCATACCAAAGATCACTAATTTAAATGAAAATGAAGTTTAAAATAGGAAAAATAGAGTTCTAGTTTCACAGTGGTGATTGTCGGAATTCTGTGCATTCAAAAAGGAATTTGTGCAATGTCCACGGCCTCAAAATGTTAATGTCAAGACAGTAAATGCATTAAGGAGTGGAAAAGTTTTACCTGATCCTTATCCCTAAATAGTAGAAGAAGAAGAAAATATGAATAGACTAAAACAAAATCAAGAAAAAGCAAAGGAAGAACTTTTAGATTCTACCAATGAAATTCTAAAAGAAAGGACAACAATTTCATTTCCTAAAGCTTTAGAACCTAGACAAAGAAAGAAAAAGGAACACAATGAAGAAATAAAAAAAATTTTACAAGATGTGCAAATTAGTCTTCCTTTACTTACTGTCATTGAACATATTCCTGAATATGTTAGAGTTTTAAAAGAAATGTGTACACCAAAAAGAGCACTTAGAGTAGAAAAATTATCTATGCATGCTAGTGCTTTATTATTAAATCAAGTTCCATATAAATCCAAAGATATTGGTGCTCCTTTAATTTCGTGTGTTATTGGTGAATTTATTTTTCAGAATGTATTACTTAACACTGATGCTAGTATTAATTTATTGCCTACAAGTATTTGTGAGAAATTTAATATTTCTGATCTTAAACCATCTACTGTCGCATTACAATTTGTTGATCGATTTGTTAAAAATCTTAAAGGTATTTTAAAAAATGTGATAGTAATAGTGAAAGGATGTAAATTTTCATTTGATTTTGTAGTGCTAGAAATAGATTTTAATAGATAGTTTTATGATACCCCAATCATCTTAGGGAGACCATTCTTGCATACAGCAAAGATGAATATTGATTTCCCATAGATATTACAGAAATTTCATGTGGAGACCAATTAGTAGAAATTAAAATCTTTGAGGTATCAAATGATCTTAAGCAATCTCAAGTGTATGATGGCCATACCATAGAATTTTTAGATAATTTTGATGGTCTAGATATTATTGATGATTGTGTGCTGGAATAATTAAAGGAAATTGAGAATATTAATATCGGGGAGAAGAAGGAAGAAGATCACATGAATTTAGAACTGAAACCTCTTCCCTCTAATTTAAAATATGCATTTTTGGAAGAAAATAACTCATTCCCTATTATTATTGCAGCTGATTTGAATAATGAGCAAGAGGAAGAATTACTAGAATTAATTCGAAAAAATAAGAAAGCTATTGGTTAGAAAATAGATGATCTTAGGGGCATTGATATGAATGTTTACATGCATAATATATATTTAGAGGAAGGAGCTAGACCTAGTAGAGAACCTCAACGAAGATTAAATCTTAACATGATGGAAGTGGTAAAAAAAGAAATTTTAAAATGATTGGCTGCTGACATTATTTATCCTATTTCAGATAGTAAATGGGTAAGTCCTACACAGGTGGTATCAAAGAAATTAGGGAACACGGTTATAAAAAATGAAAATAGGGAGGAAATACAAACAAGATTAATCACTATCTAGAGGGTTTGTATTGATTACAGAAAATTAAATTCAGTAACTAGAAAAGATCATTTTCCCCTACCATTTACTGATCAAATCCTTGAAAAGCTAGTTGGAAAAAGATTCTTTTATTTTCTAGATAGATATTCTGGTTATAATCAAATTTATATAAATCCTTTAGATCAAGAAAAAATGACTTTTACTTGTCCATTTGGTACTTTTGCTTTTAAATACATGCCTTTTGGATTGTGTAATGCTCCAACTATATTTCAAAGATGTATACTATCTATTTTTTTTGATATGACTAGAAAATGCATGGAAATTTTTATGGACGATTTTTCTGTTTTTGGTGAATCATTTCATGAATGTTTAAATCATTTATAGCATGTGCTGAAGAAATGTATAGAGAAAAAATTAGTTTTGAGTTGGAAAAAATCACATTTAATGGTTAGACAAGGAGTTGTAGTGGGACATATTGTGAGTGAAAGAGGTTTGGAGGTAGATAAAGTGAAAATTGATATTATATCTAAAATGCAACCCCCAAATTCTGTAAAATAGATTAGATCTTTTTTGGGACATATAGGTTATTATAGAAAATTTATTCAAGATTTTTCAAAAATTTCTAAACCTCTCACCATGTTTTTATCTAAAGATGTCCCTTTTAATTTTGATGAGAAATGTTTTGAATCTTTTTCTGAAATAAAAAGATTAATTACTGAGACACCTATTTTACAACCTCTTGATTGGTCTCTTCCATTTGAAATAATATGTGATGCATCAAATCATACAGTGAGAGTTATTTTAGGACAAAGAAAAGAGTCAAAACCCATAGTAATCTCATATGCTAGCAAAATTATTTTTGATGCTCAATTAAATTATACCACAATTGGAAAAGAGTTGTTAGCTATAGTATTTTCATTAGAAAGATTTAGATTATATATTTTAGGAGCTAAAATCATCATCTATACTGATCATGTAGCATTAAAATATTTTCTAAATAAGAAAGATGTAAAGCCACGTTTATTAAGATAGATATTATGTTTGTAGGAATTTGATTTAGAAATAAAAGATTAAAAAGGTTTCGAAAATATTGTTGCTGACCAACTTTCTAGATTAAGTGATATAGGAACAAATGCAGCACCTTTACAAGATACATTTCCAAATGAATAATTGATGGGAGCTCAACATCAACCATCACCATGATATGCATATATTGTTAATTTTCTAGTTTCTGGAAAAATTCCAGAATAGTGGGATAAGAATAGAAAAAACTCATTTCTTTGTGAAGATTAGAAATTATTTTTGGCATGATCTTGATTTATATTACTTGGGTAATGATCAAATTCTTAGGAGATGTGTTCTTTAAGAAGAATATCATAGCATTCTCTATATGTGCCATTCATCAAACTATAGAGGACATTTTTCTAGTAGAAAAATAGTTGTGAAAATTTTTCAATGTGGTTTTTATTGGCCTACAATAGTTAAAGATTCTATAAAATTTAGTAAAATATACATTTCATGTCAATCTATAGGAAACTTAAATAAAAAAGATGAAATACTTATGAGTAATATTTTAGTAGTTGAAATTTTTGATGTGTGCAGTATAGATTTCATGAGTCCATTCCTATCAGCTGAAAAATATGAATATATCTTGCTTTTTGTTGATTATGTGTCCAAATGGGTGGAAGCTATTCATACTAGAACTAATAATCATAAAATCGTGATGAAATTTGTGCAAGAAAATATTTTTTCAAGATTTGGATGCCCTAGAGTGTTTATTAGTGATGGAGGAACACATTTTACAAATAGACATTTCAGGAAACTATTGAAAAAGAATGGAGTACACCATAGGGTAGTCACTCCATATCATTCCCAAACAAATGGGCAAGCTGAAGTAGCAAATAGAGAAATTCAGAGAATTTTAAGGAAAATAGTTAAACTAGATAGGAAGGATTGGCCCACGAAATTACAAGATGCATTATAAAAATCCTATAGGTATGTTTCAATTTCATCTCATTTTTTGAGAAACCATGTCATCTTCTTGTGAAAATAAAATATAAAGCATTATGGGCTATAAAAAATTTATGTATGGATGAAAAATCAGCTAGTAAGCATAGAATTTTTCAGTTACATGAATTAGAGGAGTTAAGGAATGAAGCTTACGAAAATCATAGAATATATAAAGAAAAAACTAAAATCCTTCATGATAGGTACATTAGTAGAAAAATTTTTGATGTTGGACAAAGAGTGTGGTTATATAATTCTAGATTGAAACTATTTCCAAGAAAATTGAAATCAAAATAGATAGGACCTTATGTGGTGGAAGAAATATATGATCATAGGGCTATAATGATTAGAGACCTTAAAAATGATCATAGCTTTAAGGTAAATAGACAGAGGCTTAAACCTTACATAGAACATAAATGCCCTGCAGAAAAAGAAATTTTATTATTAAAAAAAATTTGAGAATAAAATTAATGTGTCCAGCTGGAGACATTAAACTCAGTGCTACATAGGAGGCAACCCATGGTTTTGTTTAAATCAGTGTTTTACTTTTGTAGAATTTCGTAGCATCTATTTTTTTTGTATTGTTTTCTTCTTTCAAGAAAAAAAATCAAAATTACAAGAAGAGATGTGTAAGACAAAGTGAGAAATTGAAAGTGAGTCTGAGGTGATATGTTCCTGAACTTGATCCTTTATTATAGAGTTTTTCGTGCTTAATTTTGGTTATATGTATACTTCACTAAAAATTATATTTTCTGTAATTCTATGTCATTGGGGACAATGTTAAATTTAAGTTGGGGGTAAGGATAAAGTGATGAAGATATTAAGTCTTAGATAATGTTGTTGACTAAATAGGAACATGTGTTGGCATTTTTCATCATCTATAAGAGTAATTTTTTGAAAAACTATAGCATTGGTTTTATTGTTCTATCAGGAATATCAGAAAATAGTGTGCAGACTATCAAAAACCAGTAGAAAAAATAAATAGTAGAAAAACTATAGCACTGGTTTTATAGACCCTTTTTTCACATTTCAAGCCCCTAGGCATATATTTTTGAAATTCATAATTACTGTTATGAAAATGATAGTTTTCATTTATTATTTTTACAAATGCATTGTTGCTGAAAATAGAATTGACATAACTGAAACAGACGTATAATTTTTAGAACTATCTAATTTTTTACATCATATTATGTGTATGGAAAAATTAAATCAATTAGATTGATTGATACTAAAGGATATTATGATGATTATTATTGAGTTAAGAGAATGATTTAATACCTTAAATTGTTGGAATACTCCTTGGATACATAATAGATAACATGGATTTGATTTTATAGATTTTCACTTCATGATCTTGATGGATAGTATTTACTTGATCATTTGAGTTTAATGGAGATTTTTACCCTGATCTATAGGACTTGTGAGGAAAAATCACTTATTTCGAAAAATAGAAAAAAAATTGAGCCGTGTGAAAAAATTTAAAAATGAGAAACACGCCGCAAAATAAGTGGATAATGTGAAAGCCCTAAAAATAAAGAGTACAGATGGAGGGTGTGAGACATCATTCTCATTGTCAAAATTTATTTACAGGAAAAGCTACTTATTTACCAAAAAAAGAAAGAGGAGAAAGAAGAAATATAGTGCAAACTTCAAAAATCAAGCCATAGGGAAGGGAAAGATAGGATCAATATTATGCTTAGATGATTTTTGATAATTGGAGCATTTTGTGAATTATATCCATGAGTAAAGAAGTGATAAAGATGTAAATTGAAGAAGTGAAATCTATATTATTATTCCAAGGAGTGTTTAGACATTTAAGTGCTTGATATCTTTCTTCAATACTTGATAAAATAGTCCAAAATATCTATAGGTGCAACATTTCTAATTGTATTTTGTGCATTGAAATATGATGTCTAAAATTTCTAAATGATAATTATATTTTTAATTCTATTGCTAAAGGACTAGTAATGACTTAAGTTGGGGGGGTGTGATAAGTCTTCATTATCATGAGTTAATAATTTAGTGAGATGATGTTTTTAGCCTTAACTCATGATAAATAGACTTATTTTTGTGCTAAATTGTGAAAAGTGGTTTCTAGTTGGTTAATATGAATTTTTATTAATTACATGATTCTATAATCTTATTTTGTTAAGATAAATGAAAAAAAAATAAAAACACTACCCATCTGCTGGGCCTACTAGTGGGTCAGAGGCCCAGTTGGGTGGAGCCGCAGAGTGGCTAAGGACCGCGAGCTCAAGGCTCAAGCAGCTAAGGACCAGACTACGAGCTCAAGGCTCAAAGCGGCAGATGATGTGGACCGTGAGCTTAGTGCTCAAGCAGCTGATGTGTGTGTCACTCCCCTTCCACGTCACTAGTGGCCAGCCAGGTGTGGGGCAAGGACTGGTCCTACACATATGGGTGAGATCTACCTATTGATGAGTAAAGAAGGTGCCATCTTATATTCGCATGAAAATCGATTAGAAAACCAATGTGGGACTAAACCCCTTTAACTTTTCCTCGCATAATTTATTAATGCCAATAATACCCCTCTATGATCATGATAAAAATATCCTTATGACGTCATATCTTAAGGGCATTATCATACTTATTTCATCTCTCCCTCTTTCTCTCTCTCCAAGGCGGGCAACTAACAAAGAAATCACAATTTGTGGTGAGCGATTAAGCTACAAGAATCGCCAAAATATCAACAAAACCTTAGTCAATGTGATTCACGGAGCATCATGGCCGAAATTGGTGAACGATTTTGGACAAAACATCGTGAACTTAACGAAAAAATCATCTCTGATTGATCGACGAAGAAGTCATCACCAACAAGAGGACGATCTGCCAGGAGACAAGTCGCCACCTCCTGAGAGCATACCAGATGCAATTAAAGGCCTCTTCTTGCTGCGCTAAGTTTAGGACAAAGCCCCTGAGAGATGTCCCACCTCCATCCAGCATACCTCCCCCAAGTGATAGTCGCTGGAGGGCCAGAAGTCGCCATTTTTCTATTTCACTAGGTGACAACTATCGGAAACGATTTAGCAACACATTCCATCAATTTTTGGGCTTCAAAAGAAGATCTAGAGATCATCGACATTGTCTTTGTCCAAGGAGAGCCTTTGAGGCTGTGGACATTGCACAATTTCCTTTCCGAACACATAGAATTCTGACAATCGCCGCCGCGAAGCTAGAACTCTATTTTTCCTATTTTAAACTTTTTTTTCATTTAAATTAGTGATCTTTGGTATGATTTCAACCTTCAATGTCCTTCTTCCTTGAGTTAAAATTCTTCAGGCTTTTACAGAACTTAATTTGACCAATTAATTTGATAGTAATTGCTTACGAAAGAATCGTAAGTCAGAACTCTTTTTCCACCCGATTTGTGTTCTTCAGGTGCTGACGTCACCTGATGTGATAGCCTGATTTCCTTTTTGTATTTATTAAATATATTATATTTATCATTCAGTTAAAAATTCATAAAATAATCGTATTCTTTGAGAAAAAATTTTAAAATATTACTCAATATTATATTATATCTCTGTGATTGACTTGGAAATTTCCTACTATTTTTGGAATCTTTTATCGATTTATAACTGATTTATTCATTTTAATAAGTATTTAAAATTTCAAGAATTGGTCTTTTCTAATTTTATAAATTTTAAATTTGCGTGATTTATTATACAATGATTAAGTCATGTCACATAGCATAAATCACTTCAAACTGGTATATCTAAAATCAAGAAATCAACATGAAAACAACAACCCTTGACCTTCACAATCATGTCCTTGAATAGCCCTTCAAGTGTCTTGACTATCTAGTTAGCTAATTGGAGGAATAGAGGGGTATCCTTGAGTTCTTCCCTCTGAAATTTATGAAACACATTGTTAACTTGTGAAAATTATATGATAATGTCTTGTTAAATCAGGGAGACTAATGCATATTTGAGAATTATTTCACAAGTTATCATGTTAATTATTTTATATGTCATTTTAATGAACCTTCTTAAGTCTTGATTTAAATTAATATTATATGAATAAAAAGAAAATTGATGAAAATTTATTTCATATGTTGAAACATAATTCTCATTTAGTTTATTTTTAAATGAAATTCTATTGTGCTATTTTTTTATGATTAACTAAAATAAATTTTCTACAATTTTTTTTCGAATTCTTAGGCATTAAAATAAATATGAAAATAAAATAAAATAAAAAGATAAATTGGGTGCGTCATTAGCGGGCTAGAAGCACACCAGTTAATGGGTCTGATATGGGCCAGAGGCCACACTACATTTGGGAGCAAACCCAAAGGGCGCACTCACCTTGCAACCCATGTAAACTGGGCCACAGATCTGCATCTTGGTTTCAGGCCAAATAGATCACCTTCATGGCCTACTAGGAGCTGGGTCTCAATGCAGATCATCCCTAAGAGCCAATAGTCAAGTTCAGTTATCTCTTTTGCAGGTGCCTATGATGACACACAATAGTAGCTTAATATATATCACTAAAAACCTTCTCAATTTTCTGATATGGGACTAAACTTCTTACCTTGTTCAGATTCGACAACAGAGCAGCAACAACAACTAGATATGATGATCTAGAAGCTGCCATGTCACTGCTCACCATTGCACAAAAAAAGCACAACTAGATGTAACGACATCTGCCATCAAATCCAATGCACCAAAATCGGCCACGTCTCCAGCTGCCAACATGTGGTTTGACACACACGAATCTTGATAAAGCACACAAAAAAGGAGTGAGAGCTCAAATAGATCTGACGATGATTAAGAGGCCATGTCATCCCTTTGAAAGTAAAATGACAGTGCAAGAATATAAGTCTTCATCGAGTCACATAGTAGAGGACATGTTGACAAATATCGATTATCATCTCATAAAATAGATGATATCGATTATTCGCTCACATGGCCTAAGGGTACTTTTGCAAATATCAATTGTCATTTGGTAAAATAGAAAATATCGATTATTGTCATGTGAGAAAAGGAGAAAATGCTGGAAAAATTGGAGAAAAATCAGAAAAATATGACAGAAAATAGGAAGTTAAAATAGAAAATGGGATTTGCAGATCTAGGGAATATAAACGAGGAAGAGGAGAGAAAAAGGGATTTTTTTAGTTATTTTTGAGTTATTCTTAAGAGAATGATTTCTTCTTTTTCATGCAAAAATAGAGTTCCATGGAATGCACTGTTGATTTTTTATCGTTCTCTTCTACCCCTCTCACTTTAAATCCATTCCATTGAACTAGATGTAAGATTGGGAAGCATTACCCAGAGATCGACATCTAGCCATGCATTCTAAGGGTTGTAAGTTTGTTTTTTAATATAGTTTTTATTATTTTCTTATTTTTTATGAAATAAATTTATTTTCTTAGGTTTAATCATTTATTTACTTGTTTCTTTTTCATTTTCATCATTCTAAAGCATATCTCATTTTAATAGATTTTTAAATGGGCATCTACATTTATTTACCATTTTATTTCCTTCATTGATTTGAATATCAAGTTCATAATCCATTAAATATGAGAATAAGAAGATTTCTAAAAGCTTTCCCTAAGGAGATGACCTAGCTCACCATTATATTTATTTAATATTATTTTTGGTGAATCTAGTTCTATAAATTATTAAAATTGAATGATGATTCTAATAACGACTTAGGGTCACATCACACATTAGTAGGCAATAGGTTAACACTCACACCCAAATCTAACAATGCATTAAAAAATGTTACTTCACCTATTTGACAAGAAACTATTGGTGCACTTAGATCCTTACATTTTCTAGGTAAAGGGTGTGAAATAATTGCACTAGCTTCTTTGGAGAGTGTGATCCTCCTAGGTGATTGTCGTGGGGTACACAAATTTTTTAGAAATTTAGCATACATCAGTATGTGTTTGACTGCATCCACTAAAGGAATTGTTGTCTAAACTTCTTGGAAAATTTTCACCAGCTCCTCATTAAGCTCAGGTTTTACCTTAGTTTTTGGGTCAAGTGCTTCAGGAAAAGGTATGACCTTTGTTTTTCCTTTTAAATCCTTTCTGTCTAATGCTTATTCTCTCAGAAGTTATTTTAATTTTTCATTTTTCAGTTCTCTCTTCCCTTCCGAAAATAAACTATCATAGTCATTCTCTGGTTCTACTAGATGTGTGGGGATAATGTTCTCACCGTAGGGGTCTTTGAGGACTTTTCCATTCCTCAAGATAGTCATGGCTTCCACATTCTAGAAATGCTTGTTTTTGTGTTGAGAGGATGACACTTGATGCCCTGCAGCATTAACACCATAATTTTGTGGGTTACTAATAGGTTGGCTGGGGAGCTGTCCCAATTCCCTCCTAGGATTTACTACGGCAAGTTTACCTATTTCTTTTTCTAATTTTTGGTGTTGATGTTGTATTTGATCTATTTTCTGTTGCATCTGCAGCAGATTCTGTGCATTTTCTTCAGATTTTTCCTTGACTACAGTACATCATTTGACTCATCATCTGCTGCATCATCACAACAGATGAATCAGCAGATGGTGGTTCAGTATTTGACATCTGCAGCATCTGATTTGAACCTACAAGATGTTGACTAAATTGAGACTGGTTAGAAGACTGAAATGAAGGCTGAAATCTTCTTGAAAAGTTTTGAGGTGGACGTGAGTTCTGGACTTGTCTTTGACCTATAGAAAAATTTAGATTCATGGCTCAGGATTGGAATGTTTGAAAATTTTGAGATGGAGGTATGGGATTCAGGCAATTATTTTGATTTTTTTATGAGAAATTTGGGTGACTCCACCCATAATCTTGAGCAGCATGCACCTGTTCAGGTGCCCCTAAATTAGGTCCACTAAACTGTGGGCATTGCTGGTCATAATGGTGATTACCTGCACATACCATGCATTGTGTATATGGTGTATGAGAGGGAGGGTTTTCAACTATATTTTGCTCAGAATTCAGAACGAGATGATCACATAATCTATCAATTTTTTGGTGGACTTTAGTCACCTCAGCTCTCCATTCTTTTTCTTCTAAATTTCACACTTCATGTACCCCTCTCCTTTGCTCTCCTAGGCTGCGGTCATATAAACCAAAGGACTCTCTATCAGTTGAGTTTTCACTTAGAGTTTCATATAATTGATACATTTCATCCTCATCCTTGCTCAAAAATACTCCTCCACATGATATTACAAATGTATGAGAAAATATATAATTCATGATTGATATTATTCATAAGATTATGATTAATGACTCATAGGTTTTATGTAAATTAGAATGTTATTTATCTTGTGACATTATGACTAACCTTGAGGTTGAGTAAAATCATAAATAGTTGAAGCGTCACATACGGACAAATATTTATTGAAAAACAAATATTTAATAGGTAAATGATGATTTTACTTTCAATTTATTTATTCATGATTATTTAACCATTTAAGTGAAGCTTTTATTTATTAGTCATGTGTATCATTAAAAGGAAAAAAAGGTTCAAAATATCAAATGTGCTCTTATGAGTCTCAAAGGAGAAATCTAGATGATGACACATCAGCTACTTACATGAAGAAAATGATTGGCTTAACATTTGAATCTGAAAACAAAGTCATTGTTTTCCTATGAGAGATTAATCTTTAGTTCAAATTTTAAATCAAATGGACTAGAGAATAGAAAGATATTGAATTCATAATGGTCAGAGGTCATTGCCGTAGATTCTAGAAAATAGTAAGTGTTTAAATTGACCTTCCGACTTTGTCTCTCAAGAAAAATGTGGAAATCTATTAGAGGATGATACCCCACAAATAAAGAAAGCAAGGGAGATAAAAAAAATGATTCTACTTCGATCAACAACAAAAAATCTCTCTCATGATCAAGATTCATCACCACCAAGCTTTTACTATGAGCAGACTGCATCATCTATCTTCAACAATGATTGGTGATCAAGATAAAGCTTAAATCCTTCAAGAAGGCTCTCCATCAAGCCCTAAAGTAACTAAGTGGTAAGTGGAGAGTTTGGGTAAAGACACAAGGTGCTTTAAGCCCTATTTGGCCCAAAAGGGGCTGTATCTTTGTGGAGGTCGAACCTAAGGTGTTGGGGTTATTGATCCCATAAAAATTAGTGTGTATTTCTGACAGAAATAGCAGAATATCGTTAGGATGGATCCTCTAGGACTAGAATTAGCCAAGGGAGGGATGAACTAGTATAAAAACCTCTTGCCTCATAATGAGTCCCTACTAGAAGAGAGAAAAAGTCACTTTACATGCAGATAATCACATAGAACTGTGTTAACATGTGTTGACACATCTAACATTCAAGAAGAAAATCTAAGATTTCTAAGATACCAAGTTACCCCCTTTTTAGTATTTTTTCTAGCCTCTAGATCTTTTAGTATCTACTAAATTTTTATTTTTTTCTAGTATACCATCATAGAAAACTCTATTAATTTGCCACTTTGCAATTCCATAGTGTGGGCATTTTTTTAATAGATCCTTAAATCTCTCCCATGCTTCATGAGAGGTCTCCCCTGATTTTTGTGAGAAGTTTAAGATTAGTTTCCACATGGCATGTGTTTTTCCAACAGGGTAGAATTTTTTTCGAAAAACTTATTCAATTTCTTGCCAAGAGGTCAACTTTGGTTTAATGAAATTTACCAATCTCTAGCTTTATCATGTAGTGAAAATGGGAATAATTTCATTCTCAATACTTCTTGAGGGACATTAGGAAAATGGACCAACTCACATGCAGATAAGAATTTTTCTATATGTTGATGAGGCTCTTCATTGGGTAGTCCATGGAATGTGGGAAGCATTTGTATCATCCCATGTTTTATATCAAAGTGAACATCATGAGCTAGAGGAATCTTAATTTGAGATGTAGGCCTATAAAAATTTGTGGTTTAGTGGTCACACATAGTTTTATAGGGGTGAGGATTTTCTATGTTTTGTGGCATCTCCTGGTTCCCTAAGTTGGTTGGGTGAGACTCCTATTCGTTTTCCCCCCCTAGAGCTCTGTCCTCTCTCTACTTCAGCTGCCACAACAGCCTGTTTAAGGCTTCTCCTCCTGTCCATGTTGTTGGATAATCAGGATGGCATAAAATGCAGATGAAAGTACTAGAGAAGGAAAACACATTTGATAAAAATTTGGGTAAAAATGACCTGTTTGTATGCTATTTTAATTCAGTAAAAGACTGCTCAGAAATCAAAAAGGCGTATAATTCAATATATTTGTGAAATAAACTGAAATAGAATAAAACATGATATCCAAATGGGCTGGAAATAACTAGCATGAAATAAAATTCAGTAGGAATTAAAGAAAGTATTTATCGATTTTCTAAAATTTTTGTTTTAAAAAATAGCACAAACAAGAACCAACAGAATTGGCACCCACTGAAATCAAAATGAAATATAGTATTGTGCACAATTCGATATTATGATTACTATGTTTTTTTATTAGAAAAAATACAAATCATTGAGATAAACTACAAGAACTCAGATGTGCTTAAAGTCAGATTCATTCAAAATTAATATAAATTACCAATTGTAAAAACCCTCCTTGGCAATGGTGCCAAAATTTTGATGGACTTCAATCATTGGTAATTAAATTCTTCAAACTCTATATTTATAAACCTTATCCAAATATATGTATATCTTAAATATATAGTGGATTAGGGTTGAACTCAAGGAGAGTTTTTAATTAGCTAATGTATATTAATTGGTGATGATAGTCTTATTTATTTACTTTCTGAAACTCAACAACCACAACCAAGAATTTTTAATTGCACGAGATTTTCATTGAATTAACTAGGATAAAAGAAATTCAGTTGCACAAAAGTCAAAGGAACAAAGTGACAATGATTCCTCCCTCTTGTTCTTATGGACGTGGGAAGGGAACGGTGGTCTCATGCAAAGGCATCTTTGGTTGATCATCTTCTTGTTATGCTAAGGGAGGAGACCCATTATCATTGCCACCACTGTCACCACTGGACAGGGGAGGGAGAGGTGAGCTGGCCCACCGATGGTGTGCTACAAGTGGTGCCAAGGGAGAGAGGAGGAGTAGGCTATCCTCATAGTGGGAGAGGGATGCACCAAGGGAGGAAGGAGAAAGAGAAGGGCTGATTGTGAATGAAGAGAGCACTGGTGGCGGCTCCCCTCTTTTGAACTTGTATGCCCTACCTTAGACCTTCCGGTTTTGCCCCTATGTCCTGCAACAGTTACACATATTGCATAAATGCCCTTGATCACATTATGTGCCATATATCATAGTTGCAAATTACTTTTCCCCTTTGTCATTTGCTTTGACACTCACATTCTTGTAGAAAATAGGAAAATGATATAATTCATAAACTAAAGTATGAAAATATGTAAGTAAAGTATTTAATAAATAATTATCATATTCCTATATTCTTTAGGCTTTAATCATTAATCATATTTCCCTTTTAACATGATAATTCAAGGAATTATCAATCAATCATTTTTTTATTGGCTGAACATAAATCATCATAAAAAATTTGAACAATTTGCCATTTAGGAATACCATGATGAGGACATGTTTGCATCATAGCTTTGAATCTATACCATGCCTCATGCAAAGGTTCATTACTATTTTGTGTAAAACTCAATATTCTTTCTCATCAACATAATTTTGCCCCTATGATAAATTCTTTTCAATAATTCATGCAGTAAATCAGGTCATAATTTTATCTCCTTTTCGAAAGAAATCCAATAGCTAGCATCACTTTTCAAAGAAAAGGGAAACAATGTTAATTTTAATTCATCATCAGCCTCTTTGATAGTCTCACATATCTTAAGAAATTCTTGCAAAGGATCATAAGGATCTTCAATATTTTTACCATAAAATGTAGACAGCAATTGAAAAATTCCTGATTTGATCTCCTACTTGGAAATAAGTCACTAGAGAAAAACAAGTGCAGATGGAGGATTAAAATAATCCCTAATACATATAGGGTTTTCTCTATTTCCTCCATTTTTCGTTAATTAAATAAATTAGGAGGTGACTTAACTCTAGATAGAGGTAGTTCTACTAATTTGGTTTTTAATGACTTCCTTCCTAGCATGCAATTGTTAATTGACAAGTTTTTTATATCTTTTTATATTTTTTTATAAATGAGATATGAAAAGAAAGAACAGAAAAATATAAAAAAAATTCCTAAAGAGAATCAAAGATTTCAAAATTACTTTCCCTTGCAACTGCACCAAAAAGTGATGTGATCCAAAGTTGTTATTAGAATCATCATTTAATTTTAATAATTTATAGAACTAGATTTACAAAAAATAATATTAAATGAATATAATGGTGAGCTAGGTTGTCTCCTCAGGGAAAGGCTTTAGAAATCTTCTTATTCTCTTATTTAATGGACTATGAAGTTGATAATTATAGCAATGAAGGAAATAAAATGGTAAATAAATGTAGATGTGAATTGAAAACTTTATTAAAATAGAATATATTTAGAATGAGGAAAATGGAAAAGAAACAAGTAGCAAAATGATTAAAGCTAAGAAAATAAATTTATTTCACAGATCAAACAAGAAAATAATGAAAACTCTATTAAAAATTAAAGTTACAACCCTTAGATTACATGGCTTGATGTCGACCTCTGGGTAATGTTTCCCAATCTTGCATCCAATTCAATGGAATGGATTTAAGGTGAGACGGGTAGAGGAGAATAATAAAAACTCAATGGTGCATTCCTTCAAATTTTATTTTACATTAAAAAGAAAATAATGTTTCTCTCAAGAACAACTCAAGAACAACATGAAAAGATATCTCTTTCTCTCTCATCTTTCTCCTTTTTGTTCCTAGATCTGTAAATCACATTTTCTATTTTAATTTCCTATTTTCTGCTATATTTTTCCGATTTTTCTCTAATTTTTTTGTATTTTCCCTATTCTTGTGTGGCAATAATCAATATTGACTATTTTACTAGATGATAATCAATATTTGTAAATGTACCCTTATGTCGCATAAGAGAATAATCCATATCGTTTGTTTACTAGATGATAATTGATATTTGTAGACATGTCCTCCGTCACATGACTCGATGAAGATCATTAGATTCTTATGCCATCATTTTACTTTAAAGGGCATGACGTGGCCTCTTAATTGTCATTAGATCTATTTCACCTCAATCCTTTTTCTCATACTTTATCAGGATCCGTGTGGGCACCGTACCACATGCTAGCGATTGGAGACATGGTCACTTCTGGTATGTCTGATTAGATAGTAGCTACCGTTAGATCTAACATTGCTTTTTGTGCGATGGTGAGCGGTGATGTGGTGCAGTCCTGTGCATTAGATAAAATTGTCAATATTATTAGATCAAGGGCTAATTTTTGTATGATGGTGGCGGTGATGTGGCAGCTTCTAAATCATTGAATCTAGCTACTGCTGGCGCTCTACCGTCAGATCTGAAAAGGTAAGTGTTTTAGTCCCATATCAAAATAAGTAGAAACTTGTAGTAATATATATATTAAGGTGCTATTGTCACTCATCCCAAGTACCTTCGGAAGGGATGATTGGACTTGACTACCAGCTCCCAAGGATGATCTAGATTGAGACCTGGCTCCTAGTTGGCCATAGAGGTGATCTATTCAGCTGGAACCCATCATCTAGATCCATAACCTCATTTATATAGGTCACGAGATGATATGCTTTTTAGGCCTACTCTAGGACACAATGTGACCTCTGGCCCATGTCCAACCTATTAAGTAGTGCCTCTAACCTGCTAATGGTGCACCCATTTTATCTTTTTTGTCTTTGTTTGTAATTTTTTATTATATTTATTTTAATGCCTAAAAATTTAGAAAAATTGCAGAAAATATATTTCAATTAATCATAAAAGTTTAGCGCAACATAATTTTATTAAAAATAAACCAAATGAGAATTAAGCTCAATATATGAAATAAATTTTCATCAATGTCTTTTTATTAATAAAATATCAATTTAAGGAGGTTGATTAAAATGACAAATAAAATAATTAACATAATAACTTGTGAAATAATTCTCAAATATGCATTATTTTCCTTGATTTAATAACACATTAACATATAATTTTCACAAGTTATCAATGACCAGTGTAAATTGGGTCATAGATCATAGGAGCTGGGTTCCAGCCATATACATCACCTCCCTAACCATTACGAGCTGGGGGTGAGACTTGGATCTCATTGAGAGCCTAGGGTGGAACCTAGATCAACCCTTCAGGAGATGATCTTGATCATTGATGAACGAAGGGGATCCATAATATATATTATTAGATATCTAGAATTCTTCTGATGTGGGACTAAAATGTCACTTTTTCCTCTTTTTTTAGATCTAATGACAGAGTGGCAGCAGCAACCTGATTTGACACACTAGATGATGCCATGTTGCAGGTACCATCATTCAAAAAATTAACTACAGATCTAACGGCAGCTGCTAACACATCCGATGATGCAAGAGACCCCACATCACTGATAACATGATAAATTTGTTCATAATTCCGTGCATTTGATATGAGTTTAACTATCTACATCCTAAATTTATCATGTTATTAACTAAATTATGTGAATATTCCTGAATTTTATATGAGTATCATCTTATGCATATTCTAGATGTTTTTGATTAATCATGCTTGACTTTATGAAGTCAAGCAATTTTGTCACTGATGGATAATTTCAAGTCCCATGTGTGGAGAAATTGACAAGAGCTAAGTGAAATAACTATCAATGGGCTAGAGCTCTCCATGAGATTTCAAAGCTTATCCATTGGGCTGCTGGGCCAGAATGAACCATTTTTAGTTTCAGGCTTCAAAAGAGTAGTTAAAGGGGTGTGGGCCATGTCTTCCCCCTCCACTAACCCATCTAATTTCCTTCCTAAAGATGAGGACGAAATTCAGGCTATGGGAGGTTTCAACCAATCAGGAAAGAGGAAGGAAGGGCATGGAGAAAAGTTGATAAATGATATGAGGGCACTTTTTGTAATCAGTCCCATGTATAAATAATCTCTTCCTCTCTCTTTCCTGCTCAAGTCTTGACGTCCTCTAATAGTGGCCAGCTAACAGGACAAGGCATTTTCTGGCATCCGGGGTATTCTCCTTGATTGATGTAAGTTGTTTGAAGTGTTCACTCTTGTTCTTCCTCTTCTTACAGTGGAAAAAACCTGATCCTGGTAGAATATAAGGATCTAAGTGGAGAAGAAACCTTGAGGGCTCAAAAGATGAACATCAGTACCTTAGGGATTAGATTGGAGCATCGCCCAGTCATTTCTGTTTACTCTACCAGTTTTTTTGTCATTTTCCATCATTTTTTCTCTCTAGAATCATCCTCTTCCCACTGCTCCACGTCTCTCTCTCTCTCTGCCCTCTTCCGCTGCCTCTCTCTCTTTCTCTCATAGCCAGCAGCTGCACCTCTGCCAACCACCACTGCACACCCATCGCCAGCTGCTGCACGTCTGCCAACCACCGCTGCCACCTATCATCAGCAGCCACACGTCTGCCGATCACCACTGTGCGCGCATCGCCAGATGCTGCACGTCTGCTGACTACCGCCACTGCCTATCGCCAGCCACCATGTGCTCGCTGCTGGTCACTGCATGCCCTCCCCCCTCTATCTCTCCCCTCTAGACGTAACTGAAAGTCCTAAATTTCAGTTAAGTTTGGAAATGGTCATGGGAGATCTGAGACCCATGCAGGCCACAAAACTGACCATCAACACTGACAAAGTTACTCATTCATATTATTATTATTATTTTTTCATTTAACAAACTCCATTAAAATTAGAAAAAAATTCTAATTAGTCATTAGCTGTATTTTCTGCATGGGTAAACTCCATAAAATTCTATTACACTAGAAAAATCCTAAAAAGACTTCTTAAGAATGAAATTTTAACTTCCAAACTGATTTCCACCATTTCTAGGCCTCAAATAATTCTGAAATTGAATTTCTACCTCCCTATGAATTGACCCTTACTTGCCCTATCTCTAATATATAGTAATTAAGTAAAAAAAAATTAATTATTGTTGGTTAAGTCTGAATTAAAATAGCAACAGAAAACCCTTAAATTTAGACTTATCATTCACCACCCACCATCCCACGAAAAACAAGTGTTGATCTAATGGTGGCTATCGTCACATCTAACACACAGGAAATTGACACATTGCCAACCATCAATACGTGTTGCAATGGGAACATAGATCTCAATAAAGCATGTGCAAAAGTAGAAAGAGGCGATGGGGATCTGATGGTGACTATAGGGCGATGCCACCCCTCTTCAAAGCGAAATGATGGCATGAAGATCTAACGGTCTTCATCAAGTCATGCATTGGAGGATATATTTACAAACATTGATTATCATCTAGTGAAATAGATGATATTGATTATTCTCTCATGTGTGTAGAAGGGTACATTTATAAGTATCAATTTTCATTAATATCAACTATTGCTGATGAGAGAAGGGGAAGATGTTAGAAAAATCAAAGAAAAAACAAAAAAATATGACAAAAAATAGGAAGTTAAAATAAAAAATGTGACTTGTAAATCTAGGGAACAAAAAGGGGAAGAGGAGAGAGAAAAGAGGTCTTTTTTGAGTTGTTCTTTGTTATTCTTGAGACAAAACATTGTTCTTCTTTTTTATTCGAAAATAAAAATTTGAAGAGTGCATTGTTGATCTTGATCGTTCTCCTTTGCCCTTTTCACCTTAAATTCATTCTGTTGAATTAGATGTAAGATTGAGAAGTGCTACCTAGAGGTTGACATCAAGTTATGTACTCTAAAGGTTGTAAGTTTGATTTTAATAGAGATTGCATTATTTTCTTGTTAGATATGTGAAATAAATTTATTTTCTTAGATTTACGCATTTATTTAATTTTTTTTCTATTTTCATCATTTCAAAGCATATTTTATTTACTATTTTTAATTCCTTTAAGTTTCAAATTCGTATTTACATTTATTTACCATTTTATTTCCTTGGTGGCAACCTAGCTCATTAGTATATTGGTGGTGGACAAGACCCCTCGCCACCACAGTACGAGGCCAAGGCAACAAAGGAGACCCCACCCCAACACTATCAATCGGATCGCAGAGCCCAAGCAAGGACAAGGAACCTCGGGTTCCGCTACACCACATGAAGGGCTTCCCACCCCTTGGGCCCACGTCGGGTTCATGGCAGGATGGGATGGCCCACTCCATTTTGGCCCTCACCTGTCCTATTACCTCCTCCTTTGGGCCATATGTGTCGGCCCGATTGGAGGAGCTGGTGTCCTTATTCCCCTCACCCCCTTCTCTTTTGGGCCACCCTCATGAAGGCCCACTTGAGACTGTATCACCTAGGGGGCTTGGCATTTTGGGCCTCTCATGTGGTTCTTCACCCTTGGCCCATGTGGGCCCCTATATAAGGGGGTGGAGAGCCACCACTAAAGGGGAAGAGTGTTTGTGAGCCTGATCTAGGGAGAAGGGGAGGGGAAAGCCTGAGGGGTGGAGGGCACCATCCGACCATGACACCACCACCACCTAGTTCCTGGTCACTCGCTGCCTCACTTCCTGCACACGGGTCTAGTGCAGTTGCCGGCATAGTGCTCCTGTCTTGCATTTGCCTCACACCTGACACCACGCTCTATGCCCTGGCAGGCAGCAGTTGTCAAGATCGCGAACCCTATGAGTCTACCTGCATGCCGCCGCAACCACCTACAAGTCCATTGCAGGCCTCAAGCAAGAACTCATCTAGGTACCTCGGGTCATTTGGCTGCGTCACCACCCTCAGGCCGTTAGCCATCCTTTAGGCACTGTTGCCATCCCCTCCCCGAACGCCCACCCACATGCCTGTGCGCACGCTGAACACCTCACATGGGACTGTCCTCCGCTTACAAGGAACCACCGGCCGCGCTGCTGCGACGCCTCCCCATCTGTCGGGCTCGCACTGCTCTCGCTGCCATTGACCCTGCGCCTATATGAGGATCCTCCCACCTAGCCATGACCAACTGGGCTGAGGCCTGCAGGTTAGCCCTCTTTCCCCCATCAGTCAGCCCTTACTCCATGCAGTGCCTTCTCACTCCTGCCCCACAGCCGGCAGGCCTAGCTAGGTGGGAATGGATTGGTACTCACCTCAGGTGTGAACCTTGACGTGCACGCGTGCAAGCACTGCTGCATTGGCTGGCAAGCTTAGGCGATAGAGACTATGTCGATGTTATCGGGCTTCTCTCAACGGACGTGGACGGGTGATCACACTTTAGTCATTGAAATAAAATACGTCAAATTTAAATTTTTACCAGAACTCAAAACATAGAAATTCACTTGAAATTCTAGTGGTTCAAGTCTATCCTCAGAGTTGATTGTCAAATTATGATATCAAGTTGTATTCTCAAATACTTATTTTTTTAATTAAAGGAAATAAAAAGAATTATGTGAATAAATAGAGTGAATGACTTTTAAATAAAAGAAATTAATTGAGTTCAACTATGTTAAGTGTGTCACCCACCTAGCATAGACAAACTCAAAGATATATAGAAAAATAAATTGAAACCTAGAAAATGTTCATCCTCTACCGATCCATGTGTCACTCATGGATTAGAAGAAGAATGAGTGGTGAAGAAACCAATAAAATAATCAAATTTGAAGAATTCTTCTTCAAATCCCTGTGTCACTTAGAAATCTGAAGAAGAATAATAAAATGAAGCGATAAAGAAAGCTATAAATAACTAAAATTAAGAACTGTAAATAACCCAAATATTTGAGAAAGAATGAATGGTCAAGTAAATCGCAGAAAGAAAAGTAAAGGAAAATAGTAAAAATTCCTAAACTATAGCATTCTCACTCCTCTTCATCTATCACACAGAAGTGATTTGAGAAGGGGAAGAAAGGGGGTCAAAATCACTGTGAATGCTACTCCCGCCGTCATGCTCGACTCCACCTATGCCTGTCACACATGAGGGAAGCTTGCAGCAACCATCATCGCCATTGCCACCTCAGCCATTTTGTGGGGAACAAGCTCTGTCTACTGTAGCTTCCATCACCATCTCCATGTCACTGTGCTAACACTTTGCCATCACTATCTCCACCTGTCACGTGGAGAGGCCAGCTGTCACTGTGCCCTAGCCGTTGCAATCCGCTGAATCACTCTCTATCTCTCTCCTCTTCTCTTCTCTTCTCTTTTAACCCCTCATTGAAATGAATTGGTTATTGGGCTTGATATTGGGCTTGATGGTGGGCATGTGTAATCAGCCCACTATCTTGCCCAATATTAGTCTAAAGAAAATTATAATAAATTTAGAAAACTCTAACCTTCATTCTTCTGATTTTTTTGCAGCCCATGAAAAGATTTCTCAAGGTACTCACCTTGGATATTCATGTTAGCACCAATTAAATTACTAAACAATCATTTCTCAAGAATAATACTCAAATGAGATAATTCTAATGAAATGAGTTATAAAATGTATTTTCATTTTTCATATAATCTCATTTTATGTAACATCAATTAATGTGACATTTCAAATCATTTTTCATTTATTAACATAGATAAATGACACATTATCAACGGGGAAGGTCTCCCTTCACCTGCACCCTTGTCAATGCCGACGAGTGTCCACAGGCATTGTTGCCATTAGCACCTGTTTGCCTTAATCGAGTCACCCCCCCCCATAGTAGCACATTACCCCTCCTCACCCAAGGGTAGATCACTCAGTGCTGCATCATATATCCATTTAAAATTATTTTTGGTCAATCTAACTTTATAAATTATTAAAATCAATTGTGATTATAATAGCGACTTAGAGTTGCAGCATTATGATTGGATATAATCATTATATTGTAAAGAAAAATAACTTTGCAATCCTATATTACAATTGGTTTCATAGAAGCAAGAGGAATTGGAATCCATTTCTATAACTTCCTAGGGTGCATAAAAAGTATTTATATCCTATAAGTAAACACTATCAAGTAAAATAAAAGAATAAATTTGTATTTTTCATGAATTCTATAAATTTCATTCTTCTTGCTAATCATAGGGAAATCTGATCTCTATTACCATATGGTTACTTTTTCAACAAATTCATATGAAAGTACTTTCAAAAGGGATGGATTAACATATTTGAAGAAACAAAAATTTCCATAGTTCATTGATGCTAAACTTATAGTCAGCTGTCAACAATGTCAATACCATAGGATGCTGAAAATTCTTAAGATTTGTAAGATTCAAAAGATATTTTATCCCAATGATCTAAATGTGTTCCAATAGTATTTATAGTCATGTTCTTAAGCATTGTTTGATGGAAGTATAGTATTGTAACTTGCATATAAACAAGCATAAAAGGTTGAATAAAATCTATAAAATTTATCTTTTTAAAAGAGATCAAGAATAATGTGAATATTTTCTCCACAGATTCATAATTGATTTGAGCAACAGTTCATATTATTCTCATCTCTTATGGATACTATTGTTGGAATTATTTCTTTAGTTATGACTAGTAATCATATTTCAGTTCATTTGCAATGATTAGTATTCATATTATTTTATTTTTGACGTGTTTAGGCCAGTTCATCTCTCTCTCTCTCCCTTGTTCTTTCCCTCA
This sequence comes from Spirodela polyrhiza, assembly GCA_024713555.1. Classification (NCBI taxonomy): domain Eukaryota; kingdom Viridiplantae; phylum Streptophyta; class Magnoliopsida; order Alismatales; family Araceae; genus Spirodela; species Spirodela polyrhiza. The sequence goes on from CM046532.1 coordinate 6,255,831, forward strand.
TTTGTTCCGTTGATTGAACCATGGTTACCTTCCATTTACCTAGTTTCAATAGCCAGATCCTGCCAAGCAGCGCTCGGTACCCACCCTGGAGGCACCAGGTTGCGGCTCACGGTCAGCCCGCTTACCAACCTCCCTCCGAACTAGTGATCCTGGCAGATGAATTCGAGCTGAATTAATGGCCTTTAATTCGTACTGTTCACGAGGGAGGTGAGGTAGGTATTTCTTGAGGATGATGCTGGTTGTAAAGACCGATCAACAAGTGGGAAAGGTTAAGAATTTACTGCCCCATGTCAAGTTATGGTCTCCATTGAAGAGACCCACAGCGACCTTCACGAGTTCTGCGAGTTGCCGCTACTAAGTCTAGGGATATTGCCATGGGCATTTGCTGTCGAGGGCCCCGGCCAGTGATATACTTCTCCGTCACGTTCTACATGAAATAGGCTTCGCTAGGGGAAGCCATGGACGAATGAGAAGATAATGCAGCCTACAAGAGGAAATGCCAGCAGCTTTATGTCTACAACTGACGAATTTGGAAGCTTCCAACATACACCTTGATTTATTGCCGGGATTGACGGCACGCTGACGCTGCTTGGCTCTGTGTAACATCAATCACAGGTCTTGACAAGGAAGAAGGAAAGCTTAAACCTTGAACAATTCATCTAGTTCATAATACGTTTGTGTATGATTTGGCTGCGTAATCTTCTCAGGGACGTGAAGACCACATGTATTTCATAACTTTGATACTATTTTAAAATAAAATGAAAAACTTATAGGATGACCTTGATTTTCAAAAGTTTAAAAATTTGACATTTGAATAATAAATATATGAGATAAGATGCTAAAGTATTAATACTAATACTTAAAAGGAAATGGTATTTAACCTTCCAATTTTTCCCGGAATTTATCAAAATATTTCTACAATTATCATGGAGTGCTTTGAGTTTCCTATGCCTCCAGATTCTGAAAAATGTCAGCAATGATTTAGGAATTTATACGCCCATTTAGTGGATTTCCCGTTGTCCGAATTTCACAGCATTGATATATTTTCTTCCTATTGCATTATTCTCAAAAAGTAATAAAACGTATAAGTGACATCATAATTGGATTATCCTAAATATTTACTTTAAAATTTAAAAATAATCTGAAAAACGTAAGTAGGAAGAGAAGTTTCCTCTGCACTATCCCGTTTATTTCCCCAGAATATTAGATGCTTGCACCGTCGCTCGCCACTGGCAATGTCATTTAGTTGATTAATGGGACGCCCCATTCCAAACACCAATGATTTCATCCACCCACATGTAGAGTCAGAAGTTTCGCATATGAACCATCCATTACGTGTAATTTCGTAATGTATACAACTCATTACGAAAAATATCATCGACTATTTAAGCAGGTTAGACCTGATCGGATTTGGCTTGTTTCATGAAATAGTGTTCGGGCTGTTTCGTGGAAGGTGCTGTCAAGGGAATCCACCTACCGTGGTACACTATGGCTTGGAGTAAACGATTCCGGTCACGTTGGACCTGTTGAGAGAGTGTTTCGCAACCATGGTTACTGATTGCGCGTTGGCGTACGGAGGAAATAATAGGGGGAGTGGCATTACGGAAAAGTTCGATAAAGAAAGGGCATTCATCGAGAAACAAACAGTTCAAGTGCTCAAATAATTTTGGGCACTGGATGGCCAAACTTCTCACGGAAAGATGATGCCTGAAGTTTACTTCTCTCCCCTGTAAGGTAAACACAGTTGGTACCCCTACATAAAAAAAGGACCTGATGTCACTTCTTTTTCTTGATTTATAAGTCAGAAGCCTAGATATTGACTTACCTACGTTTTCTATAAGCCATATTCTAAGAGTTTTCTTAATCTAGCGGCGTGATCTTCCATGGGATTCATCTTAATATTTAAGATCGTCCAGATCTTTCCAAATCAGTTGTATTACCCTCGAAACTCTTTAACTAGCTAACATAAAACCTTCTTGTGGATTCAGTTATTTAGCAAGGAGTTTTCTGCTTAAAATATAACCTGAGGATGGGTATCAACCTATTTTGATTTTTATTATTTAGCCTTTGCACTGGAAAAATAAAAAATTAATTTGTACGAACTAAGTGTCAAGTATCTATAAGTGATTACGCTAAAATATACCATGAAAGGGGAGAGCTACACCTAAAATTCTAATAACACTTCATTTAGGGATTATGATCAACAGAAAATCGGTGCATTTTTGAATCCCACCCAACATGATACATGTCAAAAGATGACATACACCATGCACATAATAAAAACTATAGTAAATAAGTGCACAGGAATATTATAGCAAAACTGTAAATATCAGAATTTGGGAGACATAAAGTGGATGTAAATACATGCACTTTAATTATAATGTCATACGGAGGTTTTCTTCCACTAAATTTCATCATATCGCTCTTCTGGACCCAATGAATGCCATCTGAACCAGTTGTATGACACTGTACTGGTAATGATAGATGTAGACCTGCCACCAGAGGTACGACTGCAAGCAACGCAATGGTGTCAAAAAGGCCACACAGCCATATCCAAACTCCAATGATTTCATCCACCCACATGTAGAGTCAGAAGTTTAGCATATGAACCATCCATTACGTGTAATTTCGTAATGTATGCAAATCATTACGAAAAATATCATCGACTATTTAAGCAGGTTAGACCTGATCGGATTTGGCTTGTTTCATGAAATAGTGTTCGGGCTGTTTCGTGGAAGGTGCTGTCAAGGGAATCCACCTACCGTGGTACACTATGGCTTGGAGTAAACGATTCCGGTCACGTTGGACCTGTTGAGAGAGTGTTTCGCAAGTATCCTTACTGATTGAGCGTTGGCGTACGGAGGAAATAATAGGGGGAGTGGCATTACGGAAAAGTTCGATAAAGAAAGGGCATTCATCGAGAAACAAACAGTACAAGTGCTCAAATAATTTTGGGCACTGGATGGCCAAACTTCTCACGGAAAGATGATGCCTGAAGTTTACTTCTCTCCCCTGTAAGGTAAACACAGTTGGTACCCCTACATAAAAAAAGGACCTGATGTCACTTCTTTTTCTTGATTTATAATTCAAAAGCCTAGATATTGACTTACCTACGTTTTCTATAAGCCATATTCTAAGAGTTTTCTTAATCTAGCGGCGTGATCTTCCATGGGATTCAATCTTAATATTTAAGATCGTCCAGATCTTTCCAAATCAGTTATATTACCCTTGCAACTCTCTAACTAGCTAACATAAAACCTTCTTATGGATTCAGTTAGTTAGCAAGGAGTTTTCTGCTTAAAACTATAACCCCAGGATGGGTATCAACCTATTTTGATTTTTATTATTCAGCCTTTGCACTGGAAAAATAAAAAATTAATTTGTACGAACTAAGTATCAAGTATCTATAAGTGATTACGCTAAAATATACCATGAAAGGGGAGAGCTACACCTAAAATTCTAATAACACTTCATTTAGGGATTATGATCAACAGAAAATCCCACCCAACATGATATATGTCAAAAAAAGACATACACCATGCACATAATAAAAACTATAGTAAATAAGTGCACAGGAATATTACAGTAAAAACTGTAATATCAGAATTTGGGAGACATAAAGTGGGATGTAAATACATGCACTTTAATTGTAATGTCATACGGAGATTTTCTTCCACTAAATTTCATCATAACGCTCTTGTGGACCGAATGAATGCCATCTTAACCAGTTGTATGACACTATACTGGTAATGATAGATGTAGACCTGCAACCAGAGGTACGACTGCAAGCAACGGAATGGTGTATAAGAAGGCGACACAGCCATATCCTATTCCCCCAAGAGCTCCGAGTAGTAATTTCCATACACTACTGAGTTTTCTGCTTAAAAGTATAACCCCACGATCGGTACCAACCTATTTTGATTTTTATTTTTTAGCTTTTGCACTGGAAAAATAAAAAATTAAACTAAGTATGAAGTATCTATAAGTCATTACGCTAAAATATATCATGAAAGAGGAGAGCTACAGCTAAAATTCTAATAACACTTCAATTAAGGATTATGATCAACAGAAAATCGGTGCATTTTCGAATCCCAACCAACATGATACATGTCAAAAAATGACATACACCATGCACATAGTAAAAAACTATAGTAAATAAGTGCACAGGAATATTACAGTAAAAACTGTAATATCAGAATTTGGGAGACATAAAGTGGGATGTAAATACATGCACTTTAATTGTAATGTCATACGGAGATTTTCTTCCACTAAATTTCATCATATCGCTCTTGTGGACCCAATGAATGCCATCTTAACAAGTTGTATGACACTGTACTGGTAATGATAGATGTCCACCTGCCACCAGAGGTACGACTGCAAGCAACGGAATGGTGTATAAGAAGGCCTCACAGCCATATCCTATTTCCCCAGGAGCTACGGGTAGTAATTTCCATAGCCTAGTGAGCCTTCTCTCCATCTCCAGAGCGCAACGCCTTCTTCGATGGGCACCCTTATCGGCCATGTCGGCCCTGGGTTCGGGTTCCTCATCATCGGACTGTGGCAACTGTTCAACAATGTGAAGCTCCAATGCCAGCACCCCAAGTCCTACCGTCCGCCCATCTGGTTCCCAGCCCCAAGGGTGAGATATCTCGAGCTCTACCTCATCATGCTGGGAGGCTGGACCTCCATACTAATGGAGCTCTTTATCGGCCCCTCCCGGCACCAGCCGCTCGACCCCACCGACTGGACCATCCCCTCGAACCACCTCCACAACTTCGAGCACGCGACGATCTCTTTCACCCTCTTCACCTACGCTGCGTTCACGCTTCACTTTGAACGCCAGCGCCTGAAGTCGGCCCACTTGCTGTCCATGTTGCTCCTGACATTGGCCTTCGCCATTGAGCTGCTTCTCTTCTACCTTCACTCCACAGACCACGCAGGCGTGGAGTGGCAGTATCATTGGCTCCTGCAGATAGCAATTGCCGTGTCTTTGATCACGACGGTGATGGGGATCGCGTTCCCCCGTAGCTTCGCCGTGGGATTCGTGAGGTCTGTGAGCGTCGTCTTTCAAGGCGTCTGGTTCAACCTCCTGGGCATCATGCTGTACACGCCGAGGTTCATTCCCAAAGGCTGCTCCCTGGAGACCGACGACGGCCGTTTCGTTGTCCCCTGCAAAGGCCATCTCTCTCTCCACCGGGCGAAGGCGTTAGTGAACCTTGAGTTTGCCTGGACTCTCATCGCAGTCGTCGCGTTCTCCATGTGGTTCTACATTTATCTTGCCGAGAAGTACCCGGAGTTGGCGGAGTACGATTGCCTTGCGGGGAATGTTGACCAAGAGGACGAGATCTGGAAGTCGCCAAAAATGGAGGATGAGAAGCCCGACCGCTTCGCTGACGTGGGAAAATGGTTAAAACCAAAAGATTTGGAAAGATAAGAGACCAAGGGCCTACCCGCTTCGTCAGTATGTTCGCGCAGGGGCCTTCTCCCATATTCCTTATCGTGTTTTCAGTCTTATCGTTGCCTCCGACTAGAATAATGAGCGTTTTTGTGGCTAATGTGTTCATAGAAAGTACGTAGAACCACATATGATGATGCGTAATTTAATTAGCGTAGTCAGAAAGAACTGCTCTCAGGATACATGTCCTGTCAAATCATGTATCATGATGAGTGCCAGCACAGAGAAAATTTTCAAGTGAATAATAACGGAAAAACTGTATAAAATAAACTATATCATTGAAATTTTGTTCAAATAACAATGGAATAGATGGGCCATGGGTCCATCTAGAAAAAGACGTCAATATGAATACATCATCTTAAAAAAATGATTCTCCTACTCCAGGGAATTACTATTGTCCAGGATGCTTTGCTTGTGTCTTATAATTCACAGTCAAGGATTTTCTCGAGGGAATGAAGTGTATAGCTTCTTTGGTCGTTCTCTTATACCCATACGCGCGCTATCTTTACATTCGTTTTTAGTGCTCCGAAGCTCCCCTTTTAGCAGCGAGTGGGATCAAATCCAGCAAATTGCATGGATACATATGTTCTCTTATACCGCGTTATGACGTGAAGTATCTCCATAGATTAGAATACTCTGACGGAGAAATCATAAAGAGAATCCAAATTAAATTACTCAGAACCCCGTAGGCGACTTCCATTATGTTCCGTCTTCTTCCTCCCCGATTCCCTCGTCTTTTTCCTTCTACCCGGTTCTGGTTCTTGTTTCCACGCAAAAGAGTTTATTCTTTTCTCCATTTGGTGTGCTTTATGACGTGTGGAGAAGTTTTCTCTTTCCCATCACATATTTCAGATTCCTCAGAAGGTGAACAAACATCAACCAGTCCAAAGCCCGCCGGTTCGGATAATTGATCTAACGGGAGGAAACCTGTTTCTCGAACATTAGGACTCCCTTTCTTTCATGAGCTGATTTTTAAATCAACCATGAATCACCTTAATGCTAATCAGGACAACTCGACTTTAGCATTTGAATACTAGTCAAAGTCCTGCTCTCTTTGATAGTGGGTGACCCTACTGGGTGACCATAGAACCGTAAGTATTGAAATAAGTTTTTGTCTATTCCCAGTCGCGGAACTCGAGTGCATAAATTCTCTAGCTTGAATTGTACTTAGCCATCAGTATTTGGGGACTTCCCCATGAGAGGTCTAAAACAGCTTTTAGCTTGAAATAAGCTCAACTTTCTGAGAGCTTTGCTTCTATCCATCCGACTTTTAGCTAGACTTTTGATCAATCTGAATTTTAAGCAGATGTGCAGCACATCTTACCACATAAAAAGTACCACATGTCATCAATCTTTTTTATATCAGCATTTCTACCCAAATCTAGAGTGGTCTTACAATGTCAATGGTATAGATAAGTGGTCATAGTCTCTGTCAAGTTTATAGCTGTCACCTAAACTTAGACCTAAGTTAGGTCAGGTCATAGTTTGGTCAAGAGTGAGAAAACCTTGATTTAACCTATGACCAATCTAAATTTAAACTTGTATATTTCTTCCTCTTTAATCTAAGGTAGTTGACTTTTTTACACATACAAAGTTAATTGTAACATAAAAAATAAATTAAAATATTTAATTACATATTCTTGAATTACATTTAAAAACATAAAAAATTATAACACTATTGGAGGAGTGTGCAGTGGTAGAGGAGCATGTGGTGCAAGAAGAGGATGTATAGTGAGGGAGGATCTTGGGGTGGTGGGGGAAGAGAAGTGTGTAGTAGTGGCAGAAGATTTTGTTGTAATAGAAGAGCCTAACTAGAAGAGGATGCACAAATAGGGAGGATTTTGTGGTTGCAGCAGAAGAGAAGCATGTAGTGGCAGGGGATGAGCAAGTTTCCGCAAAAAGATTCTGTGGTGGTAGAGGAGCTTCTAGCACCGAAAGTGGACACACGATGAAGCAGGATCCTGCAGCAGCAATGAAAAAGAAGTGTGTGGCAGTAGTGGAAGAGAAGCATGTGGCAAAAATAGAAAACCTCAACAATGAGGGTGGGGAAAGAGAGCAAGAGAGGTTTAGGGTCTCAGTCCCTCGCACAATTGTTGGACCATACATTCTTCGGTCATTGTTTATTTGACCATGAAAAATTGTGACCAAAAGGAAATGATGACCATGGCTTCTGTGCTTGACCATCAGTCTCAATTTTGCTCTAGTCAACCTAATATAGGTATGACTACTGATCCCTAGTCAATGTATCATTATTCTTGATATGCATGTAAATAATACTGATTATGATTCTTTAAAATCATTACAACCAATTAGAGGACAAGCTATTATGAAGGAAAATTTATTGAATATTCTTTAGTTTTTATTCTTAGCAGAAAATCGAAATCAATAAATAGAATACAATATAAATATTTTTTACGGTAATTCAAAGTTTCATTGATAGCTCTCTTCAAATATTAACACCATGTTTGCAAAACCATATTTTTTGATGAAAAACGTCCATATTGGGATTTTAACTCAGCTTTAACCATTCCAATCTTAAATAAGACAAATGCCTTACCTAATGATACTGACACAAAACACTCCATCTTCAACAGTCATAAAATTAAGCACAATCAGCAATTTCACATTTGCAGAAATTTCTTCATATATTACCTAACGATGCCTTGTTCTCAAAAAATGCCAAAAAGAGAAATAACCAAAAGATCTAAGTACATGAGTAAAAAAGAAGATATAACTGAAACACCACTTTTGTAATAAGCAGGCCAAAAAGTGCGAAAATAAGTGAGCCCATTTTATGATGACACAATGATTATGCTACAAGATAATATACTAAATAAACACAATTACACAAATTTGTAAAGAAAGAGAGGTTTAAAAATAACCTTGTCACCAAAATGGCTGATTGGTTAACGAAAGGAAACAAGCTGAAGTTCAAGTGAAACTGTGATTCCAAAATAAAGGAATTTATGGTCTTCTTCATTTGTAGTCAAAAACTCAAATTTATCACATCTAGATTGGCTCTTTGGTGAGTACAAAAATACTGAAAGGAAAAGAGCCTATTATGCAGGATTGGATATACTAGGATTCTTCAGATCAGATATATTTAATTTACCCTCTTCTCCTTTGCCTTCTTACCCTCTATTTCAAGTATAAAGTTCCTTTCACTATTCAAAGAGGGGACATTTTTTGCCCAACTTGAAGCATCCTTATTCTTGAGGAGACAAAAATTTTTAACGAAATAGCATAGCATCTGACACAAGAGGTTATCAATTTATGTTAAACCCGAACATAAGGTATCCAAATGGTGGTTTAATGAGTAATGATGCTATTTTTAATGGATTGTAATGCAAGTATACATTTTTAGCGAAAGAGATGAAAAGATAGAAGATAGAGCTCAGGCTCACCTACCCTAATTGTCTTGGAAATTTTCCAATTTAAAGATATGCAAGCATAACTTGTCCTTAGTATATATGCAACCTTTATAAGTTCAAAACAAAAGTATCAGAGAAGAATTCTATTCATTCTCTATACATCATTATTCATTACATACCTAAATATTTCATAATAATTTATATCATGCTATATTAGTAACAATGATAAACTCAAAAAATGATAAATCTTTTTCCTTATCATAACTCAAGAATTTTATTTTTCAAGCAAATACTTTTTACCAAGTCAGTAGAATTTACGAATTTTATATATGATACAGTTAATAAAACTAAAAATTAAGTAATGAAGAAAGATAAAGCATCTTGTCACTCAATAGGGATATGAGAAGCATGAACTTAAAGTACGAGAAGATAGTTTCTATGCTCAGTTGCACATGAAATGAAAGTTGGTGTCTGTTTCTCTCTAGAGAAAGATGTCAGCCAAATATTTGGGACGAACCTTATGATTGAATTAGGGTTAAATAGGGAAATTATTTTGAATCGTAATTTTATTGCTTGACTATTGATCCAAGGTTGTGTAATCACAATTTGGCCTAGCGAGATTACTTCTTTTGATCCAAGGCTTAGTGTAATTACAATTTGCCCCCAGCCAGATTACTTATTTTGCAAAGTCTCTTTGAGAGATATGTAAGGCCTTTTAATTAGTTGTTCCAATTCTGCTAATGTATGTCTGTCACTTTTAACTCACACTTGCTAATGTCCCTTTAAATTAGGTCTCACAAACGAATATTTTAATATTTTAATCCAGCTTTTCATTTCGAGTTCTGTTTATTAGTGAATCTCTACTTGATGCAGACCATGAGTCTACACAATCTTCTTGGATGTTCACACTCAAATTAATTTTATCTTAGTTCTAACATAACTGTCAACAACTTTTGTCATGGGACTTTGTTTATGGTGCCAATATTCTCTCAGAATACCAATGACTATTGAAATTGATTTTTGTTTTTCAATGAAGTGTTGGCACATGAGAACATTCTGTCTCTTCTTCATTGAGTGTCAGCACTCTAATCTCTTTTCTATGATCACCAAATTTATTGTTTTTATTAAAGTGTTGAATATTAGACTTAATCAACCAGAAATTATTTTTCTTCATTTGCAATTCTCATAACCTGCAAGGTAAACAGTTAGTTAGGTTTCACAAAATGTAGTGGCATTTCTAGTTTAATTAAAAAATTACATAATTTTTACTATCATATAAATTTAACATTTGTCTTCCTCACGATGTATGACTACACTTTTGTTGACATTTAACTTGTTCTAATAAACCATCAGGAAACACAACGTTTTTTTTTACCTCCCAATGTGTATGAAAAATTAGAATTCAATTTTATTGATTGAATATGATGAAGTAACTTCATCAAAATTTCTTTAAAATGATACAAAATGATTTATTTTTGGAAAGGGTTATGTTGTCTAGCGAGAGATGGTGATTTTGATTACATAGGTAGTATACTATTCCTGACATTCCAATCAAATCCTAGCATTATAATAGCTTTGTTCTTCACCTTGCATATCAAAGTGCTGACACTAATCAGTTCATTATAAACATTCTTGTATTTAAATAGGACAGTATGTAGGAGTGAAAGTTTTCCAGAGCTATTCGTTATGGTTTCACCTGTTGTTCTTAGAAAAAGAAAGAAACAGCTAAAGCTGTTAAAAATTGACATAAAGTCCTTCCCAGGCACTTAAATGATAAATTATGTATCTTGTATGGCACATGACCTTGGAGTTTCAATGTTAACATTTTGCATAATCATTGATTACATGTGCAATAAGTGTACTGTTAGGAAGTAATGACTCCCCAAAAACTTAAAAATAGATGGTTCTTTATTGGAAAGGCATCTGATCACACTTTAGTCATTGAAATAAAATACGTCAAATTTAAATTTCTATCCACACTCAAGACAGAAATTAATTTGAAAGTTCTAATGGTTCAGGTCAATCCTCAAAGATGATTGTCAAATCATGATATCAAATCATATTCTCAAATACTTTTTTTTAAGCAAAGAGAATAAAAGGAGATATATGAATATATGGGTCAAATTAAGTTAATTAAAAGCCTGAAGAATCGTAACTCAATGAAGAAGGATATCAAAATTTAAAATCATGCCAAATGTCACTAATTGAAATGAAAAAAATGTTTAAAGTAGGAGAAATAGAGTTCCAGCTTCGAGACAGCGATTGTCAGAATTTTGTGTGTTTGGAAAGGAATTAATGCAATGTCCACAGCCTCGAAGGCTCTCCTTGGACAAATTGAAGTTGGCAATCTCTAGACTTCTTACAAAGTCTAGAAATCAATGAAATATGTCACCGAATTGTCTCTAGTGACTGTCACACGATGGAGTGGAAAAACAGCGACTTGTGGCTCTCTAGTAGTTGTCACCCAATAGAGATAAGTTGGATAGAGGTGGGGTGCATCTTAGGGGCTTCGTCCTCAAGTCAGCGCAGTAAAAAGAGACCCTTTATTACATTTGTATGCTCTTAGGAGGTGGCAACTCATCTCTCAATGGATCGTCCTCTTCCTAGCAATGGCTTCTTCATCGATCAATCGAAAATGAGTTCCTCATCGAATTCGTGATATTTTGTCCAGAATTGTTCACCAATTTCGGCCACGATCCTTTGTGAATCATGTTGACTAAGCTTTTGCTGTGATTTTGATGATTTTTGTAGCTTAATCACTCATCGGAAATTACAATTTCTTCATTGGTTGCATGCCTGTGAAAGAGAGAAATAAAATAAGTATGATAATACCCTTATAATGTGACATCACAAAGATAGTGTCTTCATGACAAATAAGGGGCATTTTGGGCATTATAATCCTGTGGGGGTATGTTGTGAGTGTGGGTTTAGTCCCACATTAGTTTTTTGCACGCTTTTAAAGTGAGCAAAAGATGATGCCTTGATAAGTCTTCATTATTATGAGTTAATAATTTAGTGATATGATAGTTTTAGCCTTAACTAATGATAAATAGACTTATTTTTGTGCTAAATCGTGAAAAGTGGTTTCTAATTGGTTAATATGAATTTTTGTTTAATTACATGATTTTAGAATCTTATTTTGTTAAGATAAATGGAAAAAAAATTAAGGAAAAAAATAAAAAACCACCGGCCAACCGAGCCCACTAGCAAATCGGAGGCCTAGTCGGGCAGAGCCACAGAGCAGTTAAGGACCGCGAGTCCAAGGCTCAAGCGGCTGGAGACGCAGACTATGAGCTCGGCGCTCAAGTGGCTGACGTGTGTGTCACTCCCCTTCCACGTCACTGGTGGCCAGCTGAGCGTGGGGCAAGGAGTGGTCGTACACATGTGAGTGAGATATACCTATTGATAGCTAAAGAAGGCGCCACCTTATATTCACATGAAAATTGGTCAGAAAACCGATATGGGACTAAACGCAACGCTCTAACCTTTCATTGTAGAATTTATAAATGTCAACAATACCCCTCCATGATCATGATAAAAACATCCTTATGACGTCATATCTTAAGGGCATTATCATACTTATTTCATCTCTCACTCTTTCTATCTTGCAGATGGGCAACTAGTGTAGAAATCGTGATTTCCAATGAGTGATTAAGCTGCAAAAATCACCATAATATTGGCAAAAACTTAGTCAATGTGATTCACGGAGCATCATAACTAAAATTAGTGGATGATTTTGGACAAAACATCACAATTTTGTCACTAATGAATAAAAAGAAAATTGATGAAAATTTATTTCATATGCTGAAGCTTAATTCTCATTTAGTTTATTTTGAAATAAAATCCTATTTGTGTTAAATTTTTGTGATTAACTGAAATATATTTTCTGCAATTTTCCCAAAATTTTTAGGCATTAAAATAAATATAATAAATGAAATAATAAAAAGATAAAATGGGCACACCATTAGTGGGCCAGAGGCACACCACTTAACGGGCCCGATGCAGGCCAAAGGCCACACCATGTCTAGGAGCAGTCCCAAGGGGCACACCGCCTCACGACCCATGTAACGGTTTGCAGATCTGATTCATGGGTTTGAGCCAAATAGATCACCTCCAAGGCCTATTGGGAGCCGGGTCTCAATCCAGATCATCCCTAAGAGCTGGTAGTTAGGTCCGGTCATTCCTTTAGGAGGTGCATACATTAAATGGTAGAAATTGATGGATATATAGATTGTTACATCTCTCATACTTTCAATATGAGACTAAACGGTGCTTCTAACTGTTTTTAGATTGGGTGGTAAAGTAGTGGCTGTGACAAAGATCCAATGATCCTAAAGCCACCACGTCACCGCCCACCATCGCACAAAAAGCAGTGCCAAATCTAACAGTAGTTGCCATCAGATCCGACACACTAGTAGAAGCCACGTCTCCATCCACCAACACGTGATTGGGCACTCACACGGATCCCAATAAAGCACATGAAAAGGTAGTGAGAGCTCAAATAGATCTGACGGTGACTAAGAGGCCACATCATCTCCTTTCTAAGCAAAATGATGGCATGAGAATCTAACGGTCTTCATCGAGCCACACAGCAGAAGACATGTTGACGAATATTAGTTATTGTCTAGTAAAATAGATAATATCGATTATTTTCTCATGCGGCATAAGGGTATATTTGTAAATATCTATTATTGTCTAGTCAAACAAACAATATCAAGTATTGCCACACGAGAAAAAAGGAAAATGCTAGAAAATCAGAGAAAAATCAGAAAAATATGGCATAAAATAGGAAGTTAAAACAGAAAACACGATTTGTGAATCTAGGGGAACAAAAGGGGGAAGAGGAGAGAGAAAGAAACCCTTTTTTCAAGTTGTTCTTGAGTTGTTCTTGAGAGAAGACAGTTTTTTTTTTCCTTTTTCATACAAAAATAGAGTTCCAAGGAATACATCATTGATTTTTGATCGTTCTCCTCTACCCTTCTCACCTTAAGTCCATTCTATTGAATTGGATACAAGATTGGGAAGTGCTACCCAGAGGTCAACATCAAGCCATGCACTCCAAGGGTTGTAAGTTTGATTTTTAATAAAGTTTTCATTATTTTCTTGTTTGATTTGTGAAATAAATTTATTTTCTTAGCTTTAATCATTTCTCTACCTCTTTCTTTTCCATTTCCATCATTCTAAAGCATATTTCGTTTTAGTAGAAGTTTTAAATTCACATCTACATTTATTTACCATTTTATTTCCCTCATTAATTTGAATATCAAATTCATAATCCATTAAACAAGAGAATAAAAGATTTCTAAATGCTTTCCCTGATGAGATGACCTAACTCACCATTATATTCATTTAATATGATTCTTGGTGAACTTAGTTTTATAAATTATTAAAATTGAATGATGCTTCTAAAAATGACTTAGAGTCACATCAGAAATCGCAGCATGTTGGACATAGAGGCACAGTGGTGGGCGCAGGGTGAACGTTGACAAGAGCACTAGTGGACAGTGGCACCGGATCCGTGTGCAGAAGTGATGTGGCAAGGGACCCGGCATGAGGTGGTGGCATCATTGGTCAGGCGGTACCCACCCCTCCAGATTCCCTCTCCCTTTCTCTCTAAGTGAAACTCACAACTCCCTTCTATGCATGGGCTCTCCACCCCTTTATATAGGGGCCCACATGGGCCAAGGGTGGAGGACCACATGAGAGGCCCCAAATGTCTATTGGGCTTAATGAGGATGGCCCCAAAAGAGAAGGGGGTGAGGGGAGTAAGGACACCAGCTCCTCCAATTCAGCCCATGCATATGGCCCAAAGGAAGAGGTAATAGGATGGGTGGGGGCCAAAATGGAGTGGGCCGTCCCTTCCTACCATGGACCCAACGTGGGCCCAAGGGGTTGGAAGCCCCTCAAGTGGTGTAGCAGAACCCGGGGTTCCTTGTCCTCATTCGGGCTCCATGATCTGGTTAACAACATGGGCGTGGGGTCTCCTTCGTCGCCTCAGCCTCGTGCTGTGGTGGCAATGAGTCATGTTCGCCACAAACAAGGGGAGAAGAAGATTATTCCGAAATTGATAAGATTGATACTTTTCTTGATAATATATTTTTTCATGATAAACCATCTAATTTATATGCTACAATAACTTGTGAAGAAGAATTTTCTCCTCCTTCCATCCCTTGTCTAACATTAGATCTCAAACCTTTGTCTAAAAGTCTTAAATATATTTTTTTAGGTCCTAAAAATACTAACCCTATCCGTATTGCAGCAAACTTGACTTCTACCCAAGAATCATATTTGATTGATGTTTTATCATCATATATGAATGCTATTGGGTGGAATATTTCTGATATCGAGGGTATAAATCTAGAAACTTGCATGCATATTATTCATTTAGAGGAAGATGTAAGATCTAGGTGTGAGATGGAAAGAAGATTAAATCCAACCATGAAAGATGTTGTTAAGGATGAGATAATTAAATGGTTAAATACTGGTTTTATTTCTCCTATTTTTGACAGAAAATGGGGTGAATCCAATTCAGGCTGTACCAAAGAAAGGAGGACTCACCATCATTAAGGCTGAAGAGGAAAACGAAATTCAGGTAAGGCTCCCAACCAAATAGCATGTATGTATTGCTTATAGAAAATTAAATGCATGCACTAAAAAAGATCATCTTCCCTTACTAGTTATGGATCAAATTTAAAGAAATTGGCAGGTCAAAAATATGTTTTCTTTCTTGATGGCTACTCCAATTATAATCAAATAGCCATCAATCCAAATGATCAAGAGAAGACTACATTTATATGCCCATTTGGTGCTTTTACTTTTACTAGAATACCTTTTGGTTTATGTAATGATATTGTCACATTTCAGTGATGCATTTTATCCATTTTTTTAGAACTGGTTGGAGAATTTTTAAAAGTATTTATGGATGATTTTTCAGTCTTTGGATTTTTTTTTATAATTCCCTTATTAATCTTGAGAAAGTATTAACCAAATGTATTGAATCAAATTTAGTTTTGAGTTTAGGAAAGAGTCATTTCATAGTAAGAGAAGGCATTGTTTTAGGTCATGTGGACATGGCATTGAAGTGGATCAAGCCAAGACTAAGGTAATTAACAATTTACCTCCACCTATTTCTATTAAAAAATTGAGATCATTTTTACGACATGCTTGATTTTATAGAAAATTCATCAAAGATTTTTCAAATATAGCTAGACCATTAATAAATCTTTTGGCCAAAGATACACCACTTATTTTTTATCAAAAATGTTTAGATGCTTTTGGAGCCCTCAAATTGAAATTGGTGGAAGCATCAATTCTCGAAGCACCTAATTGGAAAGAACCATTTGAAGTGACGGTGTGATGCATCAAATTTTGCCATATGGGTGGTCTTGGGGCAAAAGATAAAGGAAAAATTAGTAGTCATTAGTTATGCTAGCAAGACTTTATCCGATGCACAACATAAATATACAACTACTGAAAAAGAATTGCTTGCAATTATTTTTGCTTTAGAAAAATTCATATCTCATTTAATACTTTCTAAAGTGATTATTTTTATTGATCATGTAGCCTTATATCATTTAATTGCTAAGAATGACTCTAAATCATACCTCATTACGTACAACCTTACTGATTCAAGAGTTTGATTTAGGGATCAAAGATAGAAAAAGGTTTAAAAATCCTATTGCAGACCATCTTTCACGCATTCAACCTTTTGAAAATGATAATTTATTTGACTCATTTCTTGATGAGCAGATCATGAGTATGAAGCATAAGATTATTCCTTGGTATGCTCACATAGTTAATTATTTAGTGATAGGAAAAATTCTAGAAGGTTGGTCTTAGCAAGAGAAGGATGTGTTCTTCAAGAAGGTAAAATTTTTCTTTTGGGATGACCCTTAATTATTTTACTTAGCACATGATCAAATTATTGGAAGATGCATACTAGAAATAGAATATGAAAATATTCTAAACTTATGTCATTCATCTCCTTGCAGTGGACCTTTTTCAGGTAAGAAAACAGCTGCAAAAATATTACAATCTAATTTTTATTAGCCAACTCTTTAAAAAGATGCATATAATTTTAGTAAATGTTGTCTTCAATACCAAAAGATCACAAATTTATCCTACAGAGATATGATGCCTTTATAACCTATACTTGTGACAGAGATTTTTGATTTATGGGGTATAGACTTCATGGGACCTTTTCCTAATTCATTTGGCCATGAATATATTCTTGTTGTAGTGGATTATATCTTTAAATAGATTGAAGCTCTATATCCACATGTACTTGTGATAATAAAGTTGTTATAAAATTCCTTAACTCTCATATTTTTTCTTCTTTTGACTGTCTATATGCTATTATTAGTGATAATGGTTCTCATTTTATTAACTCACACTTTAGAGCTTTATTGAAGAAATATGGAGTTACTCACAAGATTTCTACACCATATCATTCTAAATAAAATGGACATGTGGAAGTTTCTAATAGAGAGATCAAACAAATACTTCAAAAGATAATTCGTGTTGATAGAAAAGATTGGTCATTGAAGCTTGATGATACTTTATGGGCTTATAAAACAGCATATAAAACTCTTATTGGCATGTCACCATTTAGATTAATTTTTGAAAAATCATGTCATTTACCCTTGGAATTAGAACATAGAGTATCTTGGGCAATCAAACAATTAAATACTAACTTGCAAGAGGTTGGAAATCATAGATCTCTTCAATTATTTGAATTAGAAGAGCTTAGGAATGAGGCTTATGAAAATTCTCGTATTTATAAATCTCGTATGAAAGCTTATCATGATAAATATATTTCAAGGAAATCATTTCAGGTATGTCAAGAGGTATGGCTTTTCAATTCAAGATTATGTTTATTTCTTGAAAAATTAAATCAAGATGGGATGGTCCTTACATTGTTGTTGATGTTGCAAATAGTGGAGCTGTAAAAATCAGTGACCCTAGAGATGGATGAAGCTTTATATTCAATAGTTAAAGGCTCAAATCTTACATAGAAAATTATCCACATGAGCCTATATTAGTGGTTAAATTTATAGACCTTTGAGCATCATTAGGTCAGGCTGATGACATAAAAATAAGTGCTTAGTTGGGAGGCAACCCAATAATTTTTACTTTTTGTCATTTAATTTTGTCTTTAGATTGATTTCTTTTTAGTTCATAAGATAATTTTCTTTTCTACAATTCTTATCTACTTCAATAAATAAGGTGTCAACTCTCTACTCTTCCATATTTCATCCATCATCTATACCTTTGTTTGACAATTTTCATATCCTTATATTTTAGCTAATGATTCCTCTTTTTAGCAAATTTAAAAGACTATTTGGATATCAGAAATAGAAAATTCAAAGAGCTGAAGAATCATCCACGACTATTCAATGAGTTTTTCTAAACTTTCCTTCTTTATATTTCATACTTGATATGAATGCTATGTTGCTCATTTATTTTATTTCTTTTATAATCTCAATAGCATGTTTTATTGGGGGCAATAAAACATCTAAGTTGGGAGTAAGGAGGAAATTTAAAAAAACTCAATAATATAATTTAGTGTATGAAAATGAGTTTATGACAAATTATTTATGATTTCTTGCATATTAATGATGAAAATAGTTAAATAAAGAACACATCATGGATTACACTATGGATTAATTTATAGATGAAAAAGATGAAGAACTTACAAGTTTTATGTCAAGCAAAAGGTTCAAATATTTCTCTAGGGTGAGTTAAAAATATGGAAGTGAATTAAAGCACACATCTCAAACTCATAGTTATATTTATAATTTTTTTTAATTCTTAGACTTCTCATCTTACTCATTCACCTCTCATGATCTAGTGTGTTTAAACCTTACATGAAAATAAAATTCAGCATGAGATAGAGCTTTTGTCAATTTCTTTGGCAACTAGTATTTATGATAGAGTGAAGTCCCTTGAATTACAGAGGGATACAAAACCTCTTCGGGCAAACAAGCTTGTCCAATTAGGGCAACACATGGAAAGAATATTATAATTACTTACAATAAAAATATGTTAAACTTGAAGAAAGCATAGAGAATATGCTGTGAGACATCAGGGTATCTCTCTCATAGCTAGTATTCAAGTGAAAAAAAGGAAAAAATAAAAAAGGAAAAAGAAAAAAGGTTTCAAAGAGTAGAATCAAAGGAAGGCACAGGAGGTGTGCTATGAGACACCTAGGCATTCCTCTCGTAGCAAGTATTGAGGATAAAACCCCATTAATCATTGCATGATTTTTAAAATTACTTTCCATGTGCCAAAGTCATTTTATATATAGTCATTTATATATAAGATTTGACATATCTTTTATAGTGGAAGGTATCTATCAATGCTATTTCTTGATGAGGTGAATTCTTTTCTTTATTTATGTAGTACAATTATTATTATACATAGAGTATTGCGAAGCATCTTAAGTTCATGAAAATGTTTTGAAGTATATATCTTGGGAAATATGTTGATATTAAAGGTGGTTCACTACCTATGCTTGACATAGATCATATATTCATTAGATAAGGTTACTTCACATTAGCTTTGATATATTATTGTACCATGACTATTTGATGATGTCTCTTAAATTTTTAAATAGTTTTTATTTTCATTGCTAAGGGACTAGCAATGATTCAAGTTGGGCGATGTAGTAACTTGTGAAAAATATATGTTAATGTGTTATTAAATTAGGGAGAAAAATGCATATTTGAGAATTATTTCACAAGTTATCATGTTAATTATTTTATTTGTCATTTTAATGAACCTCCTTAAATCTTGATTTAAATTGATATTTTATGAATAAAAAGAAAATTGATGAAAATTTATTTCATATGTTGAAGCTTAATTCTCATTTATTTTGTTTTTAAATAAAATTCTGTTGTGCCAAAATTTTTATGATTAACGAAAATATATTTTTTGTAATTTTTTTGAATTTTTAGGCATTAAAATAAATATAATAAATAAAATAAAATAAAAAGATAAAATGGGTGCACTATTAGTGGGCCATAGGCACATTAGTTAACAGGCCCAACATGGGTGAGAGGTCATACCATTCTAGAAGTAGGCCCAAAGGGTGTACTGTGTGTAAATTGGGTCATAGATTTGGACCTTGGGTTCAAGCCAAATAGACTATCTCTATGGCCTACTAGGAGCTGGGTCTCAATCAGGATCATCCTTAAGAGGTGGTAGTCAAATCTGATCATTCCTTTTGAAGGTGCCTCTAATGACTCATAGCAGTAGCTTAATATATATCACTAATAACCTTCTCCATTCTAATATGAGACTAAACTTCTTACCCTTTTCAGATCTGACAGTAAAGCAATAGTAGCAGCCACCACGTCACTACCCACCATCATACAAAAGGCAGCCATTGATTTGACGGTGTTGATAGTTTTATCTGACGCACAAGAATATGCCACGTCACTGCTCACCATCACACAAAAAGCAGCGATAGATCTAACAACAACTGCCATCAAATCCAATGCACCAGAATCAGCCATGTTTCCAGCCACCTACATGTGGTCTGGTGCTAACATGGATCCTGATAAAACACACAAAAAAGAGTGAGAGCTCAAAAAGATCTGGCAACAATTAAGAGGCCACATCATCCCCTTCAAATCAAAGTGATGGCACGAGAATCCAATGGTCTTTATCGAGCCATGTAGTAGAGGACATGTTAACAAATATCATTTATCATCTAGTAGAATAGACGATATCGATTATTCACTCACATGGCCTAATGTTACTTCTGCAAATATTAATTATCATCAAGTAAAATAGACAATATTGATTATTGCCACGTGAGAAAAGGAGAAAATGCTAGAAAAATCATAAAAAAAATGGAAAAATATGGCAAAAAATAGGAAGTTAAAATAGAAAATGGGATTTGTGGATCTAGGGAAAAAAGGAGGAAGAGGAGAAAGAAAGGGCTTTTTTCGAGTTGTTTTTTAGTTTTTCTTGAGAGAAAATAATTGTTTTTCTTTTTCATGCAAAAATAGAGTTCTAAGGAATGCACCATTGATTTTTGACTGTTCTCCTCTACCTTTCTCACCTTAAATCTATTCTATTGAACTGGATGCAAGATTGGGAAGCACTACCTAGAGGTTGACATCAAGCCATGCATTTTAAAGGTTTTGATTTTTAATAGAGTTTTCATTATTTTCTTGTTTGATTTGTAAAATAAATTTATTTTCTTACCTTGAACAATATTTTTACTTGTTTCTTTTCCATTTTCATCATTCTAAAATATATCTCATTTTAATAAAGTTTTAAATTCTCATCTACATTTATTTACCATTTTATTTCCTTCATTGCTTTGAATATCAACTTCATAATCCATTAAATAAGAGAATAAGAAGATTTCTAAAAAATTTCCCTAAGGAGACGACCTAGCTCACCACCAAATTTATTTAATATTATTTTTGTTGAATCTAGTTCTATAAATTATTAAAATTGAATGATGATTTTAATAACAACTTAGGGTCACATCATTGACCCTACATATTCATGTTAGCATAAATTAAATAACTAAACAAGATCAAGACTAATACTCAAATGAGATAATTTTGATGAAATGAATTATAAAATACATTTTATCATTTTTTATATAATCTCATTGTACTTTCATATCAATTAATGTGATATTTCTAATCATTTATAATTGATTAACTTAGATAAATTACACATTATCAGTTTACTATGGTGTATTTGGTACAACTTTTTTCTACTAAAGACTATAAATATCAATGGACCGAAAGATTTTTAAGAATTAATTATAAACTTTTGGTGGAACGTACTTGCTATAGTTTTGAGTAAAAGTTTGACAACTATAGTAATTGATAAATCTCTTAAATCTCTTAATTATTTACTGCTTTTCCAATGTCAAGAAATTTTCCATAATTTACAAATTTTCTCCAAAATCATAATTTTATGCATAAAAAGTTTTATAATATTAAGATATTATGCATAGCGGGTGAAAATACCATTGTGGAGTCTTTTCAAAGAGACACAAAGACCTAAGATTAATGTTCTAGTATGTGCTCTGAAATAGATCTCATATATTCTCACTTATATCTTTCTAGTAAATTTCATATGGAATCTGTGACACATTCTATATATAGAGTGATTAGGTTTCTTGCTATGTTTAGGTTTGATCTAGATTTAGCATGATCAATTTGTCCTCAAAACAAGCTATATGCTACCTTCTCAAAATCAGAGAGCATAGGGTGACATCATTACATACTAATCTGAGTTTATCCAAGAAAGAATACCTGATAAGACATGAAACAAGTAGGACTCATACTCATGAATGATAAAGGAAAGAGAAAGAAACAGAAAGTAAAATAATTTTTCTTATTTCTGTAGTTATTCCCTTACATGCATGTCTGAAACCCTGTGGAGTAGTAACTTCCGATTCTAATGAGTCCTGCCCACACTGGGTGAGCATTGGAAACACAAAGGGAGAACTGGTGGTCAACAACATTCCCTATATTGATCAGTTTTTCTCAAAATTTCACATATCAACAATAATTTTTGATGGGATCAAACAACAAGATTTAGTGCATCAACTCATTCAACACCTCCGCCATCAGTTACGCTGCAATAAAGATTAAGTGAAGAGATCCAATGCATCCATGCCTTCAGCGAGCTTACCCGTCAGTTATGCCATAGTTTCCTTCTTTGATTATTTTCTAGTAGCTATAAGTATCTCGATTTAGCCATAGATGAAAGACAGAGAAGAAGAATTTAGATTTGAAGTTTACCTCTTTCGCTCTGCAAGGAGAGGCTGTGAGGGTCATTCGCTCTGCAAGGAGGACCATGAGGGTCATTTATCTGTTGCTACCCTATCCTCCACCATCCTTCGTCACCACCCGCTTGGTCCATCATTGCCATTCGCTCATCACCACTGTCCGCCATCCTTCATTGCTGTCTGCCACCAACCATCGTCACCATCTGCCACCACCATTGCAGCTATCTCCATTTTCCATCTTTCACCGCCCGTCATCCTCCACTATCACCAGTTGCTTCCACTGCCTCCTCCCTCATCCCTGCCTCCATCCCGTCCACCACTGCCACCACCTCCTCTATTGTTATGGCCCTGCCCCTTCTGCCGCTGCTGCCACTCCTGCCTTCCACTACCTGCAAAATTGTGGCCCCATTTATCCATCCAACATTTAGGGTATAAAACCCTAAATCATGTTAGCCTGAACTGCTGGACCAGACCAGTCCACCTCTGTTTAGCCAACCACCCACACCTGCACAACTGGAACTGGTTTGCACAAGTCAACTATCGATTGGGTCAACGGTCAACCAAATGATCAACAATGAACAAGTGGGGTCCAGCTTCAACCTACACCCCTCTTATAGTCAGTCACCTAACCTGGTGACAAGGTTATATCTAAACCTTTCATTTCAATAATAGAATAATTTGTTCACCTAGTATATTGTTGTGCTACATTGTCATTGTGTGATCCATATATAGGCCAACTTATTTTCATAGTTGGTGGTTAGTGAGGAGTGATAACCTACTTGATTTGCAACTAATCGATTTATTGATTGTGGAGCACTCTAATCATTAGCGATTTCTTAATCGTGACAATCCATTTGATTTCAATCTTGCAAGATTTCACTTGATCTTACCTTAGTAAACCTTTTCAATTTCTTAAGTTAATTAACTAGGGTAAGTTAGTCTTTACATCATCACGTCCTATAGTTATTCCCTTACATGCATATCTGAAACCCTGTGGAGTAATAACTTCCGATTCTAATGAGTCCTGTTCACACTAGGTGAGCATTGGAAATGCAGAGGGAGAACTGGTGGTCAACAACGTTCCCTATATTGATCAATTTTTCTCAAAATTTCACATATCAACAATAATTTTCAAGCAATCCTTTGCATTTACATGAGTCTATTTTCAGAGAGTCCTACTTTATGGTGACTCCCTCTCACAGCTATTTACAACAAGCATGTATTTTGATTGCATGACACAAATTCATGGGAAGATAAGAACAGAAACTAAAACATTGAAGAGTTTCTAGATGCCCAACAATAAGTGAATGTTGTCGGTTGGCCCCTTTCTTCATTTAATTTACCATGATCCCGGTAAAGAGGGGAGTGAGGGAGAGCAGGAGGGGGGAAGTGTGTGTGTGTGAGAGAGAGAGTGATGCAGCACACGTCAAGAGCCCATCAAGGAAGGAAAGGGATTCCAAGGAAATGACAGACGAAAATAATGCCCTCAATGAATCACCTCTTAATAGCCCTTCAAATAAAGAAGGATCCAATCAAATTGAAGGAGGGAATATTGAGGAAGGTGCGGACGTTACCCTTGATCTAGCTGCCGTTCGCCCATACCACCAGAAGAAACGCCCCACAATAAAAGGTTTCCTTTAGTATTAACTTTCTATTATTTCGTGTAGAGAGGCCTATAAATCGGCCCTCAAACCTCTAGTTTGACAGTGAATTAGATGGAAAGTTTTTTCCTTACCTGATCGTGAGATCCCGTCGCCCCAGCTTGGGTTGGTCGGAGGACCCTGCCACTCCCGGTCTGGAGTACCCTTCCCCCTCCCTTCTTTCTTCTATCGCCACCAATTTCCACTCCCAGCGCCACCGATACCACATCACTTGCCTTCGTCACCATCATCACCTCCCTTCTGCCGCTGCTGCCTGCCCCTTGTCTTCCCCACCACCGGCCGCCCTCCAGCAACAGTCATTGTCTGCTTCTGCCTCCTCTTCATGGCCTTTCATTGCCGATCTTGCCGACCACTGCCGACCTCTGCCGTTCGCCGCTGACTCTATCCCCACCTTCCATCATCACCGCCTACCTTTGTCGACCACCGCCAACCTCTGCCGTTCGCCGCCGACTCCCGTCCCTGCCTTCCACTGTCGCCGCCTTCCCCCCCATATCCCTCTCACCCTACCATGGGTATCGCCACATTTATTACTAGGGTTACTTTTTCGTGGGCCTAAAACCCTAGCCCACCTCAGCCGGCCCACGCCACTATTCCTATTGAGCTGACTGCGCCCAAATCTGTGGGTGTGAAGCACCTGGCCACCCCGGTCAAGCTTTTCTGCCCCAGCTGCGAGCCACCACAACCAACAGTCTAGTCTACGTGGTCAATAGTCATCAGTCAACATGGTCAACGGTCAACAAACTGCATGCCAATCAACGGTCAACTTTAAGAGTCAGCAACTCTACCAAGGCTCAAGTATAATTTCTAAACTTCTCTATCAGTTACCCAGTCAATTGTTTTTTTAATATATTCTCTTGCCATAGTCGCCTGAGAGAACCATAAGATAGCCACCTTCTATATTCGGTTGATCATTCCCCATGATAAAACTTTTTCTGATCTGTTAAATTTAGGTACCCTAGTTAGTGGATTTCTTAAACCACCCGGTCCTTCATTTTATTATTTCGGTTTTGAACCATAACAATGTTTCTTTTTTGATAAAACTCTCACAAGTCGTTAGTGTCCTATTCTTCTAATTTTACCCCCGCATCAGAGAGAGAGAGACAGAGAGACAGAGAGAGAGAGAAGGTGATGCTTAGGAAGCATGGGGGAGTGGGAGGAATAAGAGAAAATGTTCTGCTACACAGATAGGGGAATGAGGGAATAGGGTATCTTTGAGGAGAGGGAGAGATAAACAAATGATAGATTGATAGATAGAGGAGGGAGAACTAAGATGCTTACGAATGTTGAAAGAGGAAAAGATGGAGAGAACAGAAGGTTATTTAAATGCTTGCCTTTTGTAACAAATGTCAGGTTTTTGTCAGGTACGAATTCATTAACTATGTAATCCTATGTAAGTGGTATGATAATTTCTAGCCATCAACATATTCTCAGGGACAAGCTTGACTGAAAACACGGTGATTATAATAAGAGGTCTGGTTTAGAAGGATCCAAATGATATAACCCAATATTTTTTCCAAATCTAATTTTCAACCTGCATCAAAACATGATCCAGGAGTTGTTTCCTCTTCTGGCCATGGTTGGGATCTAATGAGTTATTTTCCCTTTCAGTTATTCATGTGAAACATTCTCAAATATTAACTTCAATCATTTATCGTTCAGTTCTTTGATATTTACGACATCCCTTAGAGTTGGCCTCATACCATTTTTCAAACCCTTCACGTTTAGATTTCCCTCCCAAGTCCTTAGGCACTATGAAATCTCCTTCTTGTACTAGTTGGCCGGTTTCTTAGGGAGCAGTTCTCTATACACTTAATATTTACTCTATCCCTTGGAGAGAAAGGAAAGCCACAAAATCTGATTTCGATGTTTTGACCTCTAGCAGTTGGTCTCTACATTAAGAAATAGAAATATTCTGAACTATTTCTTTGAATAGCTAATGGGTGAGATCAAATATGGGAAAAGAAATTTATTTTGTCAGTAAAATACAAATGGCAACCACCTTACTTAGTCATATACTACATGTTACAAATCATCCACATATAAAATGCCTTCCGAGTTGACGTGATATATGTCTTGATATTGTTCCCATACGAATAACATGATTCCTTCACAATACATACTGTATAAAGGGCCTCCACCACCACTCCGAAATTAACAGTTAAAGAGGGATCTCTTTTCCATCCTTGAGTTCTTCCCATCTCCATCGCTGCTCATTATCTACTTGATCTCTAGAAATGTAGTACATGCATCCTTCATGGGCACCCTTATCGACCACGTCACCCTAGGGTTTGGGTTCCTCATCATCAGACTGTGGCAACTGTTTAACCACATCAAGCTCCACTGCTAGCACCCCAAGTCCTACTGCCTACTAATTAGCATTTGCCATTGGATTTAAATACTAATAATCTAATAATATTTATAACTGAAACTTAATGAAAAATTAGTAAAGCAATGAGTCTCAGGTCGAACACAGGTGATAACTCTCAATATTTACATGATAATCTCCTTAGTGTTTCTGTGATTTATGCTTTAATTTTAATTAAATTGTTTGCAGAATACTTTAAATTGGAAAAGTTAGATTTAAAATGATTTATATGATTTTAATGTTAATTTCCAAGAATTACATTAAGAAATCAGTCATGTAATATGATGAAAATATTTCTCACATGTTTTTATGTTTATATTATTTTTGAGAATATTTCTACGTTTATTCTGATTTTATAGAAATATTAAGGAAATTTGAAAAAAATCAGTAAATTCAGAAAATCAGTGAAAATCCTGAAAAATCGGCAAAAATTACGCCGGATGATCAATTGATTCTCCAGAGAGAAATTCGCCAAGTAAATTGACAAAAATCAATTGGAAACTATGTTATAATTCAATGCATGTCATTTTTATAGTTTATAATCTTTTAAAACTAATGAAAAATCAAATCTTTTCAGGGTTTTTGTGTTAACAGCGGACGCACGGATTGCGGCAACAAATGTGACAATTACTTGTAACAAATCGGCGAAATATGCACAAAGGAAGATTGAAAAGGTGTTTCTGGAGAGGAATAAGGCATCCTCGATTATTCTATCCCCCTCTGGGATCAAAACCCCTCTCGTCCGGCCGCTACAGACGCCGGATTTTGCCTAATCCGTCCATCCGATACAAAAGATGGATTTCGTCCAAATTTCCCCCTCATTCAGCTGCTACAGAGGCTGAATTTCTTCCATAAATCTTCCCCATTCTTCGCCTGATACAAACGGTGAAGAATTTCTTCTGAGGATCCTTCTCCGGACGCCGCGGCACGCTCAGAGTCGAATCACCTTCACTGCTCGATTTCAGCAAGTGACAGTTGTTGGGATTGTCAACCATCGATTGGAGAAGATATAGGAAACCAATCGGTGCACCGAGCCTACACAAATCGATCATATTTGGGCGGAAATCCGATCGATGACTACGTCGCCCAGTTCTTCTGTAAACTTTAATTTCTGTTCATTTTTACTATTTTTAGCTTCCAATAATACATCTTTCGATCCTTCA
Source organism: Spirodela polyrhiza (assembly GCA_024713555.1). Classification (NCBI taxonomy): domain Eukaryota; kingdom Viridiplantae; phylum Streptophyta; class Magnoliopsida; order Alismatales; family Araceae; genus Spirodela; species Spirodela polyrhiza. The sequence goes on from CM046532.1 coordinate 6,283,611, forward strand.
TCATGTTTCAAACAAAAGCCCTTTTCTATTAATCTCTTATTTCCATCATTGTGGCTTTGATTTGATTCATTTACGTGTCGACGTATTTCTGTCGACAGCGAATTTGGGGTTGTTCTTCGTAGGCTGACGTCAGTTGACGTCAATAACCCCCAAATTCGCAATTTTAGCTTATTTCGTTATAATTTGGCCAACGACAGAAAATAGTCAAACAACAGGGAGTAAGAATAACCTGTCATGGAATTAATTTTGATTTTATTATTCTAGTGATTCTATAATTTTTTTAGAATTTTAATGAATTAAATAATAGAAACTAATATTTAATAAATAGTGAAGAGAAAAAGAGAGATAGACGTGGGATTTAGAAGGGATTAGAGGAAGAAATTTTTGGGAGATAGACGTGGGATTTCGAAGGGACTTTTGGAAGAATTTTTGGGATATAGAAATGGGGTTAAGAAGAGATTTTAGACGAATTTTTAGGTGGAGGAGAGGAGGGAGAAAAGAAAATAGACGATAATTAGGAGAGAGAAAATCATGGTCAACACATCTCGCACCTGCGTTGACTACAATTTCTAGAAGAATATGTAAGAGGGAATTCACGAAAAAGATGTGAAATCACACTGGAAAATGCCCAAATCAGTTTCGCACTAATTAATAAGGAGTAAACAGTTAAAATGTAACCATGAAATCAACAAACCATTGATTAATCGGAGAGAAATCACCAAAAAATTGCTAGAAAATCATTCCGCTCGATGGAGAAATGACAAAGAATTTCAGATGGGTTTCTCAATTGAAATCGATGGAAAACAATTCAAAATCACTCCTTGAGTGATTCACAACGAGTTTCGGAAGGTTTGAGATAAAAAGAAACCCTTTTGATAAAGTGAAACATGTATTCTTCCGATTATTTTCGGCGAATGTCCAGAAATTATCATGTGTGACAAAAACTAAATAAAATAGGAAATAAATCTAAAACTAGTGCTGTCCTTCGATGGTCCACCTCTGGAACAGCAAGAGACACCAGTGCGACGGCTTTGTATCATCCGGTCATGTCGCACCACACTAGAAGGTGCATGAATATCGTCCGGCAGCTCTATGCTGCTTGCTAGAAGGATTCCGTTGAGAGAAGGGTTTGACGCCGCTGCCACCACTGTCTGGGGTAAAGGAGAAGACTTTTGGCCACCCATTGGAGGCTCTGGGTACAGCCGAGGGAGTAAGGAGGAGGGTTTGCTAGTCGCCGGAGGCTCTAATTGCAAAGACAAGGGGGAAGACAGAATGATTGTTGCCGACAAACCTCCACCCTTTTTATTTCGTCGGCAATAATTGATAATCTCATTTGTATCCAATGGTGATAGATAATTGTTGATATGCCCCTCCATGACTTAAGTACACTGGTTACGTGGCATGCTCACCACCTTTCGATTGGTGTACTCAGGGAGTATGTGGCACATCCTGAAAAATCACAGAATATTAGTGTGATATGAGTATTGATCAGCCACCGGATTGCCACTAGAAAAGGGTGACGTGGCATGTTCAAGGGCGTCGGATCAAGTGGAAATTATATAACTACGCCTAATAATAGATATCCATATATTTATTTCAGAAAATAGTAAGTAATTCATTTTAATCTGAATTAAATCATAATAATTAACTAAAATTCACAAAAAATATGAAAATGCTTAAAAACATTTTATTCAATAATTATAATTTATTTTCATGAAATTAAGGGAATATTTTATTATTTTAACTCACATTACATCTAAAAAATGAGATATTATCACCTGCCCATCTTGTTTCCAGCCCCGAGGATGAGACATCTCAAGCTCTAGCTCATCATGATGGGCAGCTGGACCTCCGTACTAATGGAGCTCTTTATCAGCCCCTCCTGGCACCAGCCACTCGATCCCTCTGACTGGACTATCCCCTCCAACCATCTCTACAATTTCGAGCACGCCATAATCTCCTTTACCATCTTCACTTACCCTGCGATTGCGTTGTACTTCGATCAGGTGCGACTGAGAGCTGGTGGGATGCTCTCCTTTCTGCATGACGAATTGGCCTTCGCCGTTGAGCTGCTTCTTTTCTATCTTCACTCCACATACCACGTTGGTGTGGAATGGCAGTATCATTAGCTGCCACAAGTAGTCATCTCCATATCTCTGATCACAACAGTCATGGGGATCGGGTTCCCAACCAGTTTCGCAGTGGGTTTCGTGAGATCTCTTAGTGCCATCTTCCTGGGTGTCTAGTTCAACATGTTAGGTATTATGCTTTATACTCCAAGCTTCATCCCCAAGGGCTGCTCCCTGCAGTCGGATGACGGCCAGCTCATTGTCCCCTGTGACAACCACCTCGCACTCCATCACGTGAAGGCATTGGTGAATCTCCAATTCGCGTGGGCTCTCATCGTCATTGTCAGTTTTTCGATGTGGTTCTACTTTTACCTAGTGAAGAAGTACCCCGAGGTACCCGAGTACAAGTACCTGGCTGCTAAGGGTGATCAGGAGGACTATTTTTGGGAGTCACCAAAGAAGATGGGGTTGGAAGATAAGCCAGACATTTTCCTGGATGTGGGTAAGTTGTTCAAGCCAAAGGACTTGGAAAGGTAATCAAGCAAAGGGATTCTAGACGCTGCCTTATATGTTTCCTTAAAATATTAATAATTATGTAAATTTTACTACTATATCTATAACCATTATCCATTACACACCGGTGATCACAATGTGTCATCTATGAATTTCTCATAAATGTTGGCAAGGAAATCGGAGCAAGAAGATTATAAGCGTTGGTATTACTTGGCCTTTATTAGACGAAGCCTGCCTTCATGTTGAATGACCGGCAAATGATCTCTTGATGAAAAGAATTGAATATGGCCGTGCGAAATCAATGTTCATGTGATGCAGGACGAATGTGATTGGCACGAATATGATATGTTAAAAATGCAATAGATAACTAACAAGCCACAAAATCCAAATCGTTCTTTAAAGCTAGCTACGTGACTGTGAGAAGACCATTCCATTCCTCAGTCGAGGGCTGGAGAATCATCTCAAATCGTTGTGATAAATCAAAACTCTACGTTTCAAATCTTAGTCCGCCACCAAATAAGGAAAGCACAGCCCACATAGCTGATCACGAGCCCACACGACTAAACCCTATGGCGGTGGAAACACAAATGAGGAAAAATGGGATGAAATCAATGTACACATTCACTAGAGAGGGTTAAGAGTGGACCTTGGGTGTTTGAACACTAAGGAGTAGACAACGAAGATAATTTGGAGAAGAGCAAACCTGACGCAAATCCAACTGCGCAGTCAGTTGGTGGGGGGTCAAGGGGGAAGCTGCCCCCTTGCAGGGTTCGGGGCTGCACCCTAAAACCAAATCCGGCGGACAATAAGAGAAGGGCGTGCAATGTACGTGCAGTAGCCGTCCAAGGTCAAAGACTGTTGTGGAAGGTGAAGGGCCCAAGCAGGTCCGCTACATGTGGGATTCCCCGGTCGTGATAGGACAGGAGGAATCACACAGACGCTCCGGTCTCTATGTGCGGGATGCTCTGATCGTGACAGGATGGGAGGAATTATGCACACGCCCACAGAGAGGAGTTCATCACATGTAGATGGCAGTCTGGCGGGAACCATCTCACGTCAACAGATGCTTGACGTTGATGCGGAGGACGTCCATGACTGTGGGACGTTCCGTCATGCGACGAGAAGAATAGGTTGTGCAGATGCGCGCAGAAGGGAGTCCGCCGTGCGTGATCAACAATCTGATGGGAGACCGTCAGCACGAAGATGAGTGTGTGCGGGCTGGTGGAGGAATCATCTGGTGGTAGAGAGGTATGGTTGACCTTAGGGCAAGGTGGGACCCATGCAACGACAGCAGCTATAGGCAGCGGTGGTCTCACAAATCCCCTAGGGCACGATCTTAGAAAAAATACATTTCTTAATCCAAGATTAGCCACCGGTTCATAGAAATCTTAAGCCTATTTATAGGCCTTGGGAGGGAAAAGAGGATTACAATAAAATCAAGCAAAATGAGTGAAAATAAAACCTAATAATAAAGGAAATTCGGATCCCTCAGTTGGGTTCGACAGTGACGACGTGGGATGGCTTCAGATGACGTGGCATCCTCTAACATCGTTGCCTTCATCGGTGGAGCTTGGGTACATGCTCCACCATCATGTGTCATAACATGGAGTGTATTTGAACCTAATTAAGGCTCTGATGTATATCAGACTTCTACATCCCTTTGCAAAATTGGGGATTGGATAATGTAACCTTTCTATGTCAAATAATCAAGATGAAAAATGATGTACTGGATCATGAGCAGACGTTCTAAGAGGGTTTCTCTACAAAGGTTATTTGTCATACAGATGATGACCTGCTATTATTCAGGTCACATTTCAGAAACACAAGAACTTTAAAGGGTATGATTCGAGGAGTCTGAAAACATTTAACATGGAATGAGTAGAGCGGTTTAAGAGTGGATGCTGAATTAATTCAACTACCCAAAAGTATTAAAAAATCAGAAGTCTCAGAATCAGCTTCATTTTCCTGTGCGCTAGGAGTGATGATCTACCAGGTTTCTGCTTCTGCTCAGAAGCCAAGAAACAAACTTCGAGACTCAGATCTGAAAAACTAATAGTAAGGTTTCAGATCATGCAGAACTTAGTAAGGTTAACTAGAATCTCAATGTATACTGTTGGAGTTTATTCTAGTAATGGGGGTCCAAGAATCTGAAAAGCATCTTTAACTGATGAATGCATTTAACGGATAGGACAGCAATGATGACTGAAGTTTACATTGTTGAGCACCTCTGATGATCAATGTGACCAAGGGAATGAAGCCCAATTGATCCGTATGACCCGAACTAAGGAGAAAGTGAGATGAATCAGCGCACAATAACAGCGGGACACTAGGATTTTATACATTGTTCACAGATTATCCTCCCACATCCACAGGCAATGGCAACAGTATGCTTCACCAGCTGTAGAAAATTTCCAAGGCTTTCACCTCCAGCAACGTGGAATAGCTGTCTACTATCCTCTCTTTGGTACAGAGGAACAAGCAGTGACTCTCAACACCAACCGACAGGATAGGTGGTGGTCCCCCTCCGCCCACAGAGGCTGCGTCATTCCTTATCGGTCAGCAGGAGACATGGAGGCATCTTTCTTCCACAGGCACCAAGGCAGACGGTGGTTTCCTTACTCCCCAACAAATCAGGGGGCGTCAGCGGCAGCATTCTTCCTTCACCAATAGGGCAGTCCAAAGCAGTGGACGCTCTCTTCCTCCACCAACAAGGCTGGCAGCTGGGGCAGCACCTCTCTCCCTCCTAAATTTGCAGTGCCATCATGCTCCTAAAAGCCTTCACGAGGCCCAGTTGAAGGCAAGAATCCTCACGAACAGGAAGAAGAGAACTAAAGATTTCAAACAAACATAACGACCTTCCCAAATAAGTGGCACAAGGGACCCTACTATCCTAAAAATAGCTCAAAGAATAGGGTAGAGAAAATAAAGAAAAAATTAAAGCAGTGAAGATTCCATCTTCTTGATCTGTCACTTGATAACTTGTGAAAGTTATATGTTAATCTATTATTAAATCAGGAAAAGTAATACATATTTGAGAAGTACTTCAGTTATCATGTTAATTATTTTATTTATCATTTAAATGAACCTCTCTAAATCTTCATTAAAATTGATATTTTATGAATAAAAAAAGTTGATGAGTATTTATTTCATATCTTGAGCCTTAATTCTCATTTTTTCTATTTTTAAATAAAATCTTATTATGCTATATTTTTATGATTAATTGAAATATATTTTTCTATAATTTTTCTAAAATTTATAGGCATTAAAATAAATGGAAATGGGTAAAAAATGACTATTGAGCACACCATTAGTAGGCTAAAGGCACAATGCTTAACAAACCCGATGTGGGCCAAAGGCCACACTATGTCTAGGAGCAGGCCTAAGGGACACACTGCCTCACAACTCATGTAAACCAAATTGAGAATCATGGGAGTTGGGTTCAGGCTACATAGGCTCATCTCTACAGCCTACTAGGAGCTGAGGGTGGGACTCAGATCAACCTTGGGAGCTATGGCTGGAATCTGCATCCTTTTTTTTAAAGATGCCTTTGAAAATAGATAGTGTGTGATGGAGATCAAGATTCTCCATCTCACAATTCTCTAAACTTGATGCAAGGAGTAGATCAAGAGGCAACATCAAGGCCTTCACCAAGATGCTCCCCAAGGATGAGAGTCCTCCCTCCACACCAAGTCAACATGATGATCTTGAGGAAGAATATTCAAACCGTGAAAATCATTGAGGTCAAAGATAAGGAAGGAGGCCATGAGGAGGTGGCTAGGGCACCTTAGCCTTATCCCCACATCCACCATTGACCAAGTCAACGCCCATTAGAGGTTTGGTCAAACCCATTTACCTTCATTGAATCCTTTCAACCCTTTCTTATCAAAGCTCAGCCTTATCTTGAATCAATATTTGACCCTAAGAAGCCTCAACAGCCTTTAGTCAACCCATTTCCTTAAATATAGGAGCCTTTTATCCCATATAATGGCCATAGTCAACCCTGTTGACTTTTCTTTTAAAATTTTCTATTTTTTCCATGGACCTACCTCCTCATGGGCCTAAATGGCCTTTAGATCTAGTGGTTAAAGGCACCCTTTCAAATGGGAGAAAGTGGTTGTAATTGCCCACTTTTTGTGGGTAATCTTCTCTCTCCTCCTCTCATATGAAGGGATGTGTCTCTTGAATTAAGGTGGTTACTCCACCCCATTCCCTCCTATAAATAAGGAGGCATTTTATGTAAGAGGAGAAGGATTGAATGAATGAAAATCTCGTGCTTTCTTCCCACTTGAATCCTATCTCTCTCTCGAGTCCCTTCTCTCCTCTTCTGAGCCCTTCACTCGGCTTCTCTCTTTCTCTCTTGAAGGTCTCTTCTCTCTCGAGCTTCTCTCCCTTCTCTCTTGAATTCCTCTCATTCTCCCCCTCAAGTTTCTTCCTTAAACCATCTTAGTTGATCCTCACATCCTTGTGAGAGATTTGATCAACCCCATTTCCCTCATCCTCCTCCCCACCCAATGCATTCTTCCTCTCTTCTCCACTTCGAGCCACCCCATCTCTTTATCCACTAACGCTTCTTCTTCAACTTGTGGGCAATTATTTACAAAGGAGATCAAAGCCATTCTCAAGCAGTCTAGAGGACCCTCAAGCAATGAAGAATTCTCCATAAGGTATTTGATTTTCTATTCCTCTTGAGTGCTTAATTTGATCATTACTTGAAGTCCATTGCTCTAGATTCTTGTGTGAGACCTATAGAATAGCTACCTTTACCCATTTAATGATCCAAAGCCCTCGTTCCTAAGTTTGATTTGTCCTATTAAATTAGGGTTCTTAATCAAAGCAACCATAAATCTAGATCCTATCTAAATCATATTGCGGGTTAAGTGATTTGACTATCTAAGAGAATTTACTAAAAGTCAACCTTTAATTCCTCTTCTTTAAGCCTCTTTATGGAAATCATAAATCTCTCTATCTGTCCTGCATCATATTTGGTATCAGAGCATAGGGATTTAGTTGCCTAGAAACCCTAAGATACCATCCATATCATTTAGATTGCTTTATAATTTGGTCCCTATTATAGACGCATATCATTATTTCATCAAATCATGCAAACCAGGGCTGGAAATACCTACCCACCTAAGGAAACAGATCCAAGTTAGTCTATGGAAGATCCCATGCCCACTTGGGCCAAGATGATCATGGATAAAATCGAAAACCTTAGTGTCCAAATAGAAGATCAAGGTCAACGTGTAAGTCAACTAGAAAAGGGTAAGAGTAAACTCGGTGATGAATCTAGTCCCTCATGTTTAGAAGCCAATCCTAATAACTTCCAACATCTAGACACCTCTAGGAACCATCTTAATAGAGATTTAGCACCAGTAGAAGCCCCTCACAAACATGTCAAAATTGAAGTTCCTATGTATCAAGGTGGTGTAGAGCCAAAGGAATACCTAAATTGGGAATCCCACTTAGATAGTTATTTTGAATGGTATGATATGAGTGATGTATGGAAAGTAAGATTTGCAGAGTTAAAATTAAATGGGCCAGCAAAAATATTTTGGAAAAATCTAAGACACCTTCTAGAGGCAAGACATCAACCACCCATAAGAACTTGGAATGAGATGAAAGCTAAATTGAGGGAGAAGTACATTCCCCTCAATTATCAAGAGAAATTGGTTGATCAATGGCAAAGAATCCAGCAAGGGTCAAAGAGTGCAATAGATTATGTGAGTGAATTTGATGAATTAATGATGGCTTGTGGACTCAAGGAAGATCCTCATCTCACCCTCTCTAGGTTCAGAACCGGATTAAGGGATGAGATTAGAAGAGAAGTCATACTTAGGGATGTCAAGACGTTATAGGAAGCATATCAGATTGCCATAGATCTAGATTCTTTTTTCAAAGTCAACCCTAAGAATTCCGTATCCTATCAAGGTTCCTACACTAGAAACACACCTAAGAACAACACTCAAACACTATCTAATCCAAGGCCTAATCAAGCTAGATCAAATGAGATTATTCAATCAACAAAATCCCCTCCTCTTCTTAAAACACCCCCTATGAATGTATCTAAGCAACCTATGAGGCCTATACCTAGCACGGTTAAGTGTTTTAATTGCCAACAAACAGGCCATGTGAGATCAAATTGTCCCACTAGGACTTTAGTCATAGAAGGACCTGATATGGATCAAGAACAAGAAGAAGAACTCGAAGAAGAAATATATGAAATTGAGCAAGACTTAGAGGATCAAGAGGAACCCATAGAACATATCCAAGTCATGAGGAGATTATTAGCCCAAACAACACAAGAAGACCCTCGAAGACACTCAATATTCCATACCTATGTCAAAATAGGACCAGATTATTTTAAAGTTATAGTAGATAATGGTAGTAGTATAAATGCTATTTCAAAAGAAGCTACTAAGAAATTAAATTTAGAAATACAAAAACATCCTTTTCCATATAAAGTTGCATGGGTTGATTCTACGAAAATTCCTATAGAAAGTCGCTGCTTATTGAGTCTAAAAATCATGTCATATGAAGACCAAGTTTAGCTAGATGTACTATCCATGGACATTGGTAGCATCCTACTAGGACGTCCTTGGTTATTCGATAATGATGTTACCTTGCATGGAAAAGCCAATACATGTTCATTTCTTTTTAAGGGAAAAAGAATTATAATATATCCTTATACTAAGAAAACTAAACCAACCATATCACCCCAAATAAATCTCGTATTATCTCAAAGAGAAATCATTAAGGAAAGCTTACCTATTTTTGCATTGATACCCACAGAAGAAAACCACACTTTTGATGAACCTTTGGATCCCATAGTCTCTGATCTAATGGATGAATTTTCTGATATTTTTCCAGAGGATTTACCAAATACTCTACCCCCTCTTCGAGACATACAACACAATATAGATTTAGTTCCTAGATCATCCCTCCCAAATTTACCACATTATAGGATGAGCCCAGCCGAACACCAAGAACTTAGGAGACAAGTTATAGACTTAGTGGAAAAAGGATTTGTTAGAGAAAGCCTCAGTCCATGTGCAGTCCCTGCCCTCCTAGTTCCTAAAAAGGATGGATCATGGCGCATGTGCATTGATAGCTGAGCTATAAACAAAATAACTATCAAATATAGATTTCTTATACCTAGGCTAGATGATCTAATAGATATGTTAGCAGGATCTCAAGTCTTTTCTAAGATCGACCTAAGAAGTGGTTATCATCAAGTAAGGATTAGGGAAGGAGATGAGTGGAAAACAACATTTAAGACCAAGGATAGACTATATGAATGGTTAGTGATGGCCTTTGGCCTATCTAATGCACCTAGTACTTTTATGTGATTAATGACACATACTCTCAAAGACTTTATGGGAAAATTCCTAGTTGTATACTTTGATGACATCTTAGTCTATAGTGCATCCCGAGAAGAACACTTGGAACATCTTAGGAAGTTGTTTCAAACATTAAGAGATAATAAACTCTTTGCTAATGCCAAGAAATGTACCTTCTTACAAGATCACATAAACTTCTTAGGATTTATAGTGGCTGCAAATGGAATCTCAGCAGATTCAGAAAAGATTAAAGCCATCATTGAATGGTCCTCACCAACGAACATACATGAAGTTAGAAGCTTCCATGGATTGGCTACATTTTATAGACATTTTATCAAAAACTTCAGTTCAATAGTTGCCCCTATCACTAATTGCATGAAAAAAGGAGAATTTCAGTGGAATAAGGAGGCCCAAGCCTCATTTAATAAGATCAAGGAATTGATGACCCAAGCACCTACTCTTAGGCTCCCTGATTTTTCTAAAGTGTTTGAGATTACATGTGATGCTTCTGGTTTAGGTATTGGAGGAGTCCTTAGTCAAGAAGGTCATCCCATAGCCTATCATAGTGAAAAGCTCAATTCGGCTAAATTGAATTATTCTACATATGATCAAGAATTATACGCCTTGGTGCAAGTACTCAAGCATTGGAGGCATTACTTACTTTGCCAAGAGTTTATCTTATTTTCAGACCATGAAGCCTTAAAGTATTTAAATTCTCAAAAGAAATTAAACCCTAGGCATGGTAAATGGGTAGAATATATACAATCTTTTAATTTTGTGATTAAACATAAGCTAGGAATAGAAAATAAGGTAGCCGATACATTAAGTAGGAAGATTTCCTTAATAACCTTGCTAAATAATGAAGTAATTGGCTTTGAAAGGATTAAGGCCATGTATGAAACATGCTTTGATTTTTCTAAAATTTATAAATAAGCTCTAGAAAATCCCACTAGTGAAAATAAGGACTTTCATATTATAGATGGATACCTCTTCAAGAATCAACAACTTGGCCTAAGCTCAAAAGACATGTGGCCAAAACTATAGCTCAGTGCAGAACTTGCATAATAGGAAAGTAAGTCAAACAAAATATGGGATTATATACACCTCTTTCAGTTCCACAAAAACCATGGGATGATGTGAGTATGGATTTTATTTTAGGGCTACCTAAGACACTCAAGAAATTTGATTCAATTTTTGTGGTAGTTGATCGATTTTCCAAGATGGCTCATTTCATTCCTTGCTTTAAGACATTGGATGCCTCACATATTGCCAAGCTTTACTTTAATGAGATAGTTAGGCTCCATGGAATTCCTAAATCCATAGTATCTGATAGAGATGTCAGGTTCATGAGTTATTTTTGGAAGACTTTATGGCATTATATGGGTACTAAATTAAAATTTTCATCAGCTTTCCATCCCCAAACCGATGGTCAAACCGAGGTAGTCAATAGAAGTCTAGGAAATCTACTTAGCTGTCTTATTCAAGATCATCAAGGCACTTGGGATTTATTGCTTCCTAGAATTGAATTTGCCTACAACTCTTTCATAAATAGAACCACAGGTATGAGCCCTTTCCAAATCACTAATGGCTTCAACCCTAGAAAACTTATAGATTTGCATCCTTCATCTATGCATGATAAAGTTTCATTTTCTGCAGAAGAATTTTCAAAGCATGTCATTTCATTGCATGGACAGATAGAAGAACAAATTACATTAGCTAATGAGGCCTATAAGAAGTTGGCTGATCAACATCGACGATCTAAAGAATTTAATGTGGGTGATTCGGTTATGATTAGACTTAATCCTGCTAGAATTTCTAAACCGCACTCTAAGCTAGAGCCTAGAAGTGCTGGACCTTTCAAAATTCTAGAAAAGATTGGATCTAATGCATACAAAATTGATCTTCCACCTGATTGGGGCATTTCATCTACATTCAATATCTCAGACCTAACTGAATACCAAGGATCACCAAATATCCCTAGTGAGATGTTTGAGCCTCAACCCTTTCTTGAGAGAGACACCCCACCTATTGCACCAAATTTTAAGCCTGAGATAGGAAATGAGCAAGTGGACTATATTTTAAATGATCAAATTATCACTAATCCAGAAGGAAATCAAAGAAAATTCCTTGTAAAATGGAAGAATAGACCCATTGCAGATTTCTCTTAGATTTCATCTTAAGATCTCCTTGACATTGCACCCAAGCTTTGGGAAGATATTTTTGTAGGTACCATGAGCAATTCATCAGAGCTGAATTCTTCCAACCAAGGGAGAATTGATGGAGATCAAGATTCTCCATCTCACAATTCTCCAAACTTGATGCAAGGAGTAGATCAAGAGGCAACATCAAGGCCTTCACTAAGACGCTCCCCAAGGATGAGAGTCCTCCCTCCACACCAAGTCAACATGATGATCTTGAGGAAGAATATTCAAACCGTGAAAATAATTGAGGTCAAAGATAAGGAAGGAGGCCATGAGGAGGTGGCTAGGGCACCTTAGCCTTGTCCCCACATCCACCATTGACCAAGTCAACACCCATTAGAGGTTTGGTCAAACCCATTTACCTTCATTGAATCCTTTCAACCCCTTCTTATCAAAGCTCAGCCTTATCTTGAATCAATATTTGACCCTAAGAAGCCTCAATAGCCTTTAGTCAACCCATTTCCTTAAATATAGGAGCCTCTCATCCCATATAATGGCCATAGTCAACCCCGTTGACTTTTCTTTTAAAATTTTCTATTTTTTCCATGGACCTGCCTCCTCATGGGCCTAAATGGCCTATAGATCTCGTGGTTAAAGGCACCCTTTCAAATGAGAGAAAGTGGTTGTAACTGCCCACTTTTTGTGGGTAATCTTCTCTCTCCTCCTCTCATATGAAGGGATGTGTCTCTTGAATTAAGGTGGTTACTCCACCCCATTCCCTCCTATAAATAAGGAGGCATTTTATGTAAGAGGAGAAGGATTGAATGAATGAAAATCTCATGCTTTCTTCCCACTTGAATCCTATCTCTCTCTCGAGTCCCTTCTCTCCTCTTCTGAGCCCTTCACTCGGCTTCTCTCTTTCTCTCTTGAAGGTCTCTTCTCTCTCGAGCTTCTCTCCCTTCTCTCTTGAATTCCTCTCATTCTCCCCCTCAAGTTTCTTCCTTAAACCATCTTAGTTGATCCTCACATCCTTGTGAGAGATTTGATCAACCCCATTTCCCTCATCCTCCTCCCCACCCAATGCATTCTTCCTCTCTTCTCTACTTCGAGCCACCCCATCTCTTTATCCACTAACGCTTCTTCTTCAACTTGTGGGTAATCATTTGTAAAGGAGATCAAAGCCATTCTCAAGCAGTCTAGAGGACCCTCAAGTAATCAAGAATTCTCCATAAGGTATTTGATTTTCTATTCCTCTTGAGTGCTTAATTTGATCATTACTTGAAGTCCATTGCTCTAGATTCTTGTGTGAGACCTATAGAATAGCTACCTTTACCCATTTAATGATCCAAAGCCCTCGTTCCTAAGTTTGATTTGTCCTATTAAATTAGGGTTCTCAATCAAGGCAACCATAAATCTAGATCCTATCTAAATCATATTGCGGGTTGAGTGATTTGACTATCCAAGAGAATTTACTAAAAGTCAACCTTTAATTCCTCTTCTTTAAGCCTCTTTATAGAAATCATAA